>WPIO01000021.1:2830000-3317500 GCA_009760855.2 Cristatella mucedo | reverse complement strand
GGGGTGATAAGAATCCTTGTGCTAACGATGGCATGCATTAGCATGCTTTGGGCTTTCAGTCACCACTCGTGTTGTCAAGGGTGGTGGTGCAGCAACCAGATTATGTGGCCTAAGCTCACTGGGTAGGCCAACATCAGCGTGCTCCATCAGCCAGCTCGACTGCAAATCTACCGACCTAGAAACGGGCAGCCATCTATTTGACATTATCTCTTGCCTTGATTTCACCGACACCGCCGGCTTGTTCTTTGCATTGGCAGGTATCGTTTTTACTTTTGAAAGCAGCCACAAACGCTGGCCTCTTCCATCCGACGCTATTTGAACCTTGGTTCCAGTTTCTTTCCAATATAGAAACGTTTTCTTACAGCCAGCCGAGCAGTCTCATTATCTGCTGCTGCACTACAGAGTGTCTCAAACGCTCAAAGGCCAGTCATGTCGACCAGGACGCTTGCGGCCCCGAGGCTTTGGCAGCAGCACACGCATCTTGTGCAGCATGCACAGTGACCAACTGGTGCAGATCCAGAAGCCCCCTTCCTCTCCCTCTCCCCGTGCAGCCAGTCTACGAAAAATATCGGTCGGTGTGCATGGTTTCACTATGGCCACAGGAAATGTCGGCTGACAATTGCTCTACTATGAACAGTCACGAAGCAGCATCAACCAATATAACATTGAACGTGATTACATGCTCGTGTGAGTGAGCGACTGAATGCGTTCGTATAGGTAGGTTTCCGACATCACACTTACGCTGTGCCAGTTGAGATATCTGTACAGCTACTACGACGGTAAGGCCATGCACGATGAGTGTCCTGTCAGAAATATCAGTGGAGATACTTTAATAATTTTCTTGTAAAGATACAACACGGGCTCTCAGATTAAAATTGAATACTTAATTGCAAGTCGGATTATGAAGTAGTAAGGAACAGGTTTTCGATCAGTAATATTCAATTACGTATTTAAACTAGTTGCAGATTATCTCTTAGCAGAATGGATAAAAATGAAGAGCATGACCAGGAGAGTTAGTCCTGGTGAAGATCAGCCAGTCGGCGAGTCATTGCCTCTGATTCTTTGCAAAGCTATCCGGTTGTATGCAAGGTCTTTAAGTTCAAATTGAATATCTAGAAAATCCACCTATATTGGTTTTGAATGTTGGCGAGTTCGTCTGTCCCGTAGCCCAAAGTCACACCCTCATGCTTACATGATGCCCTTTGTGATTTTTAATAGTACTACAACGACAGGACAGCTGTGACGGCTGTGTGCAAAAAACAGTGGAGATCGTTTACTAATACTCATGTTTAATATATATATATATATATATATATATATATATATATATATATATATATATAATTCGATTGTATAGCGTCCCAAGAGAACTTGATCTCTATTCAGGTGCTTCACATATGCCTCGGGGCTCGAGCCCACGACTTCAGCCAGACCTCGGTCGGGGCGAGAATCTTCACCACTGAAACAAGCCATCTGAAATTGAACATTGAATTGTGCATTGAATTATGGAATAGTGATAGACAGGCTGCTGGTCATTGTAATTTAATTACGTGAAATTACGGCGCATAGGCTCATCAGTACCTTATTCAATTACGTATTTAAATGTTACGTTGATTGTCTCTCAGCTAAATGGATAAAGAAGGTTCACGAGGAAAATCAGCTTCCGCGATGGTCTGCGAGACCGGGAGTCGTTTCACTTTCGAGCCCAGCTGCACGCTAAAGTTCGCGGTCTGCAATTTCCAAATTAAACTTTCCCACAAATTTTCGTGGTCGTACGATTTTCCGACAATCTCTCGCGGGTAGACTGTGCCTCTTCCATTTGGGCGAACCCGTGGAAGAATGGGTTCGCCAAACTCACACAGCTGGTAAAAACTCTATCTCTAGGCTACTCCCTAGATGAACGGATAAAAGGAAAGAGCCTGACCGGATCAGACAGTCTTGGCGACCGTCTGCCGATCTGAGATTCAATTCCGTCGTCTTTACGCTTACAAAACAGTAAGAATACATTGTTTATCACCTCCAGTGAACTTACTTTCTTTAAAGCACTTTAAATATGCTGTAAATGAGCATGGTCGATACTTTTCAAATTGAATTTCGTGTCCTCGCGATTTTTCATTTGCATCTGCTGATGTTCTTTACAACTACGTATACGTTCGAAACTCAAGGGAGATAAATAATGGTGTCAGCTACTGCCATTCATTCCTCGTCTGCATGTATTGCCGCTTGACGTTTATGCACGTGATACGTACGCCTCTCCCTGGTGCAAACTTTTGGTATCGACGTTCTGACGTGTAGGGCCGTTGCCGCAGTGCTTTGCCAAACCAATCGGGTGTTTCGGTCCCCTCTGGCGAAGGTTTCCAGCCGCTGGAGTTAAATGGTCTAAGATCGGTTGCCCACGGGGCTTGGGACATTGCTTAAGCACTATTTCCACTGCCCCTGCAAATAGATTCTGAGTGTGGCGAGGATTTTGCCTTTGTGTTCCCAAGTCCTATAGCGTGTATGGTGCTCGTTGAATATTATTGTTTAAGTAAAACATTTATTTAAAAGGTAGCTTCTCCTTCGATGCGTTTCAGGACATGCTTAGATATTGTTTATGTATTTTCTATACTCGTGTACAGGCAAAGTACTCAGAGGCAGGTATAAATGTAATTACATTGATACAGACCGCTGATATAAAGCTCTAAATGACCAGGGGAATCTTCAAAACGCTTTTAATGACGATAACTAAGGGAATTCCTGCTGTGCAAAATTTTTGGCTGATCCTGAGGTCACTACGCCAGCTCTGCTGGAGTGGAAATACTATTCACCTAAAGTGAAAGCATTTAGAACAAATCCAGGATCGTCCGGCCTCCCCTGAGTAGTGCTTCGGAGTGGCGCCTGGTCGTGTAGCTGCATGTCAGCCGAATAATGTCGTCAGAAGTAGCCTTCGTTAGCAAGATTGAAAGTACTAGGATTTTGAAAAAACATAGGGAGGTAAGCACGAGACGGCAAAAAATCTAATTCATTTTTATAGCACCCAAAGAGAATTCAATCTCTATTCAGCCGCTTCACGCATGCCACGGGGCTCGAGCCCACGACCTCGGCCAGACCTTGGTCGGGGCAAGCACCGTAACCACGGAGCCAAACCGGCAAACAAACTAATGCAACCTCAAAGCCCAACCTAATCGTTGAAGCTAATTAGAAAACTGAAAGGCGACGCACCTGTTGGATAGCTAGCTTCACCAAGCGAGAGCCACTGCCTGCAGACTTCTCGGCACTGCTTTGCGGCTGACTTTGCAGCGTCAATGATGTACGCCATCACTACATGGCCTGTTTTTGGCTGTGGGTCGAAAAAAAAAGTAAATTGTTAAGCATCCTAGGGTGCTGGTGAGCTGGAGAAGAGCTCTATATGCTCATTAAACACGGCCAACACGATTTCAACACGGAATAAAAGAGAGAGGACCGACTGAACGGCCTTACTTATATCGCAGCAGACGAGCTTTAAGGGTTACCAAGCTGCTTGCAGTAGGCAGACGAGAATTTCCAGTTGTAGGACTCGAATCCATGAACTGGGTCGCGAAGCTCGAGCACGTCATCCCTCGGCTAAGACCCGGTGGCAATAAACCGCCCACTGACTGAGTGGGAAATTATTAAGCTTTACAAGCTACGGAGATTCTCATAAGAGGCCGATTTCAGATAGTAAGAAAAGTTGCACGGAGAAATTTGAAGAGAGAGAGAGAGAGAGAGAGAGAGAGAGAGAGAGAGAAAGAGAGAGAGAGAGAGAGAGATATTATTAGATGCATGGAAGACGGCACAGGACTGTTGAAAAGAGCACGTCTCAGTTGGTCCAACAAGGTAAAAAAATAGTGCCCGAATTCTACTCCAGACACCAGATACGCGACACTTCCTTAGCCGATGGAAAGCACCGTTTTCCTTAGCCAGACAATTGTGTTTCCGGTTGTCAATGGCATGCGGAGCACCCCCCCTTTCTCCTGGAAACAGTGCAGGGTGTACAGGAGTTCCCTTTTCGGGCACGGCTCCTGGTCTTGCAGTAATTGGGGCCAGCTGAGCCGCTAATGACACTGCTAAAGCATGTCTTTAAAGACTCGAACTAGATTCTGACCGCCGGGAAAATCGCAGCTGATAATCGCCTGGAACAGTGAGGAACGACCGGCGGGTATTGATCTGGCAGCAAGCGTCACGATCAGCCTGGGGCTTCGCGTGTCGATGTCAGATTTCCGAAGAGCGAATGGACAGTACGGCCGTATGAAAATCTGCGTTTAGCGATCAATTAATGTTTGTCCAGATGGTGCATCGAATATTAAAGTGATGAACTCAAACGAGTGCATTGTTTTGCTATATCGCAACAGCGATATAGCAAAGTGAGCTGGCCGAAAGAGAGAAGCTAATGTCATATTTAAAGTGCCAAGGAAAGGCCAACTTCATTTATATTGTAGTCAGCAAAGCCTTGACGACCGCTTTACAACCGCTTGCAGTGGCAATAAAGAATTGCTTACTGAAGGACCCAAATTAATGACCTTGGTATTAAAATGAGAGATCTATCTCCCCTGGGGTGCTGTATACATGTCTTATTATAATCATTAATGGCACACGTTTGTGCTGGTGTAATAGCAGTAGTAGCAGCTTCGCAGACGCACCCGGCTCGGCGCGTGTTAATTTAGGGTCTAGACTCCTTTCAGTCATTTTGTCGAGATTTGCCAGCAATGCACCCTTTGGTTCGCCGGCGAGACCTGACCCCGAGCCAGTGCTCACTCGCCACCTGATGCTGAGCATCCTAACAGTGGCCGATCGGGTAAAAGCAAGCTGCAAGCGAACCTTTCCGCACCATCCCAGGCTAACACGTAAGCCATTCTTACCCTCGCGAGTGTGTAGGGAGCAAGCAAAGTCTAACTTGCAATCAACGTGGCGAGCCCGAGAGAACAGGGGGGGGGGGACGATTTACTACGAAAACAAAGCCGTTGACCCGGTCTTCTTTGGGTCCTAATTGATTTCCGAAATTCGTTCCGCGAGGGAGTCCCTCGAAGCTACGCACCCTGTTCTCGTGGCCTGGTGCTGGCGAGCTAGTTTTTCAGTGCTTAATCAATACTTATACTTGTGTGTACTCAGTGCTTAAACTCGCGCTCGCCCGTGTGTGCCCGAGCCTGAAAAGCATGCTCGCGTGTGTGCCCGATGCTTGAACTCATGCTCGTGTGTGCTCGATGCTTTATTAAACGCAGTCCGAGCTCCGAAATGAATGGAGTCTTTTTCACCCATGATATGTCTGTCTTAACTGAATTTGCTGGCAAGAGTAATTGGCGGAAGAAGCAGCGCACCCAACGATCCCTAGCACAACGGTGTATCCACCTAGTTCACCGCTGCGGGTAACCAGTGCTTCTTTCGAGGTGGCATGGTCGGGTCCGGTCCTCTCTTAGAAGAAGTAACGAGTATGTTGCTAACAATAAACTTTAAAATGTAGCTACACGAAAGTATGCTTTCCGTTCATAGCAATCTCATAATAAATGATTCTGCTAAAACGGCCAGTTTTGTTAGTGACTCGACAGTCGATCTTTATCACACCGTGTCGATTGAGTTTGTGCGACACAAAACAAGTCATCTGGCAGACTCTCAGACAAATTAGGTTTGGCACACCTTTTCGGACTAAGGATTCGAAGCAGCACGCTACCCCAGAGTCAGGTCAAAGCTAAGCATTGTCTTAATTATTCTCACATTCAACTTTGCCATATACCATATATGTGAGACATGAATTTGACTGACTTTAGAGTATTGCATTTTTCACCACCAACCCTTTTTTCAAGGCTGTAGTCGCATATCTCTCAAAGGTCTCACACCTGAGGCATTGAAAGTGATCTGCCTGCTCCTTAGCATTGAGCATATCTTGGGTAAGCAGAGCCACATGAATGAAGCTTTGGTCCGTCTATCGCAGTGGCAAGCAGTTGAACGGGTTGTTGCAACCATGATAACGACACGTGTTCACAGCTTTAGCATATTTACTCTTTTGGTAGTCGGATTTGCCATTATCGACTCACTCGTGGTAGCCCCTTGACGGCATTCGGAGCTTTTTGGTGTGGGCAATTCTGATGGTCATCCATTGCTTATATTCTCAAAAGTTAAACACTGACACATTTTTCATAGTTCCACGGGGCCCCTTTCTTTCTCCGCCCCTTGAATCGCGCATTCATGGGGCATCACAGGACCCCCGCGTGAAAAACAAGGCATCTCTCACCTGCTCTCAACTTTTGGACACAGCACGAAACGAGATGGTGTCAGAGGAGATACTCTCTGCCCCACCGAGCCCCTTAGGCCAGCCCACCCTCATCTCAGCCGCGGTCGAAGCAGACTGACTCTAGCCTCGTTTCCTCCTTAACGGTCGATGCTACGACGCTACTGTTGAGCCTCTTCGAGGCAGCTGCAGCTGCAGGGAGGAGCAGCCACGTGGTGCTGGCTCGGCGGCCATGCTGCGAACGAACACTATCCGAGCTCTCCAGCAAAACCTCGCAGAAGCCTACCAGGGTATCGGCTGAGCAAAGCTTGCTTTGGTGGCTGGAAAAGGCTGGCTGCTCTATCATGCTTACAGAGCTGCTTATCGTTTTCGCCAATGACGTGGGTAAGAGCTGGTCAGGAATCAGTTTGCCTGCAGGGACGCCACACCTCAGCTGCAGAGGTGCAGTGATAGCAGCTGCCTAATCTGCCTATGGCGGACATCAGCTTACGAAGCCAGGGCATTATTAGCACTTTCCAGCCCCACCCGCCCCACTACCTCGACCTTACACTTTGTAGGGGCACACAGCAACCCTATCCGGGTAGTTCAGGGGTAGGGGTGCTGCCCCATAGGTGGACAGGTGCTAGCATTCAGGCCTCCACGTAAGCATCATGACCGGTTGACCTGGCTTGCTGCTGGCACTGCAGGCTACAATATCATTTGATCGGATCTGCTTGTAGCTTGCACCCACCAGCAGCGAATGGATTAGATAGAACTATTGTTTAAGTCTCACCTGATCCACTTTTGAACCCGGTCGTGCCGACAGGCAACCTGAAGATAGTAGCCGCACCAAAGAAGGAAGTCCACACAGTCTTGGCCTTGGCTTCCAATGACCGAACAGAAAGGGCGATTGTCACCGATACACCAATTCAGCTCTCCCATAATATGCAGCGCCGTGCAAGGGCAACGTGTGACCCCCTTACCGACTCAATTCTTGAATTCTCGAGACAGTCTTAAGCTAGTGCTAAGGCCGGCACACTTAATGCCTCAGGTCTTGCGTTCGAATCCAACATAAGTAAGTCCTTCATTGCCTATTGTAAGCATTGGTGAAAGCTGCTAAGACTGTTGTGCCTACTGCTGTAAAAATGAGGCTCTTGAGTCAGCCGGATCGAAGCTTTTGTAGTGCCCTGTCAAATTGATTCCCCTGACAGGGTTTCTAGCTGTATAGTCCAGCGGTTAAGGTGCTCGCCCCGACCAAGGTCTGGCTGAGATCGTGGGCTCGAGCCCGGAGGCATATGTGAAGCGCCTGAATAGAGATTAAGTTATCTTGGGCCGCTATACAATTGAATTATATTTATATATTTATTCTCATCCCGGATGGTGTTTAAGCAGATCATACATGTGCATTCAATAAATTTGTCAATTGGGCTGCACATATTGGTCGAGGTGACGGTGAGGGCAAGGGCATGCTGAAGCGGAACCCCCTCAGCCCTTCAAAACCAAATCATCTGTGCCCTCCGGGGAAGGGAGCTGTAGGTCACGTTTAAGGTGACATGGCGAACTATTGCCTCTATTAAGGGCAGCCGATGTTGGCTTGTGTCGTGGTCTTTACATAGTGTGGTCATCAGTGGCAGAGCCAGGGAGCAGGGGAGCATTTGTCCCCATCTGCAGCAGGAGGGGTAGGCAGCGAGTTGTGCCGCCCCCTATTCCTACGCTCCTTATTTCTACGCCCCATATTCCTACACCCCACCGTCGCCAACTGTGAAATTATGTCCGATTTCCATTCGATGAACAATCGGCGAGATCTTGTTGAATAAACCGTATGATTGTTCGCTGTAGTTCGTCATTAATCTCAGGTCTAGCTTCACCTACCTGAAAATCTTGCGGGTCTTGCCCCCTACGTAAACATTGGCAGGTCTTGCCCCCAGATGAAAATATTGGGTCCCGTACTGATAGCCATGCTCCCTGCTTATTGTGAAGCTCTGCTCTTAGGCGTAATTTTAAAACGTTATTGTTCTGCATCAGCTAGACTATGACCCTTGATGTATTAGTCGTGACTCCTTAATTGTCATTATTTGCAATCGCTTATGTCATAATCTATGCTTAGGCGGCATAGATGACGAAGTCGAGTAGTACTCAGTTTGTTGCGTTCTATGGGTCCCACGAATAGCAGCGATGCACTTCCATACACCAAGATACAGTTAACATTTCCACAATAAACGTCAGAACCCTGCGGTTTTTATTCAAAATTATACGGAATAGACTTACTGATTTACCCACCAAAGTTCGTGCAATTTCGCTTCCCCATTCTCGTGCTAGAGGCGTACAATCGCCAAATTGGCCGGATAGCCTGTTTACACTTTCAAATGGCGATACAGCTGCCATTTCCAAAAAATACTTGCGAAACTGCAGTTTTGACTCCGAATTATAAAGAACAGTATATCGAGTGCACCCACACAACTTTATGCGATTGGGCATTCGCATTCTTGTACTGTGGCCTCTGCTGGCCCGGCTCAAATGCTAGCCCGAAACATCAAACTGCAATAAAACTGCCATTGGCACAAAAGCTTCGCATAATATAGGTTTCGATTCCAGATTGTAGATAACAGCGTTCCACGTTTACCCACTGGATGTCATGTGATTTGCATTCTTATGCTATTTACTATGGCCTCCGGAAGCCCAGCCTATATACCAGCTATAAACATTGAACTGCGATACAGCTTCCATTTCCACAACAAGCTTCACTCGAGTGCGACTTTTAATTTAAAACTATAAAGAATAATGTTTCAGGTTATACCACTAAATTTTACGCAATTGCATGGGCACGATATCTGCTACGGCCTCTGATGGCCCGGACTAAATGGGAGCCCAAAGATCCCAACTGCAATAAAGCTGCCATTACCCCAAACACTCCGTGCAACCACGGCTTAGATTTCAAATTGTAGAAAGTTCCAAGTTTGCCCACCACATGTCATTCGATTGCTCGTCATGCTATGGCCTCTGATGGCCTGGGCCAGCCAGTCTCCCTAGATAATCGAACCACGATACAGTTTCTATTTCCACAATAAGCGTTGCCCAGCTGCGATTTTGATTCACATAGAATACAATGTTCTGGTTTAACCGCCCAAATTTCATAGCATAGCGCATGGGCGTTGTCATGCTATGCCTTCAATGTTTCTCATGCTATGCCTCCTGTGGCCTAGGCCAGCCAACCTCCCTATGTAATCGGGCTGTGATACAGCCGTTGCCTGCATTGCATTGCCTGCCAGCTGCCATTGCCACAGTAAGCATTACACAACTGCGGTTTTGATTACAAGTTACAGAAATTAGTGCTACGGGTTTACCCACGAAATTTCGTGCAGTTGAGAATTCGTGCTATCTGGGCCGGGCTATTGGAGGCAATAGCATGTGAACAAAAAAGCGAAATCGGCTGAAATTCAACTAGCAAACTGCTGAGCCTATTAAGCTACGTTACGTTTTGGCCTCTGCAATCCCATGTCGGTTGGGGGGGGGGTTGAAATGGTTGTGGGATGGTCCCACTTGAGCACTTCCTAGAGCAGAGGTGGGAATACTTTGGTATTTTAACCAGATACGGCCTAGCAAGTACTCCAGTCTGGCCTAACACCCCCTAGTTATTTGTTGTTGAATCCACCTTAATTGAACTGTCGAGGTTTTGTTCCCTTTCAATGCTGCTGGTTACAGCTCAAGCTGTGGCCCGTGCTTGGTTTTAGAACCGATGTCAGGTGTTTGTAAGAATTAAACAGAAGAGCCTGACCATGCTGGGTGATAAATGTCTTCCCCTTTAATTGCCGCCTGCGCCTGTATGTCTGTTGTGACTGTTGCTTTGTTCGTCTGGTCACGCCCACTCCACCACGCCTACTCTCACTTCTTTTGGCTTAGGGTGCCTTCTTGACCTCGTGAAGTAAGCTAGTAGTCTGAAAAGTTTGCCGACCACTGGCCTAGAGCTTTGGCAGTAAATATTGCCATGCCAATTCGAACAGGGCACTAGAGCAAGTGAAAAGACTGGCAGCATAGCACAGACTAAAAATAAGACGTGAAGTTTTCTAATTTATTATCAATCAGTACTGGTCAGCTGTCCCGAGTTCTTCGATTTGTTGACTGCCAGCGGGTCAAAGCTGACCGTAAGTGGGCCTCTTCTGTTCACCGTGGTGATCGATTCAGGGACCAGAAGGCACAGCTACGATGGAAGTTATGGTCAACGCCAAGCAACTGTGCAGATTTGTGAATCGTGCAGGTCGGATGGATTGCAACACTCACAGCACCCACGCTTTAAGGTGAGACCAAATCAGGAGCTTTAGAGGTCATGGTCAGTCGGATCTCTGAAAAGATGTTTAAAGGGCTTACCGTGTTCCAGACTGAGTCGCTATCGCTTTGCAGCAAATGTAAAGTGCCTAGAGAGAGATTGAGTTCTCTGAGGGCGCTTTATCAAGTGAATTATTATTATTATTATTATCGGCCGGTGCTGAATCAGGCTCAAGGTCGACAGCTTCGCAGAGTCCAGCCACCCCACCGAGCCACCAGCACCAAGCCGCTGCCTCTGCCACCGGCTGCCTTGTCTCCCTGAAGCAACAGTGTTGGCTTGCCAGTGGTAGATTCTACTCAAACTGCAGTTAGCAGGATGCCTTATTTGAAATATGGCGATTTACAAATGTTTGCTACAGTGCTAATTCTCAGCTGCATGGTACATTGGTATTCTGGAAGCGTCCTTTCCAACCAAACTTAGGCCACGAGATGTTTCGGTCAGGTTGTGCCTGGGGCTGATGCCTCAGTAACAAATGCATCAGTACCAGGCAGCGGCGCAAGTCTTGTGTGCACACATGTGTGCGGGTGACTGCTGCTATTCGCATTACTAACGGTAGCAGCAGTGTCTTGCTGCTAGAAAGTTGTGCTGCATGTGGCAGTGCTGCATATGCGCTGCCGCTGTCGCAGCGATGCACCAGCTGCCTCGCTTGTCTTACCGATTTGAAACAGCTGCAAGCATCGATTTGAGTCAAACTCCTCTGCCCTCTGCCCTGTATCAGACGTCATTTGCATGCCAGCATGCACTGCAGCCTGGGTTCCCTGCCCCTGCTTTACACGGATAGCATGAACCGGTGCAAGCTCCCTTACCTCTTTTGACATGCTATTGATTGATCCACCCACTTTTCGGAAAGTAACTGTTTACCTATACGTCATACAAACCTCAAATCCTTTGGAGACCGTGCATTTAGTTCGTATGCTCCCCAAAGCCTGGAGCTCATTCCTGACTTACGTCACGACATCCCCTGACTTGACCACATTTAAAACAAAGTTAAAGACACGCCTATTTATGACAGCATTTAGGAGGTTCCTGCGATTCGTCCTTGATGTGTTTATGCGTGCTGACACTGTACATGCTGCTACTAACCACGCTTGCATGCTGACTCTGTGCATGTCACCCCTAACCATGTTATTCATGTTGCTTATCAATCACGATACCACTCACCATTCGATTGTAATTTCTTTGCAGCAAATGTAAAGCGCCAAAAAAGAGACGAAGTTCTCTGAGAGTGCTTTATTAAGTGTATTATTATTATTATTATTGTTATTACGGTGTTCATGGTGTTTAAGCATGATAACACTCACTATTCAATCGTGTTTCCGTTGGAGCAAATTTAAAGTGCCTAGAAAGAGATTGACTTCTCTGAGAGTGCTTTATCAAGTGTATTATTATTATTGATCTATTTCTATTGATCTGTCGATATATTTTTACATTCTTTTGACATTCACGGCCGGTGGCTTGGCTCGATGGCATTACTGCTTGCAGCCGTACTTATCTGGTGTTATGCTGTATCAGCTCGAGCCTTTAGCTTTCGGCCGGGTTGTCATTGGGCAAATCATTGCAAATCGGTCACAGGCAGTTGCCATGGATCACTAGCTTTCTCTTTTTTTTATTACTAGTCCACCGTTCTCGGAGACGACAGGCTGCTGCAACTACTGCTGACCTGTCTAGAGGCTAATTTTGTGCCGGAGATGACATGCAGTCGTTGGGCCATGGCTTATTCTAGCATTTGCAGACCCTGGGATTTCAATTTTCGGCTTTTATGTTTCAAACAAGTTTAGAAAGTTTCCAGGCCTAGTCGCGACCTACCACGGCTATATGCTCGGCGACCGTCCAGCTCTTAACGTGTCAACATTTCATACTTGCTAGAAGCACAGTGTGTCTTGTACAGCTAGGCAAACGTGAACTTGCATGCAGCACTAGGTCATCAATAATAATAATAATGCACTTGATAAAGCGCCCTCAGAGAACCCAATCTCTCTTTAGGCGCTTTATATTTGCTGCAAAGGGAAATGCAATTGAATGGTGAGTAATATCATGCTTGATTAACAAAAAAATGAATAGCATGGTTAGGGGTGACATACACAGGGTCAGCATACAAATGTGGTTAGTGGCAGCATGCACAGTGTCAGCACATGAAGGACGAATCACAGGGACCCAATAAATGCTGTCCTAAATAGGCGTGTTTTCAGGTTCTTTTTAAATGTGGTCAGGTCAGGGGATGTCCTGACGCAGGTCGGGAGGGAGTTCCAGGCTGTGGGAGCATACGAACTAAATGCACGGTCTCCAAAGGATTTAGGTTTGTACGAGGTCTTTCTAGACTTTTGGATTCCGAAAAGCGGGTGGTACGATGCTTGGCCTGATTGGGTAGTATATCTGAAAGATAGGCTGGAGCCATAGAATGAAGGGACCTAAAAGTGAGCGACAAAACCTTGAAGTCAATCCGTTGCTTGACTGGTAGCCAGTGCAGGTCGGCGAGAAGTGGAGTAATGTGGCAACTGCGACGCTCACGACAGACAAGCCTAGCTGCAGAGTTTTGCACCAGCTGCAAGCGCCTGATCGCACATGCTGGTAGGCCAGTAAGCAGTGAGTTGCAGAAGTCGAGACGGGATGTCACGAATGCATGGACCAACTTAGATGTGGTATCCTTATCTAAACAAGCCCGAATTTTAGCAATGTTATGAAGCTGAAAATAGGGAGATTTGACAGTCGAGCTGATATGGTCGTCTAACGAGAGGTCGCTTTGAAATATGACACCTAGATTTCGAGCTGATTTAACGGGAGATATGCTGACAGAGCCAATTTTGAGCGTCAGCCTGTCCAATCTCTGAATCGCTGTGGGTTTGCCCATAACAAGTAAGTTAGTTTTACCATCGTTTAGTTTTAGAAAATTTGCTACCATCCATGTGCGGATGTCATCAATACATGCAGCAAGTGAGTTGAGAGAATTTGAGGTGCTCAAAGGCTGGGAGTGATCAAAGCAAAGGTACAACTGAGTGTCATCCGCATAGAAGTGAAAGCCTAGATTGTGCTTGGATACCCATGTTAATGGTGTCTCGATTGCTCTACCTAGCACACTGAAATAAATGCCATTTTTACTTCATCTATATTAGAATAGCTTCATTTAGAGAGTATCCCCTCTTAGCTAGAAAAGTAAGAAAAAACTGTACTACCAAATCTTGAGTATTAGGGATAACGCGGTCCATGTCGTTATTGGTGACGTCACTTACTGAGAACTTCACTTCTCCTGCATGCTTTAGCAGTAGAAGTGCTCGTTACTGGCGTGGCACAGTGCCATTCAACTAATAGTGCAGCATGCCAAATTTCAGCGCATTCCTCATCAGATCCTATATGTGACAGCTGAAAGCTCTTTCACGATTAAACACTCAAGACATCTTCAAAATTATTTGATTGACTGCTTATTCATACCTTTAGCTCTGATCAGGGCGTGGACACATTCATGTCAAGGAAATAGAACATACTAAATTGTGCTCTTAGGAAATTGAGCTCGCCTTAGTTAGCCAAGCGATCTGTAATGAAACTCCCTGGTTCAATAGCAATTAAGGCACTGCTTATATCCTGATTGCAGGCTTGTAAATGCATCCTACGCATATCCTGCACATGTTCCTGCGGTAGGGTGGGGAGGAGATTTCCAAGATATGCACAATAAAAAAACAGAGTAACATATGACAACTGCACGTCTGTCAAATCATGTAATTACTAGACTTTACAGAAATCCAATGAAATTTTTAATATTCTAACACTATGGGGAAGGTATACCAAGACAAACTAGCCCTATAGATAAAGCATAGCTTGAATCAGAATTTTCGCTAGCTCCTTACTTTAGTATCATGTTAGTAGCAAATGTCAGTATAATCAGCTAGTCTGCTAACAGTATGTGTATAAGCTTGAAAAGCTAGGCAGGCCATAACAACAAGCAACCAAGAGAGGTAAAGCTGCCTGTAAAGCTTAGAAGCTTATTTCTTTTACAGAAAACTGTTAATATTCCAATGATTCAAGCAGAGACGTCTTGTTAGAAAAAATCGCGACCTCAACCTTACGAGCAAGGTTTTCAAAATTTACAGGCAAACTATAACCCAAAAGTCTGCCTGATCTAAATCCAAAGCATAGAATGAACCATTAGTACTGATGCTGTCTGAAGCACCTGCAGATGAAATATCAACAGGGTGGGCCTCGATATGATGACTAAGTGAGCTCTTCACAAAATTATATGTAGTGCTGGTGCAATACTCCACAGCTTGGCTTGTCTGACGTGAGCGTCGCAGTTGCCACATCACACCACTTCTCGCCGACCTGCACTGGCTACCAGTCAAGCAACGAATCGACTTCAAGGTTTTGTCACTCGCTTTTAGGTCACTTTATTCTATGGCTCCAGCCTATCTCTCAGGTCTACTCCCCCACCAGGCCAAGCATCGTACCACCCGCTTTTCGGAATCCAACAGTTTACCAATACCTCGTGCAAACCTCAAATCCTTTGGAGACCCGTGCATTTAGTTCGTATGCTCCCAAAGCCTGGAACTCCCTCCCGACTTGCGTCAGAACATCCCCTGACTTGACCACATTTAAAAAGAACCTGAAAACACCCCTATTTAGGACAGCATTTAGTGGGTCCCCGAGATTCGTCCTTCATGTCCTTTTGCGGGCTGACGCTGTGCATGCTGCCACTAACCACACTTGCATGCTGACCCTGTGCATGTCACCCCTAACCATGTTATTCATGTTGTTTATCAAGTATGATATTACCGACCATTCAATCGCGTTTCGCTTTGCAGCAAATGTAAAGCGCCTAGAAAGAGACTGAGTTCTCCGAGGGCACTTTATCAAGTGCATTATTATTATTATTATTATTATTATTTTAGTGCCAATATTAATTTGCCTTTGCTCCGAGCACTGTCTGACTCTAACGCTGTGAAAGAGATCTCTATCTTTCAAAGCATTAATAGCGACAAGCTTGCTTTAAAAGTATGTGGAAGCGTCCACCATAGTTTTAGCACCCTTTTACCAAATCCTCTTGAGCCAGTTTTTAATACACTACGTGAAACGTAGCACCAACATGTATCGGAAAACAGGGCGTGCCTGCCCAGCAAGCAGATAATCTATTGATAGTATTGCATAACTATTTACTGAAAAAGAACGCAGAAGAATATACTGCGCTCCCAGCAGGTGCTACCGCTATTAGGAGAGTGACTTCATTCGTATCCTTGCAGCGTTACAGCAGCTGCTACAGCATTACAAGAGCGATCTTTTCGCAATCGTTCCTGGCAAATAATCCTGTCAGTTATCGTGTTATCTTGAGGTTAAGGGCAGATAGACGGTGGCACCTTGCAGCCTGCCGGCCTGCCTGCCCGCCAGCTTGAAATCGTGCACACCTAGGCAAACCCTACGTCATCAACAGCTATCTGTCGAAGAAGCTACTGTACGTGGCCAGGGACAGCGGGCGCAGCCGTGAGTGCTACCTGCTGACCCGGGTCTGGTGATAGGTCGGTGGGGCATGTATAAACAGCATGCTCATTCACGTGAACATGCTGGATATGCACCTGTTCGTATGTGCACTTGGATCCCAGCCACGGGTAAGATGTATGGACACAGCAGCGCTGCTGGCGCCAGACGAAGCAAGCGATCGCATGCAGCCTTGGCATCTTGGGCGGCTCGCGGATGAGCACCAACATTCGCCTCGTGCTGGCTGGACAATCAGGAGTGGCCACAGCATCAAGCCATTAGCACTTGCTCAGCGCCCTCTGCTAGGTGCCGAACAGGAAGCTTGGTTTGCACAAGGCTTTCAAAAAAAGGCTACCGCGATGGGCATTCCAGCATAGCTGGCTGTGTGTCACTATGCCCGAGAGGCAAACTGACTTTGGTGGCTTCACTGCAATCTCCATAGATGTTAAATGAACACCCATCTATAACAGCTTGGTTTGAGCCACAACAAGCTGAGCTAGCACACTCCCACATCAGGTTGCTGCGACCCACAGGGTAAAATCTAGCCACAGCAAGGATGTGAGAGCTTCTTATGCATATGAACAGGCCTTAGCTGGCCGTCATTGGCCAATTAAGTGCCTGCCGTGTAGATGTTTCGCCGATACTGTTTGCGAGCCTTGAATGAAGTCCTCTGGCTTTGGGGGTGAAGCAGGTAGAGAACATCCAGTTTTGCCTGCACCTATCTAATGGGATCAACCGATGGAGGCTGGGAAACAAAACAATGCTCACATTCTCAGAGAACTAGAAAGTCAGCTGTGCACGAACTAGGATTCTTTTTTCAACCCTAATGCTCTTAAGGTCGCAGGCAAGTAGAGTTCTGGGATAGGATTGCCAAAGAACACTGTCGGCCTCTGGGTCATCACTCCCTGCTTGTGGGATTGTGATTCTCAGTGCCTGCAGGCAGTTCAAGCAGCCGGCACACGCATACAGCTGGTGCATCGCTCGAGCTCTGGCTGAGGCAACCAGACCTACCAGCTTTTCACTTCAAATGAAGATGTCACGGAAAAGCCAGCTTATTTTGGAACTTCGAATTTGCTTGCCCAGCCTGCCGACTTCGTGGCATGCCCGTAGCGGTTGGATCCTTAATATTGTACCTACACTGGTGATCGTTGCTCCGTTAAACGTAAACGTCCACATAAGGAGGTATCACTTACGATTACGCCTAGTATTTCAATTTTAAATGCACAATTCTAGGTCTGTCGTTATTCTTCGCACTTGAACATGCTATTGGAGTAATATTTTTAGTCGTGTGAACCCAGCTGCTTACGAGATGGCATTGCCAGCAGGTCAACGAATAGTCTACAAGTCTTCTTTTTCCTAGTGTGTAAATATTCATAGACAAACTATGTTCTGCCTAGCCATCACTGCCTTCAACGTAATACAGGCAATTAGTTATTTTCTGTTTCAGTTATGGATCAGAGTGTTGCACTCACAAAGCAATGCTTATTTAAACGTGAACTCTTATCATATGCACCCACTCTTGTAATGGTCCATAATGGATTGATCGAAGCATCTTCGGTGATTATGCCAGCGGGATAGTGCCCATGACAAGCTCTATGATTCTCTTAATTTTGAATGGACGGTTTAATAAAGAACTGGGTAATATATTGTTCCGAGACGTCCTGATAGCATAAGTAGGACTCTACTACAATACGAGGGTTTGAAAGTGTTACACTACGGTCATTGGAAGTCATTATTACCCGAAATTCTGAATAACACTCCTTTAAAGATGCAAGGCAAGGACAAGAAACCTGGAACCTTTCTTTTTCACTCACTTCTTGTCTTTCTCTTTTCCGTCTCAATCTCTATCTTACTCTCAGTTTTCTTCTCTCTCTCTCTCTCTCTCTCTCTCTCTCTCTCTCTCTCTCTCTCTCTCTCTCTCTCTCTCTCTGCTCTCTCTATCTTGCTGTGTTTTGGGTTTCTTCTTCCTCTCTCTCTCTCTCTCTCTCTCTCTCTCTCTCTCTCTCTCTCTCTCTCTCTCTCTCTCGCTCGCTCTATCTCTCATTTCTCCTTTCTTTCTCTCCTCTATTTTTGTCTACTACATTTCTCACCCTTCAAGTCTGGTTGTCGCTCTTTATACGTAATATGTACTAGACACCTATCTGTCTGTCCGTCCGTCCGTCTGTCCATCTACCTATCTGTCTATCTGCTTAAATATTTCTCTCTCTCTCTCTCTCTCCCCTCTCTCTTCTTATCAATGTAAAAAACAATTGGCCTTCTTTCGAATACATCTCAGTTGAATTTTGAGTATAAGCGCAATCTTGATAGGCGACGCGTCTGTTCTGATTTGTATGGCTTTGGTATTTACCCATATAGAAAACGCGCCCAAATTATATCTTATTCAGAGCTCCTTGATTTCCAAGGTTCCCTATTTACTTTACATTGAAATCAGTGCAAGACCGAGAACCACTTAAGCAACTTCCCCCTTCAATTCTAATCGGTTGCTTTTGTATAGCCTGTCTAATTAATAAATGGACATTTTAAATGTGAATCAAGGTCCCGACAATTGCGATAAATCGAGAACTCCACCGTGCATACTGTGATCTGGAGCAGTGCAGTAGCGAGCATCTAAGCTAACTATGAAAAGGAAAACTGAGACTAAACAGACTTTGCACATGGTAGATACATTACCACAAATAATATGATTTTGTAGAGATGCCTGAGCCGAAGCAAGCTGACCGCAATTAATGTGAAGTACCTGCGCACCAATAATCAAACTTACGACGATATTCCGAATGATAAAGCCCGTGCAACAGTCTCAGTTTTGAGAATTGGTAGTGGTAATAGACTACAGGGTCATTACCCTCCACGTGTGAATATTCGTGATCTAATGAGCATTCTTTTTTGTGTAGAGTGACCTTTTTTATAATTTCACGTATTCATCAACATAAATAGTGCCTTCACTCACTAAAAATTCATTGCTTCCGTGGGCGTTTCCAGTGCTTTCTACTAGTTCTAACAATCATTACGGCTTTATTGTGGTGAACTCATAAAGATACATATCTGGGTACGCTATTGCCCTTTCTTATCCGTACTTTCTTATCTTACGCATGAAACTATTACATGATATCACTGGTCTGGGCCAATCTAGAACCTGTTGGTTCGTAGGTTAATGAAGTGAACTACAGCCTTACAAGTGTACTTGTATGTATGCCTGTATCTCCGTCTTTACCTCCACGAAGCCACAAAGACCGAGTGCATGTTACACTGTAGCTTTCTACAGGTCACTCAAAGCATAGGCGGGCTTTGGTGCGTATGCGGAAGCAGAAGACTTCACCGAGGAGACTTCACCGAAGAGAAATCTCGAGGCGTAGCCGAGTCAGTAGAGCACTAGAGGAAGTTAGCATGGAAATATTATCTCAGGATGGCTGGAATGATGGATTGGGTGTCCCACGGTCGGTAGCAAAAGAGTGGATGGTCGTAGCGGAAGATACGCGGAAGTGACACACAGTCTTGGCTCTGCAAAGCAAAAGCTTTGTCGCCAACGGGGATAAGAGGAGGCTAAACTGGTTCAGTACTTCGGCTAGGATAGTGAAACGGCGACGGGGAACATTTGGCAGATTATCACAGTTGAGATACTTTTTATTCGCGATTTCCAAACTATCACGGATAGGAACCAAGTGAAATATGGCGGCAAGCGAATTATGGGCGAATCAAGCGAAATATGGTGGCACGAAAGCCGAAGCCTTGTAGCATTCAGTCAGCGGTACCCATGGCTTGGAGTAGGCAAAAGTTTCGCTCCAGACCTCGAGTCATTCGGGCATTTGAGAGACGCTCTGGGTCACCGAGCTAAAGTCTTCGTACGTCATGGCTGGTTTTGGAAACCGTGTAACCCTCCGTAGCTGTCGGAGACACTCTCTACGATATAACTGTGAACTTCGTCCCTGGGTCTTAGCCCAGGGGTAAGATGCTCGCTCTTCACGACCCAAGTAGGTTGTGGTTTGAGTCCTTCGGTGAGCGATCCTTTAATAACAACTGCAAACGGTGGTGACAGCCGTCAAGGCTCATCTGCCGCTATACAAATGAGGCTGTTAAATAAGCTAACCTTTTTTCTTACGCTAGTTTTGTTCACAAAACTTGCTGCCATATTTATAACCATATGTAGCGGCTTTTTTCCAGCCGTTCCAAAATTGAATTTGAGTGGTCCAATCTTGATAGAACCATGGATCTAATAAGATTTCAACACGATCACCGCGTACAGTAGTTTCTGATACCGCAAAGTGATCGAAGGCGATCACTAGCTGCGGAGGCGGTATTTTGGATGCAACATTAAAACGAGCAGCAGGCGTCAAAGAGGAAACCTAAATTACAAGTACTCTAAGGCGGTCGCCGTACGGAACCGTCAGCTAGAGCAGCAAGGTCAAGGCCTGTTCCACCCGTACATTAAGGGTATCCTATGAATAGGATTTCGGTCTTATCATCGCTATGCAAGAGGAACTTGGCCGATATATTGGATCAAGTTTCTGACGGATAAGCATTCAGTTCATCAACCGCTGCAACTGATTCTCGTGGTTTTAGTGACAGGTAAAGTTGGGTTTTGGTCGGCATAGAAGTGCTAGCCGATGCCTTGGGCCAGCTTAACCTTCCGGGAGGCTCTGTATAAATAGAGAACATCAAAAAGCCAAAACAAGACCTCCTCAGTGAAAGTCCACATGCGACTGGTCTGTTGGATGAGACTTGGACGGCACGCGATACGCAGTGGACACGATCGATACGATACGGTACGATTTCAATCTTGCCAGAGGCTCATCAGCCATTTTTCTCCGCTGTTCAAGTTGAATGCTATAATCAATAGCGTTGACTGCTGAGCCCACAGATTGAGCAGAACCACGGCGGTAGTTGTGCCACGATCACTGCTATACGTCATGTCGTTGTTCACGTGGAACGGAGCCGTTTCAACGGGATGGTGTTGCTTGAATCCCGACAGTAATTTCGCCAATAAATTATTTTTCACATTTGCTTCACAAGCTGCTTTGCGAGTGTCTTTTTGAGAATCTCAGTTAAAGGAGGAACAAGGGGGAGATTGAGAGCTATAATTTGCTAGGACCTCAGTATCCAATCCAGGCTTTTTAAGTACCTGTCGAATGATTGTCGATTTGAATGGCTTCGGAACAATCTCCTTAGCCCAGCGAAGCAGTAAAGTCCCGACCTACGGCTCAGCTATGCTGGTCCGCCATTGAAAATTGAGGTGAGGATAATAAATGGCTTGCAGGTGAAAAGTTCATTTTTAATATCTTAATTATGGTACGCACTTCATCTGCGGAAATCTTGGAGAACTGTTTAAGGGAAGTGCCTTTGGGGGAGTTGGAGTTAACGAGGCACAAATATCTAAAGTGTTTTAAGGAATAATGCTGAAAATTTATCAGCGACAAGGTTATTTTAGGGGGAGTGAGCTCACTCAGCCTTGTTGAGCAAATATCGTATCGTCAAGTAAATCTATTTAGAGACTGAGCAGCGATTCGGCAAGAAAGACTGCAACTTGTTAGTGAAACAAGAACCCTTGCTCTGCAAAATATTCCGCGTGCAGACATAGGCTGAGTCTTTATAATAAGGATAACAAATTCAAAAGATATTTGTAGAGCTCTTTATGAATCCAAATGGCTCTCCGAGCTTTAAATATGCTGGAAAAAAGCATTCGATAGCTTAGGGATAACTTCTACCGTTTCCGGACGCATGAGCTCACGTAGGACAATTCACGCGGACCTCGAAAATGCTGTGAGGAACAAATGAGTATTTTGTATAATTTAGACAAATCAGAGCATATCGTGACGTCAATTAGAGACGAGTCTCGGACTTTGGGAGCATACGAGCTGAAGGCACGGCCTGCAAAGGATTTGAGGTTGATTAGAGACATAGCTCAACGACTTGAGAGTCAGAAGAGCGGGTAGTATGATGCCTAGCTTAATTGAGGAGTAGTTCAGATAGGCAGGTCGGACCAAGAAAATAAAGATGCCTAAACGCGAGTGACTGAAACTTGAAGTCTATACGCTGCTTGAGAAGCGAGCGCAGCTCGGTGAGATGTATAATGTGACAGTCGCGACGTTTACGACAGGCAAGCTTTGCTGCCGATTCGTACACCAACTGTATGGGTCTTATTTCACAGGCATGTGACCTAATACTAGTAAGCTACAGATGTCTAGAAGAGATGTCACAAATTCATCGATCAGCTCGGCTGTGGTATCATTATCTAAAGAAATCTCTAATGTCAGTTTTTCCTTGAATCCACGTAAGAAGCTGTTATCAGGCGACTTATTAAGAAGTCGGCACTAGATCGGGAGAAATTCGCATAGTCTCCCTATTTCCGTTCCTTTCAAAGACACTAGAAAGAGTAATGACGGACAAGCTAGGTTCATATATCAAAACTTCAAACCTAGCAAGTAATTTATAGTCAAGTTTTAGAGCTAATCACTGTTAAGGTTCAGCACTATTGAAGATGTAAAACGAACTTGGCAGCGATGACTTGGGTAAATCTTTCTTTTAGTTCTGCTGGATTTCTCGGCAGCGTTTGATCACCAATTCCTTCATCTTATCATCTTAAGTGGACATCAATGGCACTGCCGTGCAATCAGTGGTGGAGCCAGTGGGTGGGCATGAGAGGCAAAACCCCCTCCCTAGAGGAGGCACAGCGATCTGGGCCGCCCCCTAGTTCGGGCCGGTGCAGTAGCAAGAGGCCGACGGTGCCACTGTGTTGTACGTCGAGGACGATATAGTCCCGACCATCACCAACATCGGAATTCTGCCGTACTATTATGCGATGAAAAGCAGCCGAGCTCATGTCAAAAAAACAGTACGACTGTGCGCTATAATATTTTATTATTTGCTTGCCGTGTTCCCTACAATCACCCTCGGCCCTGATTTCGATCTTTTAGGTCCTATCTCAGAGCGAGATATCAGTGGAATAATGTGGACGGGCAACGGTCATCCGGGTAGCCTTTCAAATATAAGGTACCCAGAGATTTGCACGTGGTCGACTTCTTTTCTTAATTTATACCCTCCCTCAATACGATGCAGTCACCAAACACAGCACAGGCTTTCATTTTTATGCACATGACACAGCTGTACCGGTGATTGTTGTACCCGGCCTTCCAGCATCTCCACCTCCCTGAATTTTGTTGCAGCTTGTATAGCTAACGTTCGCATTGGCATTACAGCAAGCTTTCTCAATTGTAAAGACAATATTAACCAGATTACTAGTTATGAGCAAACCACTACTTAAGAGCAAACTAGTGGCACTCAGAAATTAAAAACAGCCCTCCTTATTGGTTCAGCCAGCATCTACTGCGGCCTCTGCATGGAATTGGGTTGCCGTTTTCAAAGTCGATCTTTCACTAGATCACCACATCAATTCCAGGGTAATCTTTTTTTCGGCCATGTAATATTGCAAAAGATTCGAGGGCTTCACAACGCACGAGTCACTCTTCTGACGAAAGTATTTTAGCTGTGCTTCTAACCAACCTAAAATCCTTGTTTAGCCCATGCCTTCAGTTTGCAAGCTTACAAAGCGTGGATATCACTCAAGACTAAAGTAATGACATCCCCTGACTTTAAAAATGACATTCAAGAAGAAACTAAAAAGCTGCCTTTCCACACAGCATTTGCTATATCCGTGCTAATTGTCCTTCGTGCGATTACGCTTGCTGATATTTTTCATGTTTCCTTCCCATTCATAGATATGCTGCCTTGCGAACATGCCTAGCACGATATTTAGCACTCTTAGGGCGCTTTGGAAACTTGTTATCATTGTAATCGCTATTAATGCACTTAGGACACTGGTCGCACCTTACGTATCATTTGAAGCATCGAAACCACCACGAGACCATCTGCTCCGGTATCTGAATAAGATTATCATACCAATATATGGCAGATCAATTATCAAGGCCACGGATAATGACTAGCGCGATCTATCATTGTGATAACATCCTAAAAGCCAATCAAATCGGTTGTCAGAATCACGATCTAAGGCCGACTAAGACCGGCTAGCATTCAACACGCGTTGCGAGGTGTGCAAAGAGTAACGAATGGAAATAGGCAGTTGCAGAACACAAACATTTGTGTGCCAAATAGGAGGATCAAGAGAATTGGAACTGCAAACGTGAGTCAACATGGATCTAGCGGCGTAGCCACGACTCCGAAATAGAGCTGCACAGGAAAACTTTGGGCAGGATTTCTCCAACCTTTGGCCTCAAGCAAACTTTTCCAACGCACTCCCACGCACGCTACGTGTACTTGCTGATAGCTTGCTTCGGCGTTCTGCTCGCACGACAACGAGCCCGCCTTGCACGGTGCATAAGCGGTGCACTAAAAGCATGCAAAACCTCCGAAGATTCTTGCCTCTTAGCGAGCGTAGGCTGTAAGCCTTGATTTTAGCACGACTTGCCTGGTTTCACCGATGTCACTTGATGTCATTTGGCTGTCTATAGACAAAACGTGGTCTACCGATGCTTTCACACTTGGCGACTTCATCGCTATAAATCACGAACCCACATCTAAGCATTCATACTCGAGGGACAACTCGGCTTTCGGCTCACGGCAGTGAGAGCTAGTGTGAGTGTGGAGCTAGCAGGACATCCAAATAAAATATTATTTAAAACTTTTAAAGAGCGACCAGGTGCCGAAAGACGCAAGGCTTGCTACGCAGCTGATTATACTTGTGCAATAACTAAAGCAATAACTAGCTTATGCATGTGAACAATCACGGAAAATCTTGCTGTTGCACTACAACGTGGGCCTGCGTGTCCACTGACCTAGTGGTAAGTCCAGCCTAGCTGGTGAGCCCTGCCAACTGTCGGAAAAGGACTTCATACCGCGACCTGGGTCATGAAGTGCTCGAATCTCGCCTTCGGTCTCTTTCTGTTCTTGACCTTCTCATAAGTTAAAGGCATTCACTTAGCTTTCACACCACAAAACTCCTGGGCGTCTTCTTCATTTTCTGCTGTTGAAGACTTTATCGTTTGAAACGCTTCCATTGAGTTTCGGCAGCGCGGCACTGCGCTGCTGCCTCGTTTGCATGTTTTTCTTATTGCTGTCTCCGATAGGTAGCAGAGCTAATACTCTGCTCGCTTTTCTTCTTCGTGTTCAAAATTCATTACATTGAAAACTCAGCGGTCCACAACGGCGGCAAAGACAGCTGCCCCGCGAAGAGTACGCATATCCATCGCTTGTCAAGAGCAGGTGCAGCTCGAATTTCGGTCTGTCACGCTCAGTTTGACAGCTATCCAATGTGCTAAATCAGCTGAGCCAAGCGGAGGCTGGGTAGCACCGGAAGCGGAGGCTGGGTAGCACCGGAAGCGGAGGCTGGGTAGCACCGGAAGCGCCAGCGGCCAACTCGGGCGACAGCAAAGGCGGTCGCAGCGAAGAGAGCGAAAGCTGCTGGAACTCTATGGCCATCCTTTGCAAAACCTTATTTAGTAAATAGTCCTGTCAATTTTTAAGCATTTCAATGCTCCATTTAAACTATATTAAAGTGCACGTTGCAGCTAAATGTGCATGTTAGCACATTATTCCCCTTTTTTACATTAAATGTAGCTGTACCATCCTTGCTTGACGATAAATATCCAATCACAGCCTTTGCGTAGATGTGACGTCAGGAACCACCGATAACTATCTAGCAAACCTACCTCATTATAGCGGTAGATAATAAGACTAAAGTAAAGCCGTCTAGTAACCAATCTCTTTCTCGTCACTGTGCATGCACCGGAAGTAAGCATGTCAACTGATTGATGATAATAGTACGGAAAATTGCGGCATGCTTAACCACTTTTCAAGTACTAATTATACAGACGAGGCAAATATTGTGAGCAACAGAATAGCGTTTATCCCTTCATTTTAAATGTCGTTCAGCCAGAGGATAATCTTCTTCACCATTGGAACCGTGCCGGGCTTATCAGCAAGCTTATAATCAAGATGTTCACGTTTCCTGGATGAGCAAAACTTTGATCTTGAGTGGGCATTACCTAGTGTAAACGAAAGTTTGCAATTATTTGCCTAGTGTCCTATCAGCTGACAGGAAAGATACTCTTTCTTCTTCATAGTGCGTTCAATTGAATTAGAACAGCTTCAGCATTGCGTGTCAGAGGTATTATTGAAGCTTCTTCCTTATTTTAATTGTTCTCTAGCTAGGAAATAGTAGTTGTCATTGACTGTCAGCGCCCACAGCATTCACAATAACCGTCTGCGAAAACTGCAAGTCATCAAAGGTAAGGCGAAGTTTTGAAAACTTAATGAGGAACTATTGCAGCCCTTTGGATTTGTACTGCTCACAGCGCTGCGGCGTCAGGCTAAGAATCAACTGCATGACGTGGCTGACTACCAGCATCACCAGACGACTTTGTAAGGTTAGTATCGTTAGGCCAGTCTGGTTTATCAGGATATAGAACAAATTTTAGAAATAAATCTGCAGGTATAGGATCCTTGTTATAATTACAGACGCCCAATCAGCCAGTGCAAAGTGTGAGCTAACAACGTCGCTCAGTTGGGCGCCGATCTGGTGTCAGCCCGGCGTTAGCTCGGGCCGCAGTGCAACGATACGCAGGCGACGGGTTCGTAACGGCTTTGAAGGCAAGAACGCTTTGAAGTACTCCGGAAATTGAATGGTAAGCTTACCGGTTGCCGGACATGCACTCATTACGAGAAACCGGAATTTATTCACTCGGCAGCAAGCACCAAGTCAGCCTAGATTCGCGAGCTTCCACGCGTAGGCAATTATCGCAGGTCGTCGCTCTCCAGGTGTCGCTCGTCGCCCTCCAGGTGGCGCTCGTCGCCCTCCAGGTGGCGCTCATCGCCCTCCAGGTGGCGCTCGTCGCCCTCCAGGTGGCGCTCGTCACTCTCCAGGCGGCGCTCACCTCGCCGGGCGGCGTTCGCCTCTCGCCGGGCGGCGTCGGCGCTCACCTGCGAAGGCTCGATGAATTATTTAAGAGGCGCGCTGGGCGCTCATGCTTACCGTTTGATAGCGCTTGCAGCCAGTACGATTTGCTGCAATATACAGACCCGCGCAGGTCAGCGGACGCGTATCGTGATCGTAGACGTCGAAGGCTGCCGCCTTACAAGTCAATGCCGCCGCGAGGCTTCCCAATTATTGTCGCCGGAAGCGTCAACGTTCCTTCGGAAAAGAACGGTTTTCCCGTAGAAGCGTGCGTCACTTTTATCCAATAGGCGAAACTGTACGAATAGATACCGATTTTCTACGCGCTCTAAGAATTGTGCAGCGATAATCCTCTTCGAGCGCGGTTAAGAAAGAGTGCAGCGCGCGGTAATGAGCCACAACCTCTGGGGCCGTTCTGGTAGCCGCCGCGACAAACTCGTGTTTTCTCGTACGGGCTGAACGATGGAAGTCTATGGTGGCTCGCGGTCTGAGCAACGCAGTGCAGAGCGATGCACGAGTCACTCTTGAGCTCCGGCGGCGGCGCTCTCTCGGTCGGCGCGCGCGCGCGCCGGAGTCGTCCCTTCGACGGATGGCGGTGCGGGCGACGCTCTTGCAGCGGAGAGCAACAGCCGGCGGGAGCCGTCGTGCGTTCCTCGAGCTCTGGCTCAGAGTACTAATCACTACCAAGACGCCAGAGAGAGAGATAGAGAGAGAGAGAGAGAGAGAGAGAGAGAGAGAGAGAGAGAGAGAGAGAGAGAGAGAGAGAGAGAGAGAGAGAGAGAGAGAGAGAGAGAGAGATAGAGAGAGAGAGAGAGAGAGAGAGAGAGAGAGAGAGAGAGAGAGAGAGAGATAGTTTAAATGTCTTTTGTTTAAGCCTCAGGTTTCGGAGGTCTTTGTCATGTGAGAAGCTGTCAACGTGTATTTTATGGCTACAATAAAAATACATACAACGGTCCCTTGCAAGCCGATAATATAATAATAATAATAATATTGCACTTGATAAAGCGCCCTCAGAGAACTTAATCTCTTTCTAGGCGCTTTACATTTGCTGCAAAGTGATACGCAATAGAATAGTAAGTAAAATCATGCTTGAAAAACAAACAAAATGAATAACATGGTTAGGGGTTACATGCACAGGGTCAGCATGCAAATGTGGTTAGTGGCAGCATGCACAGTGTCAGCACGCATAAGCACATCGAGGACGAATCACAAGGACCCACTAAATGCTGTCCTAAATAGGTATGTTTTTAAGTTTCTTTTAAATGTGGTCAGGTCAGGGGATGTTCTGATGCAGGTCGGGAGGGAGTTCCAGGCTGTGGGAGCATACGAGCTAAATGCACGGTCTCCAAAGGATTTAAGGTTTGTACGAGGTATTTCTAGACTGTTGGATTCCGAAAAGCGAGTGGTACGATGCTTTGCCTGATGGGGTAGTATCTCTGAAAGATAGGCTGGAGCCATAGAATGAAGAGACCTAAAAGTGAGCGACAAAACCTTGAAGTCAATCCGTTGCTTGACTGGTAACCAGTGCAGGTCGGCGAGAAGTGGAGTAATGTGGCAACTGCGACGCTCACGACAGACAAGCCTAGCTGCAGAGTTTTGCACCAGCTGCAAGCGCCTGATCGCACATGCTGGTAGGCCAGTAAGCAGTGAGTTGCAGAAGTCGAGACGAGATGTCACGAATGCATGGACCAACTTGGACGTGGTATCCTTATCTAAACTAGCCCTAATTTTAGCAATGTTATGAAGCTGAAAATAGGCTGATTTGACTTGTGGAGCTGATGTGGTCGTCTAACGAGAGGTCGCTTTGGAATATGACACCTAGATTTCGAGCTGATGCAACTGGAGATATGCTGGCAGGGCCAATTTTGAAAGTCAGCCTTTCCAATTTCTGAATAACACTAGGTTTGCCCATAACTAGTAAGTTAGTTTTATCATCGTTTAGTTTTAGAAAATTTGCTGCCATCCATGATCGGATGTCATCAATGCATGCAGCAAGTGAGTTGAGAGAATTTGAGGTGCTCGAAGGCTGGGAGGGATCAAAGCAAAGGTACAACTGAGTGTCATCCGCATAGAAGTGAAAGCCTAGATTGTGCTTGGCAGTCACATCAGCGAGAGGGAGAGTATAAACGGTGAAAAGGACCGGACCTAGCACAGAGCCCTGAGGTACTCCATATTTTAGAGGTACTTCAGATGATCTTTGTCCATTCACGTCAACACTCTGGAGTCTCCCACTGAGATAGGACCTGAACCACTGCAGAGCAGTGCCAGTGATGCCCAGGCGAGATGAGAGGCGCTCTAGAAGTACTTTGTGATCGATGGTATCAAAAGCTGCCGAAAGATCGAGCAAAACAAGAAGAGACACTCTACCCATGTCTGCATTCCTAAGTAGGTCGTTGTATACCCGAAGCAATGCTGACTCTGTGGAGTGATTAGCTCTAAAGCCAGACTGGAACTTACTAGCAAGGTGTGAGGTTTCGATATACGAGTTCAGCTGGTCTGCCACGACCCGTTCCAGTGTCTTTGATAGGAATGGTAGAAGGGAGACTGGGCGGTAGTTGCTTAAGTTCTCTTGGTCTAGTGTAGCTTTCTTGAGATGTGGCCTGACTACAGCTTTTTTGAAAGGTGCTGGGACCTGACCTGAGGCTAATGACATATTAATGATGTTGGTTATGCATGGCAGCAGCAGATCAATGCAACGTAGGAGCAGGACAGTGGGAATAGGGTCCAGTGGACTTGTTGTCTTCTTTGATTGAGATACGAGCTTTAGGACTACATCACTAGTGACCTGTTTAAATGCAGACATTGAGGCGCAGCCAGGAACCGAGGAACAGCATTCTAGTGGGAAGGTTGTCATCGCAGGGATGGATTCCCTGATGAGATTGCGCGAGAGAAACTGAGATAAAGAAGACAGAGAGAGAGAGAGAGAGAGAGAGAGAGAGAGAGAGAGAGAGAGAGAGAGAGAGAGAACGAGACTAAAAGACACGGGGAGACAGAAAGAGATATGGCGAGACAGAAATAGACAGAGAGAGACACACAGACAGAGACAGAGAGAGACAGGGAAGATTGATGGAGAGAAGGAGAGAAAAGCAGAGAGAGAGAGAGACGGAAAGAGACAGAGGAAGCAGAGTGAGACAGAGAGAAACTTAAGACAGTAAAATACAAGACAGAGAAAGTGAGAGCGAGTGATGTGGGCTGACCTCCTCTGACAATAGGTATGTATAAAGATGGAAAAAATTGGTGCGGTGATAACTGGCAAATTTTTCTGCGAGAGACCATGGCAGTTTTGACTCGCGAGGACGAGGAAATGCGTCCTTTCTTTCTATCGCCATAGCAACCCTCCGGGTTGCTCACTGCTCACCTGTTTATCTGGCTAGCAGTTCAGCCAACCTTTTTTTAACGGACCTTCACGCACACAGGCTCTAGCTATTAAAACTTGTCATCTAGTCTACTCGCAATGATCCGTTTTGAACATTGCTCCGATCGGCAACAGAGCTGTTGCGTCTTCGGAGAAAAGAAGACAGGCGACGCCGAATCTTAGACGACGTCAAAGTCACCGGCGGCCATGCCGGCGCGAGCATTCGTTTCGTTTACTGCTGGCGCGCGTCGCCGTCAGAAGGCATTCTCTAATCAAGGAGGCTCTGACGTTGAGGTTTGGCGCTCTCAAGCGCCATCGGTAGAGGACTGTGTACGCGGTGCCAAACGTCCAGGGGCGAGGGCTGAGGTTGCGGTGCGTACACGGTCAGAACCAGGAGCCACCAAGGTCACCCTAGGGTGCGACCAGGAGTGGCTGCGGTTGCAGGGGCTGACCACCACACCTACCGGCTGCCCAATCGCCTGCGGCCTGCTCGCTCGTTCCCTTCTCTCTTTCTCTTCCTGCCTCTCTCCTCTCTCTCTCCGAATGCAGGCAGAGATGTCGCTGCTGCTGCTGCTGCTGCAACTGCCTCGCGGCGGTGAGTTTCGCAGCGCGAACGAGACCGGTAAGCGGCTGCATGCGCGGGATACTGCGAGCGTACGCGGTTCGCGGTACGCGCGCGCAGAGGTCGCAGAGTGCGGTAAAACTTCTTTGAACGCTCCGGGTTCGTACGCTTGTTATGCGACCACCGCAAGGAATTCGCAAGGAGCCCACTTCGCGTTTCTCGCCTAGCTGGCGTCAGCGCTACGCTAGGCGCCGGCAGTTGAACGTCCGGTCGTTTATTTCGCGACCATCTTGTGCCGCCGTTTGTTCTTTAATCGTTGGCTTCCACGGGACGCCCGCCGCGAGGCCGCCCGAGGCCAGCAACGCTCGATCCTATATTTGTCAGGCCCTCGGGGGCTTCCAGAAAGGCGATTCGGCGGCGGCAGCAGCGCGACGCAGGCCGCCAACGGGATGACCTTTTAGTAACCCCTCCACCCACCGCTGCAGCCTGGTAGTTTCCTTGATGGCTACCAGGCTCGTAGTGAGGGAGCGACTACCGCACTTAGAGAGAGCGACTTTATGAAGTGGCGCATCTCGCGGCGGTTTCGCTTGCGGTGGGCAGTAAGGTGCACTCAAACGGACGGGGAACCATTCCCTCGTGTACACGTCTGCAGAGTGCTGAGCAGAGGCTTCCCGGGGGCTCGAGCAGCTTCCGGACTCGTCGGGAACGAGGTGCACAAATTCTTGTTGAGCGGGCTGCTGAATGTCTCCTCCGGGAGTTCGCGAATTCGGGGTGCGCAGCTACAGCGAGCATCGAGACATTCGGCGGCCTATTTTTCGTTTTTTTGAGGAGCGGCTTGACGAAACCCGCCGCCGGGCAGCAGCGCGCCGCCTTTTGCGAACAACTTGTCTCCCCGTGCGGGCTGCTAATCTCGTCGTTTCAGATGGTTGTAAAAGAGGCTTCCGGGCGGCGCGTCTTCGGCGCGAGGGCAGCGCATAGGCTCGCCAAAATGGCTCGTTGCAGATCTGCCCTTTTCGTACTGCTGACATTACTTGCACGCATTTCTTGGTGGTGGAGGTATTAAATAGCCGTAGATTCAACGGCCTCATTTATGTGGTAGCAGCGAAGCCTCTGGAGCTTGCATTTCGCCTACAGCCGGGCCATTTAGAACAATTGTGTAGTGTCGTCTGCTGTTTACGTAGCAAAGGCATTTTCCGAGTGCTCCAGCGTTCATTCTAGAAACCTGCACGCAGTGTGCCAAGCTTACGAGCGGTGCTGGTACAGTAAGAGGGTGCGGTAATATAATAATAGTTTGAACTTTGAACCATCCACGCACTAGCGAGACAGCTTGGCAAACGTGAAGCCGCGGTTGTAGTAGAACGCGTGGCCTCGACAGCGATGGACGCGGCCAAGATCTATGCATTCTTATAGCATTCGTCGTGGAAAAGCTCTCTGGCCGTCTACATATTAGGCTGCGAGCAGCAGCGCAGCAGCGGCTCCTCGGAAATCCCGCGGAGCGGCCGCTGCTGCCGCTTCCTTTCGGTCGAGGAGCCCCGCCCCCCAATCGCCCCCCCCCCCCCCGATACGCGCTGCTGCCTGCGAAGCGAATTTCGCACGTATGTAGTGCAAACAATATACGCCACCGCCGAAGAAAGAAATGTGGTGGAGAAGCACGAGGAGGCGTATAGACGAACGGCGGCAACGCTCGAGTGTTCTTTTGAGTAACCGACCGCTCAGTGACGTTCGCCTTGACGGCTCCGCCCCCCCACCCCCGCTGCCGCCGCCAGCCAGCCTCGAGTCCGAGAAGCTCGCCCGCCCCTGTCCTGATGAATACGCTTTGAGCAACCGCGAGGAGACGCTTGTCGTTCAGCCTCACAGGCAGGAGGGACGCAGCGGCTACTGATGCATCTCCGGCTGCGCGAAGACCCGCAAGACGCATACAGATCTTGCTCGGTCGGGCAGGTCGTTTGAGGCAAGCGAACAGGTGCTTCTTCTTTCGGGGCGGCCCCCTCTGCATTGCCAGTACCCGCGGCGTGCCAGAAGCGTCCGAAAACTTCCGCGTTTCGCTGAACTGCCAGCTGAATGTTGTTTGTGCCATCCGAGGCGATGCCGCGCGCGCTACCGAAAATGCAGGCGACCACCAAAATAACTCAGCTGCAGGGGCGACGGCAGGGCCGTTCGAAATTCAACTCGTCTGTTCCGCGTACCGCCGGCACGTGTTGTTCGGAGAAAATGGTAGGTCCTCCGGCCGGATCGGGCACGACTCCCACCGTTGGCTGGTACGTGACGTAAGCAGGGTTACCTGCAGGAGTGGCAAGACAGACCAAACTGGCAGCCGACGAGGTGGTCACACGATTTGCACTGCAACCCACTTGCCGAAAGAGGCGTTGCCGCTGGGTTGCAAGCCGGCTTGGCCTAGTGGTTAAGGTGCTCGCCCCGACCAAGGTCTGGCCGAAGTCGTGGACTCGAGTCCCGTGGCATTTGTTAAGCGCCTGAATAGAGATTTTAAGTTCTCCTATGGCGCTATACAAATGAATTATTAAAAAACTTGTCTGTCTGTGTCTGTCGGCCTGTCTGGGGTACGGCCGACGCGATACTGAGAGCGCGGTGGTGGCGGCTCACCAATCGACGGGAAATTGGTCGCTCCTGCTCGCTAGCCCTCGCTAACGTGGCGGTTTGTTGCAGCCGCTCGCGGAAGAAGAGACGGGTGTTGCTTCGCGAAATCGCTCGCTTGACGCTCTCTTGCTGCTGCTGCTGCATTTCTGCGCGACGCCCCACCCACCCGTGACCCGTTCTGACGCGGAACCGCCACCGCGAATCCGGGGAGAGCAGACATGCTGGAGCGCAGGCGACCGGTATTCCATCCGAGGAGGACACGGTCGCCGATTTGGAAGCTTTTCGGAGGCTTTGCGTTACATGACGTTTCCTCGTGCGACGGACGTGGCCTGAGCGCGAGCCACGGTCGATTATAATCAATGACAGGCCACAATCGAGCGATAGCTGGCATCGGTTGATTGCGGTCTGCCAATATGCAGAGCACAAGTTCTTCCTCTGCGGGCCTATTTTTACGCTAGTTACTAGTCGTTCGCCAGCAGCCTAGTAATAAACACGCGTCTTGCCGGCTGGCGGTCTATCATATCATTAGTGCTGTTAGGCGGCACACGACAGTGCTTACCTGAGCCGTATGACAGACAAACACAGCGCTGTCAAAAACGAGCGACCTCTTTCGAAGATCGTAAAATACGAACGCTTTCTTAAAAAGAAGGATCGAACCCCCTTTTTTAACCGACCCTGAACGTTGACGCTCGAAGTTAACAGCTTCATTAGCCCGTTTAGGCTTATCTAACCCGTTTATGCTTAGTCAGGCACCCAAGGAGGGGGGGGGGGGGTAAATAAAGTTCTCAGCGTAACTGAGCGGCTTAACGGTTCCAGCTTTAGTTGAAAGCTGTTGACTTCACCCCAAAGCACGACTTCTATCTGAATGAATATTTCTCGACACGGCCTTTGGATTCATGTTCGCACTGACCCAGTGCTGGTTTTTGTCGAAGCAGCAATGCGTCGCCTTGTTTACTTCCGAGCTCGCACCCTAGGCCTGCGACACGCCGGTCGCCCCGTCTCGCACGGTCGCGGCTATTCGGCAGCGCTCGGCTGATGTCGTATGCAGTTTCGGACAAGACGTCCAAACGCTTTGGGAAACGTTCGTTTAAGCCGCCGTAGTCGTCGTCGACGCTTTCGGCAACGGAAAGGAAGACACCATCGCCGACTCGAGGAACGCCTTCCTCATACTGTTTGCTCTCATAGTGGTGGTGATGCTGTTCATCATCGCCTGCTACTGTCCGCTCTGCAAGAGCTGCTACAATCAAGGCGCGGACGAAGCGGCTGAAGACTCGCCGACCAGCATGCAGCTGCTCATGCGACGCTGCTACTTCCGGCGGCATGGCCATCGGCAAGAGGCGGACAGCGCTCAGTCCGACCTGGAGCAGCCCGACGGCGCTTCGGACGAGGTGCCTCCCACGTATCAGGAGGCGTTGGACGCACCGTCGGCAACCGCTGCGCCGTTGCCTCGCAGCGGGCGAATCCCGAGCGAACCGGAAGCGGGCGCTCGGCGGAGCTGCTGGCCTGGCAGAAGTGCCGCCAAGGAGACAAGCTTCGATTATAGTGACGATGGCCCGCCACTGCCGTCGAGAGAAGAGGCTTTGAAACGGTCTGGCAGATCTTCCAGCCTGGTCTAGACGCCAGACTGACGGAGCCTCGCAGTGGCCGCCGCCGGGCCACAAGCACGAACGCTTTCGCGGGATGGAGGCCGCTGCCACACTACCCAGTCGCGTGACCATTACGCTGGCGACCAGTACTGATGCGTCGTTCGCTATGGCGCAGCTTATGACTGCAGTGGTTCGCGTCCAAAGGAACTTCATGACAACGCATGCCATTCATAGCAGCAACGTTTACGTTGCATTTCCCACCTCGCTAGTCTGCTGCTCAGACGACGTTCGCGTAAGCGCTTTCTTGCCACAAAGCGCAAGATAAGCCGCTAAGAGAGCGCTTGTACACACTGGAAAGCCGTCTGCTCGAGGTCTTACTGGACTCGAGCAGCCGAGGCTTTGTAGGATACGGGCATACGTCTGCTTTGTTATAATAGCCGTACTGGCTCCCGGCTAATCGTCGGATACAGAACCGAGTTCTTACTATGACCGCACAAGACACGCAGCCGATCAGTCCTTCACACCTAGCTGAGCTGCAGGGCCATTGTTTGCCGGCAAACTCGTGCCAATGGTAATCGCGCCAGTGAGCCATTACTTTCACTTTAGAGGCGGTGCTACACACTGGAGCTCGCTTTCGCGATCATTATGCAAGGATCCCTCTGTCGCTGCCCAGGGAGGCCCTATTGTGCTGCGATTTTCATGCGGCTCGCTTCCTCCACTGACCTGAGAGCTACAATTCACTTGCTCTTTGTTTTGAACTCGCTTCTCTTCGACTGTCCTCGTGACTCAGCATCGTTTCTCACTTTTGCTGCGTTGCATGAGGCGTCGTCTGTCACGTGGGTGGAGTAGAAAAGAGCTCGGTTGCTTATGAGAGAGTGCTACGTATAGAGAACGAATGCTAGCGAGCGGCACTAATACAAGCGTCTGGACAGGACAACGGCCGCAAAAAGAGCGCTCGTCTTCAACCGCAATAGTCTCAGCTGACTCGCGATGAATGCTGGTGACGCCTGAAGCTTGCATCGCGGCCAGCGACTTGTAGGTTCAGCACCAATGCACTCAGGTATGCCGACATTAGCGGACACGGTAGCAGCGACGAACGCCCATACCTAAACAAAAGTCGACATCCTTTGCGTAGTGAAGTGTATTTGAAGCGGAAGAGGGTTACAGGCGCTCAACGGCGGCCAGGGCGTGCATGGCTCAGTGACCTAGAGCTCTAATGCCTACGCCAACTCCGAAGCTCAAACCTCTTAGCGCAGTACACAAACGGCACGCGCTTTAGTACGACCTTGGTCTTAAGTCATTTAAAGGGGCCACATGGGTCATAGGTTATGGCACGGTTCGGCTCCTAGCTGGTAGAATTCAGGAACCGCGAATATCACTGTAAACTGGCTGATAGAGCAGGCCACCGTGTTGACAAACGTTTAGTCTTGTGTAGCTTTTGGGGTGCCGCAGACGCAGATACACAAACAAATACACGTGCCTTTGTGTAACTGTGCTGTAACCTTGTAGCAAAATCGTGTGCGAGACCCGTTCACGACTTTCCGTCTAGCGGTCTTTAACCGCGTCCGGATTGGTATAACTAACCTGATTGGTATACGATGCGAGAGCAACCAGCGCTGCTCTGCTATTCGGCAAAACTCTGCTGGTCGAAAATGGGCCCCTTGCTAACGAGTTGTAGTGTCACGAAAGCCACGTTAACAGTTAACACGCTCCACATCGGCGTCAACCGGCGTCGTATAGCTATCGGCGTCAACCGGCGACCAAAGAACCTTGACTGCCCACGCGTGCCCAGCTCGCTGCTTCACGGGCTGCGTTCACGGGCTGCGTGCGCACAAGAGCGCGGTAGAATGTTGTTTCGCAGTCTTAAGTTCGCACGAAAATATTGAATGTTAGCATACTTACTTTTAGTCAAGGTAAAGGTTACTAACCGGTATTTCCCGTATTCAACGAATTGCAAAGCATCAGTCTAGTATATCCAAGTAAAATATAATATATATATATATACATATATTAATTATAGAGAATTTTTTTCAACTAGTATATATATATTAGCCGGCGGTGCCCTGTCCTGCCGGGGTCGAGCGTAGTACCCGAACCTCCCGGTTCAGGAACAGGGACCGCCGAGCCGGTAATGGCGTCGGAGACGCTGTGCCGCCTCAAAGCAGAGAGCTCTCCGAGCGTGGGATGCCGAGTTCGGCCAGGAAAGCTTCATTGTCTGGCCACCAGCTGTCGAGAGCCGCGACCACGAAGGGCCTCACCACTGCCGACGGTAGCCAGCGGTAAGGGAAGACCGGGGCAATGGCTGCATATTTATCGGTCTTAGTCCGGGCCGCCACAGTCAGAGTATCCTCACTGTTGTCAAATGGCACCGTCGCATCCACAATTACTAAATTAGTGCCGTTGTCAATGACCAGGTCCGGCCATATATACTAGTATATATATATATATATATATATATATATATATATATATATATAAAGCATTTATCCCACGTCGGCATAGCTCTTTACGATAGCCTGAACCAAGTGCTCATAGTTCAGCCTTTGCGATGCCCAAAATGCCGCGAACCTCTGCAACGAAATTGTTTTAAGGCGCTTTCTCCGCCCTGTTCAGCTTCTCGGCGAATTCGTCGCATACTTTTGATCATCTTTATCTGTGGTCCGAAGAAGACCAGCTTTGACCTAGGCTCCGACAGCTGTGGCAAGACAGGGGAGTGTTTGAAAGCGGTCGACTCATTGTCTAGAGCCACGAGAAATTGCCTGATGATTCCTAACTTGACGTGCAGTATCAGCACATTCCGATAGTCTAGCAGCGGCTCCCTGTTGATGTTGTTCTTCTCTATAGAGGATTCAGCTCGCTGTTGCCAGTCCATTTGCTTCTAATGCGCCTTACCGTCCCGCTGTCAAATAGGCAAAGAAAACGAGGAAACTTCGCGAAACCACCTAACAATAAATAAATTGTAGCTGATTTAAAAGCCTTGGCGGCTTTTCACCACCGCTTGCAGTTGGCAATAGAGGATCGCCGAGTGCAGGATTCGAACCAATGACCTCGGTGGTGAAGAGCAAGCAACTTACCTCCTGGACTATCACCGCCCAGGCACATCAGACACCATTTCAAATACTAAAATGGTCCTCAGCCACGGTCGCCATACTTGAAGGCAGTCGGCAATATCTCGTCACTGCTGCAGTCCTCTTTGAAACACACAAACTGAGCCGCATGAAGAGACAGGTACTTGTTTCCTTAATGAAGCAGCACGACTTTCAGACGCCTGGACGAATTGTCTATGAATAGGTGCAACCTATACAGGTTAAAGGGAGATTTCTGTAGCCTCGAAGTGTTGCCGAAGCACAGGCCATCTTTCCGACTGAAAAAGTTGGGAAGCAGTTGGCGATTTGCTTTTTTCTCCGATGCATTACTTTCACCCTATCATCCATCCAGTTCGACTGCTCGCCAGCCTAGATATTAGAAGCTCAGCATTGGACTTGGGAAGACTGAGGTCTCTGATCAGAGCGTGGAGGTCTTGCTGGTTGGGAAAGTATGGCTTTCTCTCCTCAGCCATCTCTGGAATGTTGGAATGTGAGTTTCTGCAGTTTCCCCCTCGCTGTCTGACTTGCTGCTTCCTCCCTCGCGTGGCTGACCCCGAAAGGAAAGGGGTGCTCAGGGCGATGCTTGCAGTGCTGGGACGATTGGTTGGTGGAGGAGCCTGTGAATTCCATGGAGGGAGGCGCGCTCTTGCCGTCTCGACATTCGGAAGGGCCACAATGGAGATGTAGCAGTTGCTTGAGTATTCAGTCAGTTTCCGCCAAAGTCTTAAGATATCAAGCTTCCTGCCTCTTCTCCCCCCCCCCCCCGTGCAAGCCTGTAAACATGCAAAACTAAGAAGATTTAATATAGCGAACAACAATTGTACACCTTCTAGAGATCTCTTTCGAGTGTTTGCACGTGACAGGAGGTGCCCAAGGCTAGTCTTGATCTCCGACAGGGATGCCTAAGTGTGCTTCGTGTGCCGGGGCGCATTTCAGCAGTCGTTTTCACGAGGTAATTTTCTTCCTCATCCCAATAAATTGTACGCACGCACGCACAGCGATGTGCACTTGCTGGGTGCAAGCAAGCTCCTGGGTGCATTTTCAATCGCATGCGGCTTTTCACTACTTTCTCTCACTCTTCTGCACTAGGAACTAAAACGTCCGCTTAAGAAACCTGCACTGTTAAGCTTCCGAGGATGCTAACCTACAATGTCATGTCCGCCTAACCCTCATTCATTCATGTAGCGGCACTACACGTGCTATGTGCTGAGTTGGCCTAGTGGTTAAGGTGCTCAATCCGACCAAGGTCAAGGTGAATGTGCTGATTACCGAGGTCGTGGGCTCGAGACCCGTGGCATACGTGAAGCACTTGAATCGAGATTAATTTCTCTTAGGGCACTCGAAATGAATTAAATTATGTATACACACACACACACACACACACACACACACACACACACACACACACACACACATATATATATATACATATATATATTTATTATAGGTATGTATGAACCTGACTTGCATACCGTGCCTAACAGCAAAACCTGGAAATTTGAAAATGTCGTTATAACCACCAAAGCCAAGTTTTGTGGACAATAGATACTTTCTAGTTGTTTTAGGCATAAGGGGTTAGGAATTCACTCTGTACTCTAGGACAAACAAGGTTAAAGCTGTTGAATAACCGGCAGCAGCCTCTAGTCTCCTGCCATGTTTGCTTTTCTTTTGGATGGGCTTTAAACGCTGGGACTGGGAGCGTAAAGTATGCACTTGATGCAAGTCCTAAAGATAAACGATAATTTATTCTGAGAGATAAAGCTATTATTCTCTTTTAAAACATCTAGAATGGGTCTACCCCAACAGCTTCAACGTGCTTTGTCTCGAGTGGGCTTTATTGCCCGCCTTCCCGGCAAGCCTCCAGCGGCCCTCTATGTGAGGCTACCAATATCTCTCTCTATGCGACTCGACTTGAAGAGTAGACCCGGCTGCACATTGTGAGCGCTGAGCTGCACAGACTCGAGGACTATGAGGTATGCACAATTTTGTAGCCGGTCTAACGAGCCTCGTGCTGATAAGCAGGCGCGACCTGAAACTAACCGTAACTGTAAGTCTCCTGTAGGGATCCTGCGATCGTTCAGCTGCATCTCTTCTTGTCGCTCTCGTCGCCTGACGCCGAAGTGCGGCCAGACGAGCCATGTCGCTGTCAATAAAGCTGCAAAGTCACTTCGTCGCACGACCTCAGCCACGGCTTCACGTTGACGACGTTCGTACAGGCTGGCGGTGACCTATTTTGCACCCCTTACGGCGTCTGTCGGCAACTGCCAATCTTTTGAACACTGAGTTGAATTGTTGGGCAGCACGACCGATGCTCTCAGTATTTTGACCTGAATTTGCTGGTTCAATCAAAAGCCCGTGACGGTTTCTTCAACTTGTTTGACTATTCAAGCGCCCTTCTTTGTGTCAACAAGCCGGGCGAGCCCAGCGCAAGGGGCTTCAGAGGCTTCTTCGTTACTTCTGGGGCACCGAACCAAGAAGTGAGCGGCGATAGACATTCCAGCTTTGATGGAGCAAGTGCCTTGGATCGGGGAGCGCGCTGCTTTTCGAATCCTCGACATTGAGGCCAAAATAGGAAAACTTACAGCGCTCAAGGCGCATTCCAAGGGTGCAGTTAGAAAGTCACCTATGCACAGTCGAAGGGCAATGACCTTGGCTGACCATCAAGTTTGGATTGCATATTAAATACGGCAAGCAGTCTCCACCATCACTGCAACAACGTGTTGGATTTTCTGGGATCAAGAGAGAGAGAGAGGAGAGAGACAAGAGAGAGACGAGAGAGAGAGAGAGAGAGAGAGAGAGAGAGAGAGAGAGAGAGAGAGAGAGAGAGAGAGAGAGAGAGAGAGAGAGAGAGAGAGAGAGAGAGAGAGAGAGAGGGGACAGAGAGAGAGAGAGAGAGAGAGAGAGAGAGAGAGAGAGAGAGAGAGAGAGAGAGAGAGAGAGAGAGAGAGAGAGAGAGAGAGAGAGAGAGAGAGAGAGAGAGAGAGAGAGAGAGAGAGAGAGAGAGAGAGAGAGAGAGAGAGAGAGAGAGAGAGAGAGAGAGAGAGAGAGAGAGAGAGAGAGAGACAGCGACAGAGACAGAGACAGAGACAGAGACACAGAGACACAGAGACACAGAGACACAGAGACACAGAGACACAGAGACACAGAGACACAGAGACACAGAGACACAGAGACACAGACACAGAGACACAGAGACACAGAGACACAGAGACACAGAGACACAGAGACACAGAGACACAGACACAGACACAGACAGAGACACAGAGACGCGGAGAGGCGGAGAGGCGGAGAGAGGCGGAGAGAGGCGGAGAGAGGCGGAGAGAGGCGGAGAGAGACGGAGAGACAGAGGCAGAGGCAGAGGAAGCCAGCATTATCAGTGGGTATAGCACGATCATCAGCGTCTAAAGTTCCCACGTAATTGCCTGGTCGGACGTTGCCTGGTCTGGAGTCTGAAAACAGCGTGCCTACTACGGTGGATTCGGCAGCACGTCCACGCTCCGACCACGACCACGCCCATGCGCAGGGTTTCTCGCCAGTGCACAGTCGCAGGTGTGTTAACTGTCTGCTCTATGTGTATGACTTGCTTCGCTCTTTCTAATTACAGACCAAGATCTTCACCTACTCGGAATTAAGGTTTTTGATTACCCACGGGGCCTGCAACAGCGAAGTTACGAGGCTACACAAATTGTACAGAGCGAACGAAAGGCGATCGCTATGCGGCCAAGCTTTTTGCTTTAGAAGCAATTTCAGTATTCTATTTGGCTGCTGGTGTCCCCGCCCGTCACTCTACTTTACTGCCTCTGACATCTCCCTAATTAATTTTAGTAGGTAAATTCATGCCGCCATCATTAAGCTGCTCAGCACTCAAGCTGCTCCTCCGTTTTCGATGTCTCAGTATAGTATCAGTAGATCTTAGGCCTGATATCGCTGCAGGTAACCATAGCCGCAAATATCGCATATTAGCACCCTAAGCGATTCCGCAGGCCTGCCTAGCAAACGAAACTTTTTTTTAGCTTTTATCAATCTAATAGACGATGCGAGTGCATTTTAGGATGGTTTTTCAGAATCTGCCGCTCGTTTTAACCCAGCATGTCGGGATTTTTAGCAATTGCATTTAGAAACAAGCAAAGCAGATGTGGCAAATGCGATGCTCACGACAGACAAGTATAGCTGCGAAGTTTTGCACCAGCTGTAATCGCCTGCCTGCACATGCCGGTAGGCCAGCAAGCAGAGTTACAGAAGTCAAGATGGGATGTCACAAATGCATGGACCAACTTAGACGTGGTATCCTTATCTACACAAGCCCGAATTCTAGCAATGTTATTGACTTAACTAAACCTTCAACATTGTTGAAATAGACTAGTGAATACTTCGTCGAAAAGTATGGAAGAAACTCTTTTTCACGATGCCTATGCCGTGAAAATTTAGTTCGCGGACCAATGCAGCTTCTCTCTTTCAATCTAGAACCGAAGAGTCCAGCCGACTATTTGTGCTGGTCAATGTCTCTCACTAAGTAATCTAGATCAGATTTTGACATTATTTCAGGTGTTGGGACATCAAAAGTATCATATGTTTCACCAACGTCACCTTCAGTTTAACTCTAATCGCTGTCAATCAATATATCGTCAAGTGTAACAGGTGTAACAGGAACTCCCATCTCATCCCTGTGCGGTACAGGTCGCATCGCCGACGGTAGATTTGGATGTTCAACTTTAATGCTTATTCTTTTTGCTGAAGTCCTCTACGTTAGTGATACATAAATAAGACTCCGAACCCTTGTCAGCTTGTTCTCTCTGAATCATTGGTTGTCGAAATGGCATGCATTAGCTTTGACATTTTAACCATTGTCTCAAATTTTCTACACACAGCGTGCACACAATATGCGGTGCCCACGTATTATCCCGACCTCCCTGTTTGCATCCTAAATAGGCGGTATAGCGTTGTTTGATGAATGCAGTAAACGGTAGCTGCTGCTCTTTTGTCGAGAATCTCCCGCAGACGTAGCAGAATATATGCGAAAAAATGTTACACTCCCTTGGCATTGTAAATCGCAAAACATCCGTTGATCTTAACGACTACATTAACCAAAAAATACTTAATTGTTCTATAAAAATAACACACAACATTTATGTCATTAAGTGACTGTTATCAATAAACCTAATGAAAGCCAATATTGTTATACATTATGCGTAATTTTAAAAGTGCACCAGATCTTTGACAGACAAAATTTACCAACCTGACGTGCAAAAGCAAAACAAAATCCACTATGGATTATTACTTGTGATGTATATTTTGAAATAATAACAAATGCCAGACAACTGATATCATGAAGACGTTTTGCTCTTACTAAAAGTATGCCATAATTCAATCGTATGCTTAGTAGCTGTATTAATTATCCCGGAAGCTATTTTGGGCAAGCACTTTCCTAAAATTATATAAAGTTCATTACAGTAATGAACTGCAATCTTTTCGCATTCGATTGAGCTCTGCTGCTCAATTAGCCGGCGTTTAGCAGGAAAATTTCTCGTACGTCTATTTTTGCAAAGTACGCAGCTAATTCAGCTCTTAGTCACTCAATTCCTTGAATGTCGTGCATATCTTAAAACCGCTCAGTGTGAAAGGCTTGCTTCAGGTGCAATGCTTACCGAATCTTAGGAACGCACCCGGAAAGCATCTGCTCCGAGATCCATGAGCCACAAGCACAGAGCTAATAACGGTGCTCGTCATCCTCGTGACACGCGACAACGCTGGCGCTTCTTACAGGTACGAATGGATACTACGCAGAATTCACGTAATGGCAAACAATCCCTCACTTGCGTCACACGGAGTGATTCGGGATCAGAAGCAGGCCGGTCGGGCCGACAGCAAACTTTTGGCAAGGACTTGGTCTGTGTAGCCATCTACGACGAATCCTAAATGAGCCAGCGGGGACAAGATCACTGCAGTAGGCACGGCTTTCGTCGTGTTTCTTTTGAGGAACCATCGAGAAGCTAGCCGTCTGTCATCGCAGAGATCGTATCACCAGCGCCAGTTCTTGGTTCAGGTTTATTAGATTGCTTACCGTCGTCGGGTGTGACCGGCGGACCGCTGCTTGATTCTGCGGCCGAGTCGGCGATCACCGAGCAAGATGTTTTCACTAGGGAAGCATACACTACTACGAAGTACGATTCGGCGGCATATCTCAGAACGTCACACTCAGGTCAATGAGCTAACCCTGAACCACTTGCAGACAGCTGACTTGGCGAATCGGGTTGCGCTTTTTGAGGGCTGACAGATGGATGGAAGCCTAATTACTAAGGCAATAGTATCACATAGTAAGAAGGGTGCTTCGTGGTTCGAGTCTTGAACTTGACAGATCTGCCGCTGACACACTTTAGTAGCGAGGCCATGGTAATCTAGAGCCGGATGTGCCACTTGCTAGTGCTAGCTTCAACACGACCAATGGAGTGATCCTAGAAACACTGGGCATTCAAGTCAACGTTTCACTACCTCCACGTTTGAGAGACAATGTTCTAAGCCCTGCTTAATATGTACAGCGACGTTTTTTTTCTCACGGTCCAGGGAGAATGGAAATATGAATACATTAAAGCCACTATTCAGCTGACACCAGGTGCTGCACTAATATGGTAGAGCGACAGACTTGCATCACTTAAGAAGCAGGTCAAGTCGAACGCCTCAGCGATGCCTTGCAACGATATCATCGAGAAGTCACGTTGTAACGCGACTTCTCGATGCGTCATCACTAGTCGTCGCGCGTCGGCTGAGACTAGCACCCTTACTAGTTCGGCGTTTGAGGCTTAGTGCTGATCGGACGGGAAAGCTGCGCACCACGTTTGTAATATTAAATATTCGGTCCCCAACAAACTTCATCGCACTTAATTAACAAAGAGAAAATGAGAAGCATAGCTGAGTCAGGAGGGCAGTTGAGGTAGTGGGTAACTTGGAAGTAGCAGCTCTGGACGGCTGGAGAAAATGTGCCACTGTCGGCAGCAGGAGAGTAGCTGTCATTTCGTAAGAATCGAGGAAGTGAGTTTCACAGTCTAAGGACTGCAAAGCCGCATCTTTCACCAACAGTCTTTAAGCCGAGGAGGAACGGAGCAGGTAATTTATCATCCAGGGAGGACCTGAGGGCATGGGGAAGCTGAAACTGGTGCAGCAGTTCAGCTAGATATGAATGGATATCGTGACAAATGCTGTCGAAGGCAGTGGATAGATCTAGCATCACTAGAGCAGTGAAATTCCTGTCATCATTTCAGCATTGAATGTCACTGGTTACACGGCGGAGAGCAGCTTCAGTGGAATGCATCCGTTCGAACCCCGATTGAAATTTATCTGAAACTTTAATCTTTCCAATTTGTACCACCAGCCGCTTAGTGGCATTTTTTTCAAGAATGTTTGACAAAAAAGGAAGAAGGAAAACCGGGCGACAGTTTGCAAGGACGTCTTGATCGTATCCAGGCTTTTTAAGTATCGGTCTAACGATGGCTAATTTGAAGAACGTGGATACAACCTCTTTATCCTGAGCAGCATTAAAAGTCTTGGTTATGGCCGGGCTACGTTTGTCTGCCAATGAAGACTACGGAGATGATGGTATTTAGGCGACGAGCTATCTCTATTAGACCTTATTAAGGTAGCCGAATCGCATGCAGAAACCTCGGAAAATCTTTCATGGAAGGTCACAGGTTGCGATTCAGCAATTGTTTTAGTCGGGAGGCGGGCTTAATGGATGCGTGAATGTGCCCAATTTTTTCAGAAAATTGTTTACCGTCTTATAAATCTGTTTTAGGTCTGACTGGCAGGACTTCAGTTTTCGAGTGAAAAAAGAAGCCCTGATATTTCTAAGCTTCCGGGTGTTGACTCAAAGGAGGAAGTCTTTGAAATTGACTTGATCTTCATCAGATCCAGACTTCTTAAAACGGCGTTCAAGCCTGCGCTTAGCAAGGCCCATGTTTTGGAGTTTTTTCGTAAATTAAAAAGAATCTCCATGACTCTGTACACTAACAGTATGTACGGGAGCATGCTCGTCAATAGCACTCCTAAGTGTCGTGTTCACTGCATCGTTGAAGGCATCAAGGCTTTCGGTCGAGTCTGGGCGCTGATCAAGATGACCTGCCCCACGTACAGATTTCCAAAATTTATTTTGGTCAATGCTTTTTTAGTTACGTCGTTAGACAAACTCGACGTTATCATGCACGTACAACGGAGCGGGAACAGTAAACGAGACCGAACAATGATCCGAGAGGGTCAGCGGGTACGAAACATAGTCAGTGAGGCAGACATCCTTAGGGGAAACCAGATCCAGGATATGGCCGCCAACGTGAACAGTACGACTACCTTGTTGAACCAAACCATAGTTCTCCAAACAGTCAAGAAATGAGCGGTCCTGGCTGTTGCTAGGGTTTTTCAACGTGGATATTTAAGTCTCCTGCAATCAGTAAGGACCTGATACGCACAAATATTTAAGCGAGGTACTCCAAAAACTCCTCTAACGGCAAGTTTAGACAGCCAGAAGGAGGTCGGCATATGAGAGGCACTGTCAGTGACGAGGACCTGATTGCAACCGATTCAAACGATAGCCCATGCGAAAAATCCCAGTCTTATAAACTCGTGAATTGCCAAACGATTCATGAAGAACACTAGCAACCCGACACCAACCTTGTCAGATTGCATGAACCGAAAGAATGAGAACCCGGGAGGGTGGTCTCAGATATACATATACAAAAGCAGGGTGCCATTTAAGTCATGGTATATAGAAATAAGAAATGCTAGCTGATTCAACAGCCTCTTTTGTGTAGCAACAGAAGAGCCTTTACGGCTATTACAAACGCTTGTAGCAGCAATAAAAGATTGTTCTCCGCATGATTCGAACCCCCGACCTCTGGGACGTAGGTTGTAAAAAGCAACCGCCTTACCTAGTGTACCATCACGGTTCATGCATCAGGATTCTCAAAATTTAGGTGTCTTCATTCTGAGCCTCTTACCTACTTATCAGAACTACTCCCACACCAGGCTAAACATCGTACCATTCGCTTTTCGGAATCTAATCGCTAACCCATACCTCCTACAAACCTCAAATCCTTTGGAGACGGAGCCTTTAGTTCGTATGCTCCCAAAGCCTGGAAATCACTTCCGACTCGCGTCACATCCCCTGACTTGACCACATTTAAAAAGAACCTAAAAACGCACCCACTTATCACAGCATTTAGTGCGTCCCTGTGATTCGTCCTTGATGTGCTTATGCATGCTGACACTGTGCATGCTGCCACTAACCACATTTGCAGGCTGACCCTGTGCATGTCACCTCTAACCGTGTATGCTAGTTGTCATAGAGCATGCTAGTTACTACTAAAGATTCGATTGCGTTCCTTTGCGGCAAATGTGAAGTGCCTAGAAAGAGTTTCGAGTTCTTTGGGTCACTTTAACAAGTGCATTATTATTATAATTATTATCAGCAGAATACATGAAGGTATCTCGGAGAAGTCAGGTATAAGGTCTACTCCTCGCTCGTAGTCGCCAGTGGCAGCTCTGCAGCGCCGGGAGGAAGGGATAAATGCCAAGCTCTGAAACCCTCTTACGAATCGTATCGGCACTCACAGCTTTGCCTCTTCCAAGGATTTGGGAGATTGAGCTCAGTGGGGCGTCAGTTTACCCAGTTGACTCATTGACCCAGAGCAGCAAGCTTCGGTAGCCACTGTCAATGCTTTTTGCCGTCGAATGTGGCAGGCCGGAGCAGGGTAACACGTGTAAGCTACCACCCTGAAGATACTTCTACGGGTTGTATACTTCTACGGGTTGTACCTAACAGGTGACGACTTAATCTTTGAATACAGTGTCTTGTTCCTTTGTTTTTCCTGCGGCAGGAGAGCCATGTACGAGCAGTTCTACGCGGTGCTGAATGGAAGTACAAATATAGCTCGTCCCGAGAATAAGTAAACACGTTGAGTTTTTTGGATTGCCAGATTCTCGAATCGCAAGTAAAATCTCACACTCTGCCACTGCTTAAATTAAAATAGCATTCCTGGATGCCGAAGTATGGTAATTTCTTATCGTGATTTCCAAACCAGAAATATTGAGCAAGATCGTTGTTTTTACAAACACTCGCTTTAATGTAAACGTTGGCCCACACCGCCGGGAAATCTCCGGTAGGGAATAGTTAACATAATAGTTGCTAAGCAAACGGTGTCCAATGCACCTTGTAAACAATCTTACGGCCATGGGTCTTCGCACACGCCATGGTTTTGAATCCTGCAGCAGGCAAACCCTCATTGCATGCGAGCTGGATGACAGCTGCAAAGGCCCTTCTGCCACTACCTACGTGTAAATGCGATCGCTGAATCAACCTACCTTTACTTTTCCCTTATGTGTGCATGTACACCAAAACATATACACACAAACATATAGACACACACACACACATACAGACAATGTGTTTGGAACGGTTGTCCGTCTATACGGTAGTTATTTTGCTATGTGTGCAACTCGACAAATACACAAGAGGACTAAGCAAGTGTTACACGCAGAATTTACATAGTACACACGCTGCCTCCGTGGCTTTCGGCTTGAATACGAGTTACGTATATAAGCTCTCGACCGACAGTCCCAGAGATTTTTTGGAACATGAGACATGCAGGCTTCTTGCATTTCAAGACCCATTTAGCGACCGAGGCTGCCTCGTGCTGGAACACTAGAAAGTAAGGCAACCGCATTGCTAGCTCAGCATGCCATCTGCCTCAGTCCATTTGTAACTTTTATTTTTCCAATAAAAACAAAAACCGAGTGCGTGCACCAGAAGGCAAGTAGCGCACCAGCAGCTGACACCTGTCATAATAGCTACACGAGGAATATCATGTCAGGCAGCCCTTTCCGACACTTGGCTGGCACGCCGATGGTTCGGACAGCAGGTAAATGCTGGCATGTACCACAAGATGGCGGCAGCTAACATAATCAAAGACCTCAAACCTGGCAGCTTCTTGCAGCAGCAGTAGCAGCTTGAGCTGACACCAAAATAAAGCGTGCAGTTACAAAATAAGGGGCATCAATTGCATGACAAAAATAATCTGGTAAATAAATGCAAAGAGCAGCTGCTAATTTAAGCACTCGCAGACATGCAGTGCATGAACACCGGCACACGTGCCTGTACATACAGATTTGCATGCCATTGCAGGCGCATCGCTGGAAACAGTCGAAAATCGCCGAATAGCACAGCTGGTCCAAAATAAAAGTAACAGTGATATTGCACAGCCACGTGACTCGATGCCATCGTTTTAGCGATTGCACGCGCTGGCAACCGGCAAAGACTGTCACCTAGGCGACCACGACTAATGCCTTCGCTCGCTAATTAAGGCTTCGACGTGGCGGCAAAGGCCACCATTCGGCGCCTCTGCCCCATACCGTGCATAGCAAACGGCAGTACCACTGGCTGGGCAGCGTCGACAGCACTGAACCACAGGGCCGCCGTGAGTGATACGAGCTTCCAGATACGTGACTAGGCACTTGGCGTAGGAGGCTAGCAAACCAGCTAGAGGGAGCTAGGCTGGCATCCTCAGAAACTGAGACAACTGCACCTCGGTCGGACCTCGCGCTCTTGGTGAGCGTGGGTGGCCGGCAAGGCCTGTAGCAGCGCATTCCGAGCGTCGGAAAAGGTCTGTTTACGTGGGCTTGAAGAAATGCCCCAATCAACGATAAGGCTGCGAGCGCGATGCATCGAACCCTTCAGTGCAGTCAACAAATGTATGGGTTTAGCTTGGGCAAACGCTGCCCTCATTAAGTTGCATAGAAAAAGAAACCCCTGCAACGGCATACCGCCGAATCACCAGGGCAAGATAATCCAGACTAGGAGGCCATGACAAAAAAAAAAACAAAAAAAAAACTTAAACCCTGGCTGAGCAGCAAAGGTATGAGTGGTGTCGGGTGCGTGCTCACGTGCTCACGCGTGCAAGAGAACGCACACGAGCGGACTTGGCTTGTCGAAACATCCGGCTGGCCAGACGCCAGCCTACCAACGGCCGCTCTGGCTGACGATGTCGTGACGGCGCGCCATTGTAGTGCTGCTAGCACGGAATGGGTTGTTCGATCCTGGTGTGGGTGAAAAGGTTGGCCTCTTCTTGAGATCTAACGAGCAGAAAAAGAGCACAGTAGCACGCGTAAAGGGGCTTTAGATGTCCATGCCGACACAAGCAAATGAAAATGGCCAGCGGAGTCACCAGTGCCGCGACCCCCGACGTCGGAAGCGGTAGCAGCTCGGTCAGTAAGTCTTATGGCGCCACGAAGGTGCAGAAAGAGAGCTAGACCCGCCTCCCTCCCCGCTAAATCAATTTCCTAGTACTGGGCTACTGTCGAGAATCAAACAGAATTTGGCGGAAGGTAACGACTTCCTACAGATCGGACCACCGAGATTACATGAGCTGCACATTACTGCTAAGAATCCAGCGCAGCCTAAGAAGTCTGATAAAACCAGGCGAATCTCCTCTCGGCGTCCCCCACCCGTCCCAGCAGTCATGGGGAGTAGTGGGGTCGATGGAGTCGATGGAATTTTCGAGGGCTGCTAAGATTGACCGGTTAACCAGGTGCTCGGGCTCACTGACCGAGGTCGACCTGCCTAGCATGACTCTGACCCTCAGCCTGCAGGTCAGAGGTCAGAGGCCAGCCGAGTGTGCACAGGCCACAGACCAAGCAGGGTCGCACGGAAACGGAGATGGGCAACATGCCGACTGGCACTGCCCCACCCCACCCTAAAGTTGCCAGACAATTGTAAGCGGGTCAGCATGGCAGGAAAACTCTGTGACTGCCGGCTCCACGTCTTAAACATCCATGCACATCTGACCAGCAATATAGTTCATTTGCATTGCACCCTAAAAGAACCTAACCAGTGCTTTACAAATGCTTCAGCAGCGCTTGAGCCCGCGACCTCGGTCAGCAATGGCGGGCACCCTACCCCTGGGCCACATCTGGGCTTCACCGGGGACGAGCTAGAAGGGCCTGCGTCTGCATAAAATGGCGGTGACCTAGACCGAGTCACGGGATGCATCACTACTGCCAGCCAAATGCAGCTGCACAACGTATGTGCAAAGTTGTATGCCCTCGGGACGGTTACTTTGTTCTTTACTTTGCCGCTCTGAGTTGAACCGAGGGGGTACTTTGTTTGATGTGATGCAAGTGCAAGAGGAAGTAGCTCGCGAAAACATGCCGACGAGCGAAGGCTGCTGCGTACAAACTGGAAACACTCTCACGTGCCCCTCATCTGAACTGCACAAAAAATGAACGCCAAGGAATGCCGGGACAAAACGTGAGCACGGCCAGCATCGCTATTAGCCTGCTAAAGAACTCACGACTAGCCGGTGGCCCACGACGTTGCGCACAGAGGCCACCGAAACACAGAGATGCAGGCATTTAGCCGATCGAGGAGGGTGTCCAGCACAATAACCACGAAGACAACTACACGTTGGAGTAAGCAAGCCAAAACCAACCAACCAGCCGCAGCCGCCGCGAACGGTACACTTAGCAGTGATGAGCATGGTCAGCCACAGTGAGCCAACATAACGAAATGCTCTGCAAAGTACTACAGTGTGAGGGCCATAGCAAAGCCACCGAAACAAGTGACACACTCCTGTCGATCGCAGCGGTCGAACGGAGAAGTGAAAAAAGATAGCAACCGACAACGAGCAGCAAAGCAACTGCGCCAGCTGCCTGCCGGGGCTCTGAGGGGCCGCCGGAGGGGGGGGGGAGGAACTGGGCTATCCCTGACGGGCCGGCGGCAGCAGCAGCAGCAGCAGCACGACGCCGCAGCGCTAGGCAACCACTGCAACAGAGCGTGCGAACACGAGAGGCTACGCATCTAATGCGGTACCTAGTCGGTCGAGTTAGCTGCACTGTCTCTGGACTAAAATGAAGACGAGAGTGCAAAGCGAGCGCACGAGAATCCGGAATTCTGACCAAAAAGAGCGCGAGCGCAAGCTCGGGTTTGGATTGATGCCAACGATACCGATGGCGAGCACATTTGTGAGCAGCGACAGTTTTTCCCTTCGGTGCAGCGACGACACAGAATCGTGACCTCAGCGCGCCAGGCCGAGCCGGCAAGCTCTCGTGGCGGGGGGGGGGGGGGGGGGAAGCACGCGGCGCTAGACAGCAGCGTGTGAGTACACGCTGGAGCACACGGGATGCCTAAAAAACAGTTCGGTCTTCAAAGCTTCAAAGCAAAGTAGAAGAAAAGCAAAATCGACCGAGCTGCAGTGACATCTAGCACGTGACGAGCAGCAGCATCGGAGTCGTGGTAGACCCGCTCGGACAGGCCGCCGATAGCTCGATAGCGGCTCGGCGAGTTCTATCGCGATAGAGTACAGCGAGAGTCTGCTTTACATTGGCCGTTCGCGAGCTACTTGGCAAGGGGCTAATAGTGGCACCGCTTCCGTCAGCAATGCTTTTGCAGCACTCGCACCTTGCCCGGCGGGCACACATTCCAAATGGCGGGCACACATTCCAAATGGCGGGCACACATTCCAAATGGCGTCGGTGTGAATGCCGGCATGGCAGGTCACGAGTCGAGTCGCCGAACTGGTTTAACTGCCGACCCGGCTTATCACTTTCCGCTCACGCTTCGGAGGCTTTCGGATGGTTCGCAAGCTGCGCATGCACGCTTGTCAATGCTCACACTTGCCATCGTTCGGGTCGTACAACTCACCAGTCTCGTTCGTACACTTAACTCTTTGAGGTAATCGTGCCACTGCCTCACCAAAACAAGACGAAACCAATGACGGCCGGATTTCAAGGGGACACGGTGCAGCACGAGACATCGAGAGGCCGAGCAGCTCCACGGAGGCCTCCACGGCCGGCGGCCCGGATTGCTCAGCACAAACTGGGGAATGGCGGGTGGGATGCACGAAAAACTGAACTCGCAAGCGACTGGCAAGCGAGCAACCAGCTGCAGCAGGCGAGTCGCTTACCGGCAATTGCCAGAAGCATTTTCCTGCGAGCCCCGAACGTCGTTATGCCCAGCTCTTTAAGGTCGCCGTCGCTCAGTGTCAGGAACGTGGCGAGGTCAATCTACGATCGGCTCAACGTTACAGCCGCCTGGCCTCCATCACAGTGCGGTTTTTCAAGTGCCGGCCAGCGGCCGGCGACGAGAGCTGCCACGATAGCTGGCAGCGCGGGCAGGGGCGGCGCTTGCACCTCACGCACCTCTTGCTGGTGAAAGAGGTCGATGTACTTGCCGAGGCCCATCGAGCTCAGCAAAGTGGCCAGGTCGGCAGGCGGCACGGAGCCGCCGGCGGCAGCCGCGGCGCCAGCTGAAGACAGGCCGCCCTCGGAACCGGCCACTGCGCCAGATGACGGCATTGCCACCTTGCGCTGCTGCAACCCGGCAGCCGACCACGAAGTGTGCTGAAGCGGCGGACTCGACGCATCCAGGTGATTGCTGCTGCTCAGGCCATAATCAACTGTGCAGTCAAGAAAGAGCTTCGGTTAGAAGAACAAGCGCCACTGGCAGATCGAACAGGCGCAGGCACAGGCACAGGCGCAGAGAGAGAGAGAGAGAGAGAGAGAGAGAGAGAGAGAGAGAGAGAGAGAGAGAGAGAGAGAGAGACAGAGACAGACAGACAGACAGACAGAAACAGGGAGAGAGAGACAGAGAGAGAGAGAGACAGAGAGAGAGAGAGACAGAGAGAGAGAGAGAGAGAGAGACAGAGAGAGAGATAGAGACAGAGAGAGAGAGAGAGAGAGACAGACAGACAGACAGACAGACAGACAGACAGACAGACAGACAGAGAGGCAGAGAGAGAGAAACAGAGAGAGAGACAGAGACAGAGAGAGAGAGAGAGAGAGAGAGAGAGAGAGAGAGAGAGAGAGAGAGAGAGAGAGAGAGAGAGAGAAAGAGAGAGACACACACACAGATAGACAAACAGAGAGAGATGCTCGCAAAAAATGATAGAGGCAGGCCTGCATGCTGAAAAACAGCCACACGCTTCCAGGCATGCTACTGGTCTAGTCTGGACACGACAGGCAATCGGCAAGAGCTGCACGAGCTCACACGGGTACAAATGTAAGCACGTATTTTCAAGCGAATTCCAGGAGTAATTGGCTTTCGGTGTACAAACGTTAGCCAACCGGCTCCATATCACGGAGCAAAAAAAATTGAGAAGCATGGCTGAATCAGGACAGTCGAGGATGCAGCAGTACAGGACAGCTGGAAAGGACATGCTAGAGCCAGCAGCAGCAGCAGCAGACATAATGTCGTTGTGTGGTAGATTATTCCAAACTCATGCTTGCCAAATCACCCACAATTGAATAAACTTCATCTCTGGTTGCTGGCTGGGCTCAGATCACTAAGGCAATGGATTGACCACTTGGTAAGGGCTAGGGGGAGAAAAACTTGCAAGGCTGGAAAACAGAAAACATCTCAGCCCATCCTTTTCTAAAAATAGATTATCTGAAGCTAACCCATAAGAAAACGATAAAACTGTCGCAAGTTTTATAACACCTGCTTCCGTGGCAACTACTGTGCCTGCATATATATCCGAGCGCAAAGTATCGGCGACTCCTTATTTATGAGGAAACAGTTCGGTCTTCAAAGTAGTAGGCATTCAAGCAAGAGACATTCGACCAAAGAACAAAGAACGAATGCTCCCAAATAACATGGTGCCTTGCACGATAAAGTATTAATAAACCAGCCCATACAAGCAAAAAGTAACGAAAAAATGTGTCTCTGACGCTTAACATTCATTCAAAAATGGCAGATTCCCCTATCTTACATGGCCTTAAAAACGACTCCGGTCTGTTTTGGAGGTACTTGGATATGTGCAATAGTAAGAAAACAGCAATACGCCGAAAATTCTAAATCCCTAGCCTTACGCTAATGCCAACTGGCATGCCTACATTTCGTTTGCTTCCAAAACGTGGAACTCACTACCGATGCATGTCACACCATCCCCTGACATGACGACATTTAAAAAGAAGCTTAAAACACATCTGTTTATTACCCCATTTAGTGGGTCTTCGTGATTCGTCCGTCGTATTCATATGCCTGCTTACACTGTGCCTGCTACTTGAGGATGTTACCTCCAATCATTTAGTAATGCTTTCTATACAGCACTATAAAGTGCCTAGAACGATATTACGCTCTCTGAGGGGTTATACAAACGTGTTATTATTATTATTCCCTAAGACTAGTTTACTGTCTTTACATAGGGCCATGCGTGGACTTTTTGCCAAGCAGGGCTTGGTATAGTCACAATCCCTTTACAATTTCGCATTAGCGAGACTTCGGTAAGATACAACCTAATAAAAAAAGATGGCTGAGACTGGTGATATGGATAGTGCAAAAAGAGACCCGGCTGCCTGCATGCCACCATACCCGCTAGGATAGACTTGTAAAGAGTGAATCTTTAGGGGTAATTTCACCCATACAATGGTCCATGCTCAAAGCCTGCAGGCTGCTACTGGGAAGCTAGTTGGGAGACGATCACGTGTCGACTAGATAAACGAGGTAATGAGGTCACTCAGAACAAAAAGAAGCCACTTTCGCTTGTCAAACATAAAGTGGCTCGGTTGAAGTGGACGGGTGAGAATAGGACTGGACTCACAAAGATTAGCGCAAAATTGAATGGGGGCGATGAGGGCAAATTAGCCATTTTTGCTAGCTGAAAATGTTCCAATCCGGTTTTGTTACTCAATTGAAGGTGTCAATAATAATTGCCTTATGTAGACAGAATGTAGAGAAGAAATTTGGAGGCAAAAGGTTCATGGTCTGGGCTGCTTCCGTAGCAAATAACTGGCATCATAACGAAAGGCATTTATTTAGAGCACTCCATAATATTGCAGTACCTATTGCGATGAGCCTTCGTGGAGATCATTTTATTTTCAAACCAACTTAGCAATGAGCCTAAGCACGGAGCCACTGGGGTTTGATATTATTTTGGCTACACAGCTGAAATTCGTTTCTGCCATTCCACTGGCAGAATGGCAGAGTCAATCTTCAGACCTGAATCCCATCGACTATCTCCGAGGTGAGGTGAATTGAAGGCTCAGCGCTCAGGAGGGTCGTACTGCATCTAAGGAAGGACTGTTGTTAAGTTTTTTCTGCACGTTTTGAGAAAGATTATGCTAGATGTTTTCGATGACTCAGTTCATGCTCCATACTGGAGAGCCTCAGACAGGTTATTGCTTATCGTGGTGGTAACTTCATTTTAGCACTAAAATTTAATATACCTGTACTATAACTTTGCTTAAATATTACTTAACCTTATTTTATATATATTGTGCATGTTAAAACCAGGTTACAATAACGCTTACAATATCATAATCGGAACTGTTTGGGTCCACTGGGCATTTTAGGGGGCCTCACAAATAGTTCAGCGCTTGATTGTCATACAGTAAGTGAGCATGCACAGTGGGTAGATTGATATACGGGTGTGATGGATTACAAATTTTACTCTTTAGAAAGAAAGTCATTTGTATTTGCACCTTATGATAAATAAATCTCTTTCTATGCTGTTTACATGTGTTGGAACACATGCGTGTCAATTAGTTAGTGATAGCATTCACAGTTTCGGTATGTATAAGAACACTATGCAAAATTCACGTGGAAGGAACTAATGCTGCAAGGACCAGCTGGGTTTTTAAGCTTCTTTTTAAATGCAGTCATGTGATATGTCGAGATAAACCGCATCCTTCCCTATGCTTCAGGCAGAGTGCCGGACCCAGGCAGAACTGACTACCAAAGGTCAGCGACCTTTGATGCACAGCAAGCACCAATCAGAAGGCAAACAGGAAGCTGAGGTCGCACGCCAAGTTATACATACATCTCTTTAGCAGGAAGTCCTCCGGCAATTGAGTCACGCGCGTGGCTATGCTGGACTCGTTCCACACGTTCTCCCTTTCACTCTCGCTGTCACCAGCAGCCTGGAAGGAGGAAATAAATCGCTGACGTGGGGCAACAGGCTCGCGAAGATGGGCACTCGGGCAAGGACGCTTGCGGCCAGGTTGGCAATCATGCAAATACACATGGGCACGCTAGCAAATACACGTGGGCACTCGAAGCAGCAGCAGGGGGCTCGCACGCAGAGCATGCTGCCGCTTTCAGGCAACGAACGAAGGGGTGCGTCGTCGAGGGTTTGTCAATGCAACCGACGTTAGGAAAAGGGGAGTGCTTATGAGCAGAAAGCATTTGAACCGGGGGCGGGCCACATCTCGTGACCCCTCTCCAGCTGCGCCCCGCCCTATGCGAGAGCTGGTGACAGGCCAACGACGCATCGCGGTGAAGCCCTCACACCTCGAACGTGGTCTCCATCGACGGCGCCACGTAGCGCTGTGCACCGCTCTGCCGCAGCCTGTCGCGGATGACCGAGTCCGGCATGGACTTCGAGAAACCGAGGCCGGACCAGAAGTCGGTCGGACTTCGCGTCTCGCCAATCGGCTCCTGCTGTATCGCTGCACAGCACGAAAACGCAGTCGCTCTAGCAGTCGCACCGGCAGTCAGCGGCGTCGCAGCGTGCTCGGAGACAGGCGGCGCTCTGAGAAATGCGGCAGCAGCAGCAAACGAGCGAGCGCCTGCTGCTGCTGTGCGTGCACGCATTTGAAGCCCGATCAGGTTAATAGGAAAGGATGTATCCGCGAGTGAGAATGGCATGCGGCAGCTCGAACACTGCGGAGGCGCCACTCTTCGGCGGGACGAGGCCTAGCAGCCGACCGATGGGCATCGTGGCCGGCGCTCGCGAATGGCAATGCATTGGCAGCAGCTTCTTCTGCGTGGCACTCTAGCTGGCGATGCCTGGCCGAGACAGCACCTTTCGAGGCCAAAAGCTTCTTTCGCTCATAGTCGGCGAGTGCGTCGCTGACACTGGTCGGATTCGGCGGTCCGGTGAGGCCCGGCGGCGGCGCGGGCAGTGGCTTCCGCATGGCCGCAGCCCGCTCGGCGCCGGGCGCTCGCTTGTCCGTGCAGCCACCCTCAGCTGCTAGCTCCTCCGACGAGCGGTAGATTGAGCCATTTCTAAAATGACGGCAGGATTACAGAATTATGCAAGGCCCCCCATGCGCCTGCCGGGCAGGCAGAATCACTTTTTCCTGTCCCCATGCCGGCCTACTTTGAAGGGGGGCTGGCAATGCTATTAGGTGGAGTTGACCAAAACGTTATCGGTCATAGCAGCAGCTGGAGACGGGGTTAGTGCTATTACTCACCGGTAAGGCACGTTGCCGTCCAGCACGGTGGGCGACGTGGCTCGCATGCTGGATGCCAGTAGTCGCCTTGGGCTGGTGGGCACAGCAGCGTCGCCGGACATTAGCAAGCGCTTGAGATCGTGAAAGGGCAAGACTGCCTCCTGAAGGGCAGCAGGCAGGTCAACTAAAAAAAGGCAAAACATGTTTAAATGTGTTGACTCCTTCGAATCTCACGCTCCGAGACTGGGCCAGCATTTGTGACTGTACGCTTAGCCTTGCAGCAACATAACAGAGTAAAAATATCATAATAATAAATATGTCATTTGTAAATTGCCCAAAGAGATTCAAGTCTCTATCTAGACCCTCTGCAACTTGCTTCTAGACATGCAATAATCACTTGTTAATGGTCAGTACGATATCACGCTTAGACAAACAAGCAAAAGCAAACAATCATTATAGCTAGGCAAGCATACTAAAGCACACACGAAGACATCCAGGACAACAGTTTGGTAGGGCCACTGGTTAGTAACGAGCACTGAATCGTGCACGAGTAAGTGCTGCATAATGCAACGAATGCATTCCTCTGCACTGCAGCCCTTGGATGGCTATTTGGCTTCGCCTGTATACAAAACACAGTGAGTGAGAGAGAGAGAGAGAGAGAGAGAGAGAGAGAGAGAGAGAGAGAGAGAGAGAGAGAGAGAGAGAGTGTGTGTGTGTGTGCGTAAGTGTGCGCGTGAAGTTGCCACGCAACTGGCTGCTGAGAAATGGCCTCGGTTCAAGTGCTCCAGCTAAACGAGCTCACTGATAAGGGGAAGCACCAGGGTTCTGACTTGGCTGCTAAATCCACCAACGCAAGTCTCGGGAGCATCGCCGATCGTTATTTTTCTCTGCCGGGCAAGCAGACTTTTGGTGGCTTGTGACTACCAGTGCTCGTGGCCAACCAAACTAACTAGCCGATAATCACACCATGCTCCTATCATTGCCGGCCATCAAGCAGCTACTGTACGAGACCCTTGCTTGCCACCCAGGTTCGGCAGGACTCGTCAGCACTGGTACTTTCTTTGGGTGGTCGAGCACCAAAGAAAAAGTCAATCGATCTGCCATGAACAAGGGCAACCGTGCGCTACGAATTTAATTTATGTGGGGCTAAATTCGCAATTAATGAAAAGTTATAGCGCAAAATCAGTCTTTATTCGACAAGAACTTGGAGGTTGCACATCGAGCGGAATTAAGACAGAATTATTTCGACGTTGGCAACAGTAGGAGTCCGGCGTAAGGAATAAGAGGCGGCTGCTGCCCCGTTGTAGAGAGGAGGGGCGTACGAGCCCCTGCCCCCCTCCGTGCTGCGCCAGTGCTTGGCACCCTATTTGGCTTCACCTGGAGCAGGGGGGAGGAGATGAGATAAAACGCAGCAGTATGAGAGCAGCACTGCAGCATTTTGCCAAGATCTCTGAGAAAGCAGAGAGTGAGGCAACTCGAAGAAAAGCTCATTTACATGCAGCCTAGCCAGACTACTGAAGTGCAGCACAAACCCGCTGAGCAGCGCATGGCAGCGCTCACTTTCCGACGACGACGTTTTTGGCCCATTATGCGGCATGCAGTCGGCCGGATTTGCGGTGCAGAGGCCGGACAGGCCCGGTCGCGAGCTTGGCGGCATGCCCAGCCTCCGTCCAGGCAGACCACCTTCGAAAGCAAAATGCATCAGGGCTAGGCTGCGACCCCGGGCGGTGGGTGGGGGGGGGGGAACAAAACAACTAGCCGCACGGTAACTCTGGCTAGCACGTAGCCAGGCAGCCGAGTGATTTTGCGGAGGCATGAATACTCGCTCTAGACACGATGGCGGTCGGACGACTGAAACAGAGCGGCTTGCACCGCAAGCACGAGACTGACAGCAGCTGCAGCGCAGCAACACAAGCAACACTCGGACGAGGTCAGGCCTGGCGCAGCAGGGGCGGCTTCAAAGGGCCAGCAGCTCGAATGCCACAAGCCCTTAGCTGAGCTCCCTAAGCATGCCGTGGGTCACAAAGCATGCCTGCGGAGCCGCCAAGCCCGCTTGGCACGGGCCCGAGCCTTGACCGAAATGGTAGCCCGATTACGGTGGGGCGGCTGGCTTGGCAGGCACCGACCTACCACTCTCAAGACGCAGGCCTCCGGAAGGTAGGTTCCACGAGCCACTCAGGCGAGGCTCGCCAGAGTGAGGCGTGCGGCCACCGTAGACGCCTCCTCCGCCGCTACCACCGCCATCCTGGCGCTGCGGCCCCGTCTGCTGAGTCTGGCCGCCGGCAGTGGCCATACCTGGCACAAGATGTGGCAAAATGGAATGGCAGCATTAGAGCGCTGCTGCTGCCGGGCGGCTACAGGTGACAGGCTCGAGGATCGAGCTCCGAAAGAGCAGGGTGCAATTCCCACTGAACATGCAGGGAGCAGCGTCACCACAAGGCCAACCGCAACCGAGAAGACGCCGGTAGTCGGCAAGAAATCGATCGATTGTCGTGGACAGTCACGTGGGCAGTCAGCGCCCGACTAGGGGAGAGCCATGGCAGTTATCTCGTCGAATGGTGACTACAAACGAACGGGCAATGGTAAAAAAAAATACTAGCTGATTTAGCAGCCTCTTTTTGTATAGTGACTGAAGAGTCTCAAAGGCTGTCACCACAGCTTGCAGCGGCAATAAATGATCGTCCACGGCAGGATTCGAACCCACGATCTCGGGACCGAGGTCAAGAAGAGCAACCGCCTTACCTAGAGTGCCATCACGGCTCACCAAATGATGGGCAATGATCAAATGTTTGCTACAATAACTCTGTGGGATCGTCCGAGCATGGCACCTAGATGAATCGCAGCCATTGTCCAGAGCAACTGGCTATGGTCGTGCGAGTAAGCACAATGGTTATTATAAATACCGGCACGGCGAGTCAGGAATGGTGTAGCGTGTTGTCATAGATCCGGGTCGAGGGGGAGAAGGAATCAAAAACCAATTCATCGCTGTGAACCAAGAAGACAGATATGGTCATTCAGGCATTCTCAGAATACGAATGGCAAAGCGCAGGCAGATGCTTCTGCATTCTACGCTTGGGTACCCAGTGCAATGAATAGACTGAGGAATGACTCGGTAGGAACCCGCTGATTCCTAATGTCAAAATGCACGCAGACGACCTCTGGTCGTTCTGCATTTGAAAATACAACGACCGCGATTCTTTGAAGTCATTCCACGGGCAGCAAAAAGAGTAGAGCCAAGCTGGGAGTCCGCGAAGCGCTGCGCTCGGAGACGTGCTCTCCGCATGGCCACACCGGTGATGGGTGAGAGGGCCACGGACGACGCTGACTGCACGCGACACGGGATTGCTGCGTACTATGCGCAAGGAGCGGCAAGTAGGGGGGGAGCAGCAGCAGCAGCTGTACGATCGACTTTACCGGCTGCTGCCTGAGTGGCCCGAGCGGCTGCACCGGTCACCATGGCTGTCGTCACTGCGGCCGCCACTGCGCTGCTGCTGCTGCTCGAAGAGCCGGCCTGACTTGTTACCACCGGCGGCGGCAGTGCCGACGTCAGCGGAGAGCCCGAGCGCGGGCTGGGGGAGGCAGGCATGAGTAGGCGCCCGTCCCGATTTCGGCTGGTTTCGGAGGCAGCGGTCGAAGACACGTCTGCGAGCACACACAAATGAAAGCGCGTGCCGTCGAGTGGACAACAGTAGCGCAGAAACGATGACAGATGACATCGCACTGCAGCCCATTGGTAGCTTACTGTGGGCCGATTGTATCGGCATTGTGAGAAGACGTGAGATAGTGAGGAGTGGAAGTGGATGCATTGGTGAGCAAAGGCACGCAAAGCAGCCAAGCAAGTTCATATTTTGCATTCGCTGCAAACAGAGCCAGACAAAACAGAGCCAGACAAAACAGAGCCAGACAAAACAGAGCAAGACCATTCCAGAAAGGCCTACCTGACTTACTAGTTATGAGCAAACCAAGTGTGATTCAGAAGCTGGAGAGGCTAATACTAAAAATTGGCTCTGCCGGCAATACTCCCATTGAATCTGCACGAAATCTAGGTGTCATGTTCCAAAGTGACCTTTCGTTAGACGACCACATCAGCTCCACAGTCAAGTCTGTCAACTTTCAGCTACATAACATTGCTAAAATTCGGGCTTGTTTAGATAAGATACCACATATAAGTTGGTCCATGCATTTGTGACATCCCGTCTTGACTTCTGTAACTCACTGCTTGCTGGCCTGCCGGCACGTTCAATCAGGTGCTTACAGCAGGTGCAAAACTCTGCAGCTAGGCTTGTCTGTCGTGAGCGTAGCAGTTGCCACATCACACCACTTCTCACCGACCTGCACTAGCTACCAGTCAAGCAACGGATCGACTTCAAGGTTTTGTCGCTCACTTTTAGGTCACTTCATTCTTTGGCTCCAGCATATCTCTCAGATCTACTCCCCCACCAGGCCAAGCATCGTACCACTTGCTTTAGGAATATAACAGTTTACCAATACCTGATATAAACCCCAAATCCTTTGGAGACCATGCATTTAGTTCGTATGCTCCTAAAGCCAGGGAACTCACTCCCGACTTGCGTCACAACATCCCCTGACTTGACCACATTTAAAAAGAACTTAAAAGCACACCTATTTAGGACAGCATTTAGTGGGTCCGTGATTCATCCTTTATGTGCTTATGTGTGCTGACACTGTCGAATGCTGCCACTGACCACACTTGCATGCTGACCCTGTGCATGTCACCCCTAACTATGTTATTCATGTTGTTTATCAAGCATGATACACTCACCATTCGATCACGTTTCCTTTGCAGGAAATGTAAAGCGCCTAGAAAGAGACTGGGTTCTCTAAGGGCGCTTTATCGCGTGTATTAGTATTATTATTATTACCTGTTGGACCATTTGAAAGTGCTTTGCTAGAAGCTTAGCTGTCGTGAGCCTGGTGAGACACACACTATCAATCCTATCGGATATGAGTCGGGGCAGGCGTTATCACTCAGGCCTACTTGCCGAGAAATAAACATAATAGCAATAACAATAATAACAATACACTTGCATAGCATCCTCAGAGAACTTTTGCGTGCCGACCTTAACCTCTGTCGATGACAGCAGGCAAGCCAGACAGACACGCGCGCTCGCACAAGCAGGCCACTCACCTGAGCTGTTCCTCACGCTGCCGCCACTTGTGCTGCTGCTTTCTGGGCTTCGAGCGCCCTGCCGCCGTGGCATCCCTGGGGCAGGATCAACGAACGCCGTGTCATTGGCCTCATCGTCCTCCACTGTGAGGCCCAGAAGTCGGCGCCGGGCCTCGAATATGTTGGCCGAGTTCCTTTCTACGCTCTTCACAATGACGGACTGCAGCGCAATCGGCACATCGCACGATCTATCCAGTGGCTCAAGAAGCCCCATTGTGCACTTGATCGGTCCGACGGGGGGAGGGGGAGGAGGGAGAATCGTGGGGGGGGGGTGGCGGTCGAGCGACGCAGCTCACCAACCCCTCGGAAGCGGCCCGAAAGCATTGGCAGGGGACACTGGCCACAGGGACGGGGCGCACGCCCCATCGAAAAAGTGCATAGACGGGGCAACCGCCGCGGCTGCACGCGGTCGCCACGACAGCAGCAGCGACGCTGCCGCGATGGCTCCGAAGTGAAGGCAGGGAGCTCTGAGCCGCCTGACGATGCGACCCGCAAGCCTCTTTGGCGATGGCGACGCTCGCTCCCGCGCCCCAATGCGCCGCCGCCGAGGTGCCGGCTCGGACCTGGAGCGAGCCTGCGCTCACCCTGCTCGGCTGCTTCGGCTTGGGCTTTATGCTGATGAACACGTCCAGCTCCTCGGCCAGATGGCTGATCAAACCTGCAGTGGGAGAGGGCAACAGCTGACGGTTCATTCAGCGAGGATAGCTGACGGTCGTCGTCGGGCGAATGCGCCAAAGTGGCGAGCGCCCGAAGCTTCCTCGACAAAGCTGGGCGCCGACGCTGCTGCTGCTTGCGAGCACCCCCCCTTGTCATCAAGGCACGGCAAACTTCAGTGCAAGCTTCGGAGACGTACTCTGGTCTACGATGATATCCTCCTTCATGTCGAACATCAGAACCAGCGGCAAGCAGCCCTGCAGCATGAAGGCAGGCGGATATAGAAGAGAGAGCCGCACTGCGCCGCAGGCGCACCCGGGCGACGGCTGCTGCTGGGGGTGTAGCTGCTGGGGGGAGGAGGGCAGGGCTTCGACGAAAGCTCGGCGAACCGAGAGCAGTGGCAGCACGGCTGCGGAAGCCACGATTGATTCGCGAGCGATCTCTACACTAGAAACCGGTAGCCAGGGTCTTTCCATTGTTACAAAGTCGAATGAGGTGCCTGCACTGGACGATCGGCTAAATAAAAATAAGATAAATACTAGCTGATTTAACAGCCTCTTTTTGTATAGCAACAGAAGAGCCTTTATGGCTATCACCACCGCATGCAGTGGCAATAAACGATCGCCCACCACACGATTCGAACCCACGACCTTGGGGCCGAGGTCGTCAAAAGCAACCGCCTTACCTAGTGAGCCGTAGGTGAAGTACTCAGTGACTCTATCCACAAAGGGCAACCACCGGGAGAAGAGGTGACCTGCCCGGCCATGTACACCAGCCAGCTGTGATGAGGCACGGCTGCTGCATCACTACTGCTCGGTTTACGGCGACTAACCAGACCAACTTTCGACGCGGGCACGGCCACAATTACGTGGAACCTAAGACAGCCGCTACAAGACTTGCCATAGTGCTTACCGGCACCCCACTCACAGACCGACCTTGTGACCAGGCACAAATCAGAGGCAGCGGGGGGGGGGGGGTGGCATCGGGCGATGCAGCTGCAGCAGCGCGGGTCACTCACGATTATGAGCTGCCTCGTCTGATGGACGGCATCCAGAGGACCGGTGATGTAGGCCATGCCGGGCCGACAAGGCAGCAGCAGCTGGCCGGCCAGGCTGGCGGCGGCGAGGTCGGGGAAGTGCACCGTGGTGCCCATCTGCTGCGTGATCTGCTTGAGGCTGCTGCTGTTGCGATTGAACAGCAGCATCTGGTGCTGCTGAGAGATGTCCATCTGCAGGCTGACGGGCACGGCTGGCTGCAAAGGCACAGGGTGCACTAGCTGACAGCATGAATTGGAACACGAGGGAGCGCATCAATCTCAGTCAAGCGGCAAAAACCGTGAAATCATCACGGAAGGAGCCAAGAGAGCACACTCGCTCGGCAGGCCAGCTCCAAGCGAAGCGCAGCTGGCATTGTGAAACAGCAGCAGTCACCTGCAATCCATGAAACACATTGCGATCACATGGAAGACTGCTCAGTGGGCCAACACATAGCAAAACTACACAAGCATGACATAGTTCAAGGTGACAGGTACACGTTCAGTGTGCGCAATTATGGCTAGTAGCAGTGTCATGGCTCACTCACACTCACGAATAGAGAGTCGGCAAAGCAGGTGCTAGGCAGTCTCACAAATTTGCAGAATTCGCCCCAGAACCAGAAGCCGTTGAGGGAGCAATCGGCAGCAATACTAAAAGCCCAGCAGTGAGGGTAGAGGCAGCATTGCTGCTATTGCATGCATCGCTCGGTGACTGCCAATATGATGCTACCTAGAAAAGGCTTCGCTAACGACCGCTTCAGCGGCTACTCATTAGCCAAGGTGACAAACAGACGGTTTCGACAAAACCGCGAGTGAGAAAATGGCTTTGGTAATGCAATGTGAATGCTCGAAGCCGGTTCTATTGGGGTAAAAAACCTGAGGCTTTCACAGCAGGGCATATGGACACTGGACACTTGCACAACCCTGCCAGCTGCCAGCAGCATTTAGGGGAGCTACGGTGGCCTTGGTCCTGCATTTGCCCTGCATTAGCAACAAGCACCAGCATGTAGTTTATAGTTTACTGGCTAGGGGGCTGGCAGCTGTAGCCTCCGCTTGCGACATCCGGAGGCTGTTCTTGAGGGCTGGAGGCGCTATCTGCGGCAACGGCGTTGCAATGTCAGACACAGAGCTGTCTGCTTCGTCGGAGGGCCCACTTGAGTTCTGTGTAATTACTTCAGTCGTCTGTGCTGGGTGTGAATAAAGCTGTGTTATTTCCCGGCACGTGAGCCACACCGAGCAGTACTCCTTAGGGTGCCAGTGATGATGGACCAACTCCCATAGATATGCTAAAGCCACTATGCCAGCTCATTGCAATCGACCAAATGCCAGAAGCAGTGGTTTTATTTTTACAAGCCACAGAGAAAGACCACACAGGCCTGCAACTGGGGGGGGGGGGGACAAATGCTGGGGCCTGGCTCCACAACAAGGCCTGCAATGCTTCATGTAACAAGCGCATCAGCCGTGAGACTTTCGGCACCGCTGGCTCAAGCTACTGGCTAAGAACAGCAACACATTCTGCTGCAACACCTGGATCGATACCATTGTCGGTCTGGTTCTACAAACACTAGACGAATTCGGTAGCTGCTATCACAACTGACCAAAACTATTAAGTGATCACCAAAAAAGGCTCCTGGGTCTTTGCCTAGGGGTACGGTGCCACTACTTCACGACCCGTGGGTTCGACGTTCACGACGTCGTGGGTTCAAGTCCTGAAGCAGGCAGGCTGCTATTGCCCCCAAGTGGGAGTGATAGCCGTGCTGGCTCTTCTGCCACCATATAAATGAGGGTGCTGTTTCAGCTAACAGCCGGATTGGCCCGCAACGGGTGGCATTGCAGACGATCGATACCAGCACCTGAAATACCTGTATGTACAACAGTTCGAGCAAATTCTACAATCGCCAAAACGGCTTAGACAGGATTCGGAACTGCAGAATTTTGCCGAGGATACCTAGGGGCAGATGCCCATAATTGCCACCCAGGGGTCAGGTGCTCACTTTCGACGACTAAGGTCGAGGGCTTGAGCCCATTACTAAGTTCTCTCACCGTACACATGTATTATCTTTATACACACATACAATCACCACCACAGCGATGGAGTCACTGGGTAGGCAGACTCGTCGCCATTTGCTATAAAGCTGTCAGACTGATGGTAACAATGACGACCGAAAAGAAAAGGGCAATCAGAGAGCCAACTGGGACCCCAGTTGGCAGCCACCCCACAGTTCTGCAACGCCTTCACTAACTTCTTGACGGAGATAAGTGCACGGCTGCGCACATACCAGCAGTGGCGGCCGTGAGTAGAAGACGCAGCAGCTGTGCTACCCCTTGAGCTGTTGCCTGGCTCACGCTGATAGCGTGGCAGCGTCTAGCTGGTGCCATCGTTTGCAGGCCTCGGCGTTGGCATGCAACGGCCTTTTCGTGAAGCTGGCTCTCGCTGGCCGATTCTCACTAGCAAGGAGCGCTCAGCGGCTGGCTAAATGGCTGCCGCCACTTCGTGAGTGGCCACTCAGCCAACATTCTTGTTTCGGCAAAGGGGGTGGGGGCAGCGAAGATTCGGGTGGCAGGGGCACCAAGATTCAGCTGCCATGCATGTGCAAACAACGGGCTTTCGTGACCAAGAGCTCACTCAGCTGCAGGCGAGCAGACGATAAGAAACCGGAAATCGAGAGGCTCCCTCGGAGCCAGAGAGCGCTTTGACCGAGCACTTGGGAGAACGAGTGCAGCTGGTTGGCCAGGGTCGGTCGCACTTAGAACAACATTGCAACAGCACTGTTTGTACACACGAACAAGCAAAGGTCGCTGGCAGCACGACAGCCGTCAACCAAAGGCACCCTGGACGGCCCCCTCCGAGAGGCTGACACCAGCTGGTGCTGCTGCTGCTGCCCCACGCTACAAAACGACATCTCCAAGCCACAAACATAATCGCTGTAGCTACAATCTGATCATCGCACAGCGTGCTAGACGGTGCCTTAAAAAAAGCCAATGGCGCTGCACGCTCCAGCGCCGTGCCGACAAGCATGTGCTAAGCAATGTGCTCCCCCTTCAAGCCTGGAGAAGCAGCAACACTCGGCTGGAGGCAGCAAGGCTAGCCGAAACACAGATGGAGGAACACACTCTAGGCAGGTGGCGATACGGTGACGGCGGACACAAGTTGACGGACAGGTGAGTTGCCAGAGCGGTCCGTGTCTGCTTACCATTGCCGATGCACTGAGATGCTCGATGAGACGCAAGGTGGCCTCCTTGACGGCCTTCGAGTGGCCGACGGTGCCGCGCACTACCACCGTGGCAAGACATGGCGGCCGCTGCTTGAACGTGATGCTCACGCCGTACATCTGCTGCACTCGCTGGACGACCGAGGTCGTGTCGTCCGCGTCAGGCTGCAGGACTCCGGCTACGGGCAGCTCGAAAACGATCACCAGCGGCAGCAGATCCTGCAATGCGAGCGCCATGCAAAGCACGTGCTCACGAGAAGCAAGCCGCGCGCCCCAGCAGTGCTTTACAGCACGGCGGAGCGAGCGTGCAAAAAGATGCAGCTGCAGCTGCTGCAGCTCAAGGCTGGCTGTGTGTGGGGGGGCCGATTGTCGCATGCCCACGCGCCAGTCCACAACTGCGCTGACGCGACGCTGCTGCCACTGCACGAGGCTGACCGAAAGGAACGGCAGGAGCAGCCACAGCAGGGGCCTGCCAGCAAAGCAACAGCTTCACCGGGTGCAGCTCGAGGAGCTGCCAACAAGCTTTGCCGACATCGATACACTAGAGCACCGACCAGTTAGGCCCGAGTGCCTGCTAGCAAAACAAAACCGATGCCGACACAGCTAGTTAGCTCCCTCAGTCGACGGTCGTGTCGTTTGAGTATGGGTCAAGGTAAGTCATCCAAACCCAGCCTCCCCCTCCAATAAAAAGAAACGTCAGCATGCAGACTGGCCTGGTCGAGACATGCTGCCTGTCCGGAAAGCAACAAGCAGCTGCTTACCACAAAGGTTTAAAGCAGGCTGCTTGCAAAGATTAAGGTCGGCTGACTCAACAGCTTCTTTTATATCTTTTATATAGAAGCGTGAGAGTCTTAGCAGCTATCATTCATGCTTGCAGTTGGTATTTAAGACTTGCCTGCTGCAGTATCAGAACCCACGATCTGTTTCGTGAAATGCAAGAACCTTACACATAGATCCAGGGTCAAAGGAGACCATGGAACTTGCTTCTGTCACGGTGCCGGTAGCAGCGGTCTCTGGACGAACAGCATGCAACCTCAGCAGTTCCAAGCAAGAAGCAGGGATCCAGCAATGCAAGCAAGAGGTCCATCTAGAAGATCGCCTCAAGCTCCTAGCCAGAGAGACAAATGGATGCACAAAGCCAGTGTTGCTCGGAACAGCTATCTGCTAAGGAAATGGAGGCCTTCATTACATTCTGTGCCAAAGGAATCAGGACCCAGATGCTAAATTCAGGAGATTTCGGATGGCAGAGCACGCACGTAACAAGTACTCCACAACGTGTGATCGTCTGGGGCCAATGCATATTCAGTTATAATAATAATAATAATAATATTGCACTTGATAAAGCGCCCTCAGAGAACTTAATCTCTTTCTAGACGCTTTACATTTGCTGCAAAGTGATACGCAATAGAATAGTAAGTAAAATAGTTAAACCGTTGTCTTACAACAGGATTGTGCAATGGAGGTAGGACCGTGCGACTGATTGTGTTCCGTTCTATTTAAGTTGGCATGTGCACGCGAGTGCCTACGCATCGGCGACTCCTTGTTTGTGTTCAGTAGTATGCATTCGAGCTATGCTGGTTTGGCCCAGTGGTTAAGGTGCTCACCCCTACTACGGGCAATGTGAATGTATTTGATGGCCTGGGTTGTGGGCTCGAGCCCCGTGGCATCCGTGAAGTGCTTGAATAGAAATTAAATTATCTTATGGTACTATACAAATGAATTATACATATATGGTTCATTTATAATTTATAAAATATATATATATATGCATACATATACCCCTGTATGAATATAGACCTGATTAATTAAAATATTAATAAAAGTATATCTATATATTAGCTAGTGGAGCTCTGTCCTGCTGGGTTATATATATATATATATATATATATATATATATATATATATATATATATATATATATATATATATATATATATATATATATATATATATATATATATATATATATATATATATATATATATATATATATATTAGGAAATCACAAAGAACGAATGGGACCAATTAACAGTGTACTTTTCACGGTGGCCTTTTCATAAAACAGTATAAACAATAAAAAAAATTCGAGAACCTGCCTTTGACACTCTTAAAACTCATTTTAATAAGGCAGGTTTCCCCATTTTAAGGGGCCTCGAAAACGACTGCCATTCCCATTTTCGGGGGTACATAGTCATGAGCAATAGCATGACAATAACGAAGCACCAGTGATGCTAATTCCCCACACTATCGCCAGTCTGCATGACTAAGACCATCTAGTAGACTGCCTTTACAAAAGGTCAAATTTGATCAAACAGGACGTAGCAATTTTGCAATTACTATACAACTGTGAATTTTTAGTGAGACTTCGGTGAAGTAAAGCCCGAAAGATAGCAACGACCGATATTATGAATAACGCAGAGAGAGACCCGGTGGCCCACCGACTGAAACATTGCTTACACGCTGAGTAAGCCTGTTTTATATTTTGGGAATGATTACAGCAGCAGCAGGTTGCATTGCGATAGATGCCACTTAAATGAGGCTGTTGAATCGGCCAACTTTCACATTTTACTTCATGCAAGTACAAAAGTACCGCAGGCTGTTTCCTCTAGACGATCGCATTCAGCAGCTACTAGCTCCACAGAGAAGACTAGCAGAACTCCAAATCAATGCAATTTGCATTTGTTTCTAGTAACCATCTGTGGGTACGGAGGCCAATTTAAGCAACCTCGCCGATACTTGTGTGCTCCTGTGTAAGTCCAACAGAGTATCTTTTCGAACGATTTGGTGAGACAGCTATGTCAACTTGGACGTCTATGACAATGTCTGTGCATGTTTGTTCAAGCTTCGAACAGTAACGTTAGAAACACTCGACATGTCTGACACAGATGCATGAAGTTACATGAAAATGTACACGTACAATCTTTTAAAGGATAATTTACAATAGTTGCACGAGTGCGCTTACAGCTTTGTTTAATACCCCCGACATATTCGGCAAACAGCATTTTAATCCATCCTATATTACGGCCAGCACCTGGTGAAGAAAGCATTCCATGTTTTCTCATCATACCCATCGTTTGCAGAGTTAATTAAACAGAGAGCATTTACAAGTGAACCAGCTCTATAACTCCGGGCCTTGATCAGTATGAGAAAACTGCAAAGTGGTCTGACACCCCACATGTGGAGACACAAGTGTTTTTCAGGGAAGAAATTGCTCTTATCACTCTGAGTGGCAAGCCTTGGCTAGTGGTAGGTCGAGCTTCAACGGAAAAAAGATGGTGCAGGGGCCATTAGGGACATGATAGCCCAGGAGGTAAGACGTTCATGCTCTTCACTACCGAGGTCGTGAGTTCGAATTCTGCATTGGGTGATCCTTTTATTGCCATCTGCTAGCTTCGGTGATAGCTATTAAGGCTCTTTTGCCGCTATGAGCAGCTCACTGCCTGTGGACTCGCTTTGCTGAGTCATAGCACTTGCGCCACGGAAGACAGCGGAGTCATAGCACTTGCGCCACGGAAGACAGCGCTGCACCTTCCTACCACTTGACAGAAGTGCACCATCTTTCCACGTGATTCAAGTGCACAATCTTGTGGCATGAGAGACTTTCTCACTTTAGCTAGTAGAGATACAGATTGAGGCTATTAAATCGGGCAAGCTCTTGGTACACTGCTACGATAAGCTCAGCATTTAAGCAAATCGGTAGCCGAGGGCCAGGGCGTAAGCACCGACCTTCTCTTTGCCCACATGACAGCCAAGTCTATCGGAGAATGCCGGTGTGCGTGTCGAGGCCACCAGCAAGCCAGCCTCACCCCCAGCAGTGCTGCATGCAAAATCCAAGACAGAATTTGGCATTGGCACACTAGTGGTGGAAGCTGCCAGTGGGCGTCAGGGGGAGGAAGAGGCCTCTCGAAGTCCAGATGGAGCAGTCACAATGAAGCGGCACAGCTAGGCACGTCCTGGGCCTGGTATTCTGTTGCTCACACGGCAGTGAGAATAAAGCATCGAGGAACAAAGCAGCAAGCCGATCTCTGCTGCAGCACCTACCCGAATTTGAAGACGGGCGTTTTCCACACCTAGAGGTGAACCGGCAATCGAAACCTTAAAAGGAGAAAGGTAATCAATTAGTACTCATTACCTCACAGCTACAGTGCTGTGCCCTCTGGATCTGTGCTACAGAGCATAGACAACTGTTTCTGTAAATGCAAGAGCAGAAATCGCAAGGGTTCCTTCCACCATTAGCAGCACTATAGACTATAACTTGGAAGGGTAGAGATGTGAGAGAGACAGGGAGGGAGGAGGAGAGAGAGAGAGAGAGAGAGAGAGAGAGAGAGAGAGAGAGAGAGAGAGAGAGAGAGAGAGAGAGAGAGAGAGGAGAGATAGGAAAGAATGGGGGACCAGAGAATGAGAGAATGAGCAGGGAGAGAAAAGAGCAAGGGTGGTGACAATGAAAGCTCAGCTGTAGAGAGATTCCGGAAGGAGAGAGGAGCCGGAAGTACAAAAAGGTGATGAAGAGGGAGTATGAATAAGAGGAAGAAGAATGGTGATGACAATGGCAAATGCAGGATATATAATAGTCATGGTGACTATGTCCACAGAAAGGAAATCATGCCTTAGTAATCATGACGTGACATGGCTGCAAAGCAGAAGGTGGGAGTTACACAAAAAAGTAAGGCATGATGCTTAGGTGGCAGGATGAGCCAGAAACTGAGCAAGAATGCACATACATGTCTTAAAAAACTGCCGGCAGGTTCATAAAACACACACACACACACACACACAAATGCACTCACATACACACCTACCCGTTCGTGCCGAAACTCCACCCAAGTGCACACTCGAGCTTTCTCAGGCACACACGCATGAGTTTGCAGCAATGATTAGTCAGGCAGGAGATTTAGAACAGAGGTATAATTGCTATCGGATGCCATGCTGGAATTCGACCATGACTGGTCATAACTTAGTACACAGCATCAACAGGGCCCCTTTGCATCCAGGCTTGGATATGCAGATGTTGCACATAAACGCACAGACCACATACTGACAGTGCAAACCTGGTGGACATGCCAGCTGGAGGCAGAGTAAGAGGATGTGAAGTTGGGAGGGAACAGGAAGCAGAGAGAAGGAAGGAGTGAATGATGAGGAAGAAAAAAGTAAAGAATGATATGGGAAGAGAAGGATAGGTAGTAAGAATGTGTTGTAGAGTCGGTGCTTGAATGACTGAATACAAGGGCACGCAGAACAACGGAAGTCAGTGAGGGCAGAGCTCGAAGCAAAGAAATATCAAACTCTTGATTGCTTTTCTCATCCCCCAGTTACACACCCTATCCTCTCCTCCCCCCCCCCCAGTAATGCAACCGGCTCTTCCGCAACCCTCGAGCAAAACGCCTTCCCACTAGAAACAAAACCCCCTCATCACCCCAAGTAGTTCAGCTCATCCATTCTTTCACCCATAAAGCAGCATCCAGAGGCAATAGCTGCTGTGTCTCTAGTTAACACTTAATGCCACCATCCACGACGACATAAAATGCTCACTAACTGGGGTCACTAGCCCCCAAGCAGCATAGAGCACTGAGGAGGCAGATGCCAGCCTGCATTAATTATATACATAAGCAAGGAATTAGGCAAATATGCACCGTGTTTTGTGACTACTAAATACTAAACAAGCAGACCACTTGGAGCAGATAAGAGAGGATGAGTGCATAGCTGTGATAGCTATGAGTCACTTCATCCTTAGCAATGCCACAGTCGACTAGCAGGCCCTAGCTGACCTTCACACCTTCCTGGCTAACTATTGTCAACAAAAAACCAGCCCCTCCTCTCTGGCTGCAGCTTCAGCAGCAACTGACACTGACAGCAAGTCATAAATCACTTGCAAGCCCAGTAAGAAGCAGCTAAGCTGCAGGTCGGCCGACCCACCCTAAATCCTCCCAACTCCGGTCACGGTCGGAGGAGACTCAGCCAAGCAAAGCACTAAGCCGCTGAGCTAACAGTTGGCTCGGTCATTTCTAGTATCTATCGATGCACGGCCAGATAAACGCTGAACGATGAGAATAACTTCAGAAAATATTCGAAAACCTTACGGAATGGGATATAATAAACAAATGAGTGGCTGAAATGAAGACACACCTCAATATGGCCTCACCACGCACGCACGCGCACACACACACGTGTGTGTGTATAATATATATATATATATATATATATATATATATATATATATATATATATATGTGTTTATATATATATATATATATATATATATATATATATATATATATATATATATATATATATATAATATATATATATATGTATATGTATAAATATATATATGCATCAAATTCGACTTACAACAGCTTTTCCTGTCCCTTATCTATTAGGTAAGTCGGGGCTGACTTTATATATATATATATATATATATCCTCTAAATGTATGCAATATATATATACTTGCATTATATATATATATATATATATATATATATATATATATATTTGAATCTTTATATTCCCGTGAAAAATCCAAGGAAATTCAATGTAGCATCTACTACTTCCTCAGGTTCCTCTAAATTTATGCAATATATAAATACTTGCATTATATATATATATATATATATATATTTTTGAATTTTTATATTCCCGTGAAAAATCCAAGGAAATTCAATGTAGCATCTACTACTTCCTCAGGTTAAGCAGTGTGTTGCTGCTGGCCTGACAGAGGAATGGCTTGCTTCAGCCTCACAAATTCGTCGTGCTGCTGCTTCTTCCCGGTTCTTCTCGTCTGTTGTTACTATGGAGAACGGCTTCTTCATTCAGCTTCTGCCTCTGCTGGATTACGATTGCTATACATTGAACAAATGCATTGGCTGCAAATTTAAAGTCTGTAGTTATTTGCTGCCATTTAATAAAATTTATAAACATTAAGCCCAGCAGCAGCTCACACCTTACATAAATCGGGCAGCTTACCAATAAATGCACTCAGCTAAGCTAAGCTAAGTTGAAGCTGGGAAGTGTCATTCGTAACTCAGGGTGAAGTGCAGAGGCATATGCTGCTATAATGCCCATGGCTTCACTTTAAAAAACACATTTAGGTGTTTAAGGTCTACTCTTTTACTGTTCAATTTCAGCTAGAAGTCCACGTTGGTGCTACAGAGGCCATTAGAAAAGTATCTCTCCTTTTTGACACACAATCATTACAGAAACTTCATCGTACGAATATAACTACATCACAAGGACTCAGTGTAAATGTCACGTCATGGATGGGTAAAACAACCAACTTCAAGAATGTGCTAAGTGCCTAACAAGAAATTAAGTTCTCTGTGGATACTATACACATGTATTGTTATTATTAGTAGTAGTAGTCTCAACTAACCTAGCTTATTACATGGGTTGATATATAACTCCATCCAGAATATCATGCCCTACCACAATTACCAATAGACATGCTCATGGGCAACCATCAGGACTAACAAATTCGTGGCGTCTAATTTAAGGGTTTTGGGTCATTTTTTAAGGGAAACAACCTTACGTTTCTGGTTTTTTCTTTGGTGAGTGTCAAAGATTTCTGAGTAATGCTGGTTTTGGCTTCGAAAACAATACCCTGTTCCTATACACAGCAGGTTTAACTGGTCGTTTTTTCTCATTTAATATGAACTTGTATGCAACTTGTGCTGAAAGCACAGAGCGGACTCCCCGGACTAACATGTGTGAGTGAGACAGTGTGCTTGTGCATTGAGAGATATAGTGTGAAGGAGAGAGTGAGATACGCCACCTTCTGCAGAGATAGCCTAGCATGGCACTACTTATTGAGGGTAGGACCATCTGGCAGCAGGAGCCGGGTTCTGTATTTAGCGGTGGTATGGGGGAGAGGAAACCGTTCGGCAGGAGTTAGCTGCAATCTTTTCATTCAGCTACCTACAGTAAAGGCAAGCAGGCCATCATCTCAGCCGGGAGCAGGCCATTGGATGCCAAGGGCTAGCCAAGTGAAGGCAAGGCAAGCAGGACAACAAGAAGCATCAGCCATGTTGGAATGGCACCTGCAGTCTTTAGGGTAGCAGGACGGCTTGAACTTGTTCGAGGAACAAGGACCCAGTGACAGCTTCAAATTGCTTGGCACCCCGGCATGGGCAGGGCCTGCAGCAAATGGATGGCCGTTGCTCTAATGACTTCTCTCTTCCTCCATTGGTGACCTCCCTGGCTCTCGTGACGACCAAGTGACACAGTTGGCCATGGGCCATGTCTATCATGCCAAGATTCGGAAGAGCTGGCTAAAGAAGCAGAGTGCAAGGGGGCCATTAAACAAGGCACGAGGCAAGAACAACTTAAGCACTCCAACAAATGGCCCGAATCTCAAGCTGGTCAGAGGTCGGATGGTAGCAAAGCAAGTTAGTCGACAGGGTGCAGCTGCAACTGGTATTTGGCTGGCTGCTGGCACTCAGGAGCAGAGACTTTTAACCCTACTTGACTAGCTACCAGACAAGCAGCGCTAACTCGGCCAGTGGCTGCCACCAAAACTGCTGCTACCACTGCCACTGCTACTGCTGCCAGTCACCATCACTGCTGTTGCCCCCCCAACACTGCTGCTGCTGCCACTACTACTACTACAGCTGCCACCACATGCTGCTGCTGCTGCTGCCATCATCACATGCAGCTCCCGCTACCACCATCAACGCTGCTGTTGCTGCTCAAACGGCTGCCAGCACCACCACTGCATCAAACACGGAAGGCAGTTTTGTCTGCAGTAAGCAGACGGCTTCCGGAAGTCGTGGGTGCAACTCATGCTAATGACAGACAGACAGAGCACCTGCCTTTTCCCCCTAGCTCTAGGATGTCCCTGTGGGCTCTTACAGGTATGTCGCTTTGCAAGACCAGCTGCACGGCCAGTCACATTTGCATTTGACACTAGCTGCCGCCGGACAGCAATCATGTATGCCGGCGCTGCAGCTCTCCACCCAACCGGCCGTGAAGCAAAGTATCCGGCTGCTTCCAGACACGAGCATCAGCAGCCACGGACCAAGGCAAATGTAGCTCCTACAAACTGGAGAGAGGGTTTGGGTCAACCGCCCACCCCACCTCACCCCCCTCGGCAGTAGCGATAGGATCGCTGCCGGCTATAGGCTGGTCTATACACATATGTCCATCACCTTGTCCGCTCCCTTCCTGCAGTCGCCCTAGGTGAAAGTTGACAGTCTCGGCGGCAAGTAAGACAGCCGGCTGCTGGCAGGCTCACGCTCACTCTTGCATGCAGCAGCACTCGATGAATTTCGTGGGCCAGGGCCGGCTCGAGCGCCCCAAGCCTGCCGATGTTAGGCGTGCCTGTAGCAAGGAATAGGGCTCGACATACTTCCGGCAGTCGAGCTAAATAAGCGAATCTCGGTCACTTCACTTCTGACCTTTCTCGGTATCGCTGTCGGGCAAGCTGCTCTTGCCACTCTCTCGGCTCACCACCTTCTAGATGCAAGACGACTTCTGGCCATCAGTAAGGTATTGTATCCGAAGGCGGTGCACTGGCTCGCTAGAGGCGGAAGCCAGGAGGAGGGTGGCAGGGGTGGCAGCTGTCACCCCTGGCCTGGTAGGTGGAAGCCGAGTCTGACACCCGGTCAGGCTTGCACAGTCGCTGGCCCCTTGATGCTTAGCCAGGCTGCACGACATTTCGGCCCAATTTTTCCTTGCCACAAGAGCTGGAGAAATGTCCCCAGACCCCCTTTACAGGGTGGGGGCTCCACCCCCTGGCACCCCAGTGCCACCTGTCAATATTGGCTTGGCCTCTGGCACTTGCTATATCAGCCAGTCTGTCCCTTAAACTATGCATTGGCTGGCCTAGTGAATGAACAATGCGGCACTTGTTACAAACTACCTTGTATTATTATTCACCTGACTCAGAACCCCATACCCCGGAGGGGTGGAATCTCCATAACACTGTATCACGAGCCGCCCCCTGGGTATGAGCCACGGATTACGGCTGCTCACACGTCAGTAAAAAAAAAGGTCGTGGGTTCGAGTCCAGCAGCAGGCAATCATTTATTGCCCACTGCAAGCAGTGGTGGCAGCCATCTCTTCTGCTGCTACATAAATGAGGCTGCTATTACCGACCTTTGCTTTACCAACCGAAAACTCCAGACGGCTGCAAATGCTGATGGCAGCTCACGAAGGCCATGGATTCGGCAGACTGCCACCTGCCCGTGTGATTTGCATTGACAATTGCACCCTGGATGTTAGCTGAGGGGCACTTCCAACTCAACATCCTGTTGGCAGGTTCGAGGCTTCCAGCTGTCAATCCTTTATTGCCCACTGAAAGCATTGGCGATAGCCGTTAAGGCTCCTCTGCTGCTATATAAAATGAGGCTTTTAATGAAACCAACCTGTACTTTTGACAACTGCTTGCACTAGCTGCATTGCTGCCCTCTCCCACACCAATGCACCTGGATGGTCAGCTCACAGCCATTTTAAAATAAGTAGTGAACATCAGCAAGGAAATACAGAAAAAATCAGCTAAAAATGGACAAAAAACTTTGAGAAAAACTTATTTTGAATATTCCTGGTAAATTAATTAAAGAATAAAAAACGTTCCATGCAGAGATAATCTAGACAACATTTAAGTTCGTAATTAATAATACACTGTTCCCAACCGTAAGATTTCAAGGTTCCGTCATTCACTTTGAGTTCCCTTCATTCACTTGCTCCAGCCTACTTATCAGAACTACTTTCCATCCAGGTCAGGCAGTGTACCACCGACTCTTCTGACAGGAGTTGCTTAGCTGTGTCTCAAACCAACCATAAATCACACCCCAGAAGGCCCCTCGATTGACATGGCTGGCCGAGTGGCTGACCGGTTCACACAGAAGCATTAGAACCAGGGGTGCTACCAATATCATTTGAGTTTTTGTAAATTTCCGAAGGCAGACGACATGTCCCCCTGTTCCGACAGCCAGGCAGAAGCTGAGTCAGCTGACTTCTGCAGCTGGCTGCATCTGCTGCAAACCGACAAAGAGCAATCTCTTTGAGATTAGCAATTGGACATGATGGACAGTCAACAGGTATCATCACCTTCAGTCACAAGCAGGATGCCATCGGGCTCGGGGTAACAATCCAACAGAGGCAACTGCCACGACCTTTGACACCGAAGAGAGAGAGACACAGGAAGCATGCGACTGCTTGCACCGAGTACTATAGCTCGTCAGAGCCTGGAGGCACGACTACCGAGCGCTGCGTCTGAAGCCTGCATCTGAAGCCCGGTCAGAGAGATGCAGACACTCACCATGGCTCAAGATCGGCCACGCGATTGGGCAAAGGCAGCATTGCTGCTGCTGCTGCTGCTTTTAGCTACAATTTCCAGCCAGTCAGCTTCCTATCGACTGAACGTCCAGCCCCACCCCATCCAGCAGGGAGGTAGGGCTAGAGCTGCAAACTTGACCACAACCTTTGACTTGATCCACAACCTTTGACCGCAACCTTTGACTTGACCGCAACCTTGACCGAAACTTGCATGCAGGCGGCCAAGTGCCTCGAAGAGCCATCAGTTTAGACGGCTGCCTGGCAATTAACTAGCAGCTGAGGCAAGAGAGCCAACGCCCCACAGCTGGCTTGCCGGGCACAGCTTTGGTCGCAGGCACACTGTGGCATTGGCATTAGGCATTACACGGAGGCGGCACACACTGGGTGATATGGATTCGATGGATGAACAACAGCAGGAGCAGGAGCAGCACCAGCAGCCCACAAGAGAATGCCGAGCTGGGCCTAGAGCCTACACCCTGAAAACAAAATGCTCGAATGATTGCCACACTGTCAGCAACCACACTATCAAGTCGTCATCCAGCAATGGTGACAGGGAGGTGAGCTGGTCGACGTCGAAAGGAATACCTGGTGGCATTCTGTCACCTGTGTCCACAGGGAGGCTAGAAAGCGACCACACAGAATCTCACCTCAGCACCTCACACAGACGACGGCTTCCCGGATTATAAGCTCAGACAGACATTCGACGACATGCCATCGACGAACCTGATTGCTTTTCTCCACCATCTGGCTGCTCCTGTTCGAGTCTGGAAAGTGAATGTGGCAGCCCGTCGCCTGCATCACCTTCTTGATGTTGGCTCCACCTTTTCCGATCACATGAGAATGCTCAGTGTACGAGACGTCCATTTTCAGCGTGACACGATTGCTCTGCAAACGATTTCGATGCAGTAGAACCATTGAGGGGGCGAAGCAAAGAGGGACGACTGCAGGCTCCCTTCAAGTCGAGTGGTTCGCGCCCAAAAGGGGATTGCCATTGGCTATTATTGGCAAGCTCAATCACGACATCTATTAAGTTCAGCCTCTACTTCCCCCCACCGTGAAACAAAATTGTCCGACTGCCCGAGCACTGCTGCGGCCATCAGTTGCAAGCTAAAACGACTGATCGGGCTGGGCACCTGCATACCAGTGGGTATCCGCAGCCCGAGCCACTGAAATGGGCAGCCTGATCGTGCTCGATCGCTGCAGCCGTTGACTTCATAGCTTGCAGCCCTCCACAAATGCAGGGATGGCAGCGTAACGAGGAGGGGGTGACAGCAAAGCCCACAGTAGTTGCAGAGAACGTGCATGCGAAACACAGCCAGCATAGGCAGCAGAATGGGAGCAGATAAACACGGGCTGCAGCTTGTGGACGGTAGATGCCAGCCACAGGCTGATAGCTGGCAGTCAAGGTACAAGCATAAAAGGGCAGCCACAGCACTGGTAGGTTGACTGTCAACAGTATGAGTAGGCATGGTTTTTTGTCACGTTTTGCTGAATTGGCTGCTGCCTAACGACGAATGTAGACCGATGGAACACAACGGACCAACTGATGCCCATAGCTACGTGACCGAGAAGCCGGCAAATCTTTCTATGAGTAACCACACTGATCCTGATTTATTCGAGCCGACCACGGTGCCCACTTTTCCAAGTCAATCTTTGCTGATCTCTCTGTCTTTCTCTCGGTCGTCCCTGTCTCTCTGTTTGCCTCCTGTGTCTCTCTGCCTGTCTCTCTCTCTCTCTCTCTCTCTCTCTCTCTCTCTCTCTCTCTCTCTCTCTCTCTCTCTCTCTCTCTCTCTCTCTCTCTCTCTCTCTCTCTCTCTCTGTCTTGCTATCTCTCCGTCTGTCTCTCTCTTTCTCTCTGTCTCTGTCTGTCCGTCCGTCCGTCCGTCCGTCCGTCCCTCTCTCTCTCTCTCTCTCTCTCTCTCTCTCTCTCTCTCTCTCTCTCTCTCTCTCTCTCTCTCTCTCTCTCTCTCTCTCTCTCTCTCTCTCTCTCTCTCTCTGTCGTCTCTCTGTCTCTCTCTGTCTCTCTCTCGTCACTATTGACTGTATCGACTGCCCCTTTCACTCAGCCTTTAATCCGCTGTAATCCGCTTTGGCCACACACTATGCTACACGACAGGCTCAGCCACTATACACACCAAGGCTTAACAGTCGAGCTGACGAGAAAGCTCCCCTGCAGATGGCTTCATGCCGTTAAATTTGCCTTAGGTGGCTTAGCCGACTTCGGTGGTATCTCTCAGCTTGGCTCCACTGTGGTATAATCCTCGGCAGGGCGGTGGAAAAGATGGTGTGCTGACATTGCTGACGACACAGCTTATAATATACCTGACGATGCACCGAATCACAGGCACGAATGTACTGCACATGCAGAGCAGGTAAAGAGTCTGGGCTGGGCTAAGGACTGGATGGGCTGGCCAGGACGACGTACTAAAGGAAAAACTGTTTATTTAAGGAGCGACAATGACTGATAACGGTCGGATATCACTCACAGCCCGATCGCAATACTAGATTTTATATGGCCAAGTCGTCGTCGTCTCTCTTTCTCTGTCTGTCTGTCTGTCTCTCTCACTCTGTCTCTCTTACCATCTGTTCTTCAGACTTGATGCTAGGTAATTGGAGTGTAGGTGAGTGAGTGTGTGCATCTCTCTCTTGCTTTTTTTTTTACCCGGGCACGATTTTCGGCCAGGTCGAGAACTCCGATCGACTGCCTTGATCACAGCCAAGAGTAACTAAATGCAGCAGCAGCAATGTAACGCCGAGGCAGCTTTGCCTTCGCCTTGTCCAATGTCTGGGCAGGAGCAACCACCTGCACAGTGCACAGCCAACTTTCACTGGTACTATGCAGCTTGGGGAGAGTGCTGCTTACACAGTGCATGCATCACATTTTACTAGAGTGAAAAAAGGGGAGGGCAGGAGGGTAGGCAACCTGCACAGACTGCCTTGCAGCTCACAGGCTAATCTGTTTCGGATGGAAATTATGCACCACAAGACCTCGATTCTAACCCAAAAGCCGAACACAGGAAACTGGCTAAGACTAAATGAGAGTCGAGTAACGAAGAGGAAAAGGTTCGATCCTCGGCCTCATGCAGGGTGCGTGCGCACATGCCTGCTTTTTGTATGCAGAGCATGAACACGCATTCGAAAGCGGCGCGAGTGAAACTACAGTAAACAAGGCTACAGTTAATTCTAAGGTAAAGATTCAGACAAGTAATGTGTACATTAATGAACTTGCTGCACACATTCTTTGTTCCGAGGTCTATACCGATGAATGGATACATAAAGTTGTCCAACATCACGTGCTCAACAAATCAAGGCGCCCCATGCTGTGCGAACCCGATAAAGCTACAAGTTGAGAGCTTTCGGTTCATCACATGGAGGTTTGCCGATGCTATGGCATGCAACAATGGCACCGACAGCACAGCATTCGATAGGAAATCTATACCAACACGGGGTAAATGCTTGAGCTTCTGCAGCCTGCTAAAGGTGGTCCAATATTTACCCTGCTGCATAATGAATGGCGCATTGTCTTACACCCAGGTGACCAAGAAGTGTGTGTCGTCCAAATTAAGCACTGCATCGATCGAGCCATTGAAGTGGGCAAGCTGCCCACTGAGTGCTGCAAGGTGCTACTAGCTAGTGTTTACTGCAATGCCTGTGATGCGTGCAATTAAGTAAATACTTATGTTCAAAGTGGCTCTCAAAATTCTACAACCAAGAGCCACGTCAAAGAAGCACAGTGGTTACCAATGCTCAATGTGAGCCCGGAGTGGTAGGCATGAATGTTGAAACCTTCCTAGTCAAAAAAAGCTGAAGTTGTCGAGTATACTCCGGCCAAGCACGCTAGACGTGACGGCTTTAATAATTGCCCCTGCTCCTATGATCTTTTGTATACATTCACTGCAACACACACGACCGTGTGAGTGCACACCCGGGCGTGCTCATCCACAAGCAAGCAGACTCTCTCTTTTTTATTTCTCTGTCTACGTATCAATGTATCTATGCTGAATACACACGCACGCACGCGCGCGCACACACACACACGTGTGTACAACTACATATACATGCAAGCACTCACACACGAGTCCCACGCGTGAAACATGATATGGTTGGATGATACAAGTAACACAGCAAGAAAAGTACTGCGGCTCCAGCCGCAACATCTTGAAGGCTTCGACGCAAGCCGCTAAAATCAAACAAAAGCTGAGCATGCACAGAGCAGCCTTTCCAGGGGGTCACAGCCATAGCTTGCAACCAATACCACTCGCCGACAGGCCTGGCAACTGAACGCACAGCACGCTCAATTCTGCTGCAGATGTGATGGGAATGTGGCACATAGGGCTGATGGCATGGGAAGTGCATGCCCACATGCATACACCTGCATCAAGCTACTCTGTCGACCAGCAGCACAAAATCTGTCCTTGACTTATTAGAGTTAGTACGAAACGAATTTCGAAACACATGAGCCGACCATCAAAACAAGCTAAACAGCCAGGCATCCGAGAAGAGGCCGGCGTTTACGGACGCGGCATGAGCAAACACGAAACTAAGCAGCACAGCATGCCCAACACAAAGACTAAAGATAGCAAAATGATCCTAGGAAGCCTGTGTCAGTGACTGGATCAATTGAGAACAGTAGCCAGGCGATCAGATTCGGCGGCTACACAAAGCTTCGGGACAATGCAGAAGGACTGAACGAGCTCCAGGAACAGCGCGACAGAAAAACAAGCTACTGAGGGGCAGGGCCGACTTGTCGGCCCTGCTAATAGGACGAAGCATCTGAACAGAAGATGGCTTCATGTTGCATGCCGATCAGTACCAGAGCAGCATTGACTGCGTTCTCCCTTCGGCTCACAGTCTACTGAGGGAGAGGGTCACTGCTATTAAAATGCTAGCTGGATCGGTCCACAGGAAGTGTGCGTCCATGGGGGTGAACACACGGTGTAGCAGTAGCAGACCAATTTTTAAAGTTGAGCAGTCTTGCAAACCGTTGTTGACACATTTATTAGCACCTATCAAATGCCAATTCCTATCTTTATTGCAATGTGGCACACTCTCTAAGCATTCTTTGTTAAGTGTCTTCCTCGCCTCAGTAGCTTCTGCCTTTTTCGTGTACTATAGACTAAACTGTATGTAGCACCTACAGAGTACTACCAGAGCACGACATCATAGAAAGATGGTGACAGGTCTCTTTCGATCGCACATGCATGCCCAGTGACAAACCTTGAATGTCTAAAATTTCTAAAACGGTAGTAAACACAGCTAAAGCAATTAGCTGTACAGGCCGTTCTGTTGTGTCAGTAGCTGCATCACAGCACATACCGAAGTGCCAGAAACACGTGAAAGTGTCCGTTCCGAAAGCGTCCATACCGAAGTGTCATAAGTGAAACTAAACAGCCTCAATCAAAAAATCGGCTAAGCCAGCATCTTTCCTGTAGCCTCTGCGCAGAATCTAGGTGCCATGTTCTACAATGAACTTGATGACCACATCAGCTTCATTGCCAATTATGTTAATAACGTCTGTGCACTCAGGCGCTTACAGCTGGTGCAAAAATCTGCAGCTAGGCTTGTCTGTCGTGAGCATCGCAGTTGCCACACCACTTCTCGCCGACCTGCACTGGCTCCCAGTCAAGCAATGCATCGACTTCAAGGTTTTGTCACTCTGGACCTCCTGTCACTTACAGGTCCCTTCATTCTTTAGCTCCAGCCTACCTATCAGATCTTCTTCCCACCAGGCTAAGCATCGTTCCACCCGCTTTTCGGAATCTAACCGTTTACCTGTACCTCGTACAAACCTCAAATCCTTTGGAGACAAAGCCTTTAGTTCGTATGCTCCCAAGGCCTGGAACTCACTATGTCACCCCTAGCCATGTTATTCTTGTTGTTTATTGAGCATGCTACCACTAACCATTCGATCGTGCTTCCTTTGCAGCAATTGTAAAGCGCCTAGAAAGAGATTGAGTTCTCTGAGGGCGCTATATCGAATGTATGATTAGTATTATTAATGGGAAAATGCAAGTGTGCTTAGATCAAGATATAAGCAAAGTTAGTTCATCCATTGGTGACATCCAGTCTAGACTTCTGACCCTCCTAACAAGACTTCCTGCCAGTGCAATTAGGGGCTTAAAGATGGTGCTCAGTTTGGCAGCATGGGCATGACAGTTGTGAACGTAGCAATAGTAATGTTGTACACAATTTGTATCGACCTGCAGTGGCTACCTACCTATCAAGCTGTGTTTCGACTTTAAGAATCTGTCACTCATTTTACGGTTCTTTCATTCGCTTACTCAGGCTTTCTATCTGAATCGATAACTCATCGGACTTTCCCATCACGCCAACCCTTCTCTGACTCGAGTCATTAAGCTGCAACTCTAATCAACCTCAGATCTTTGGAAGACCATATCTTAACCTACAGTTCCTGTGAACCTAGGCCTTGGAACGTTATACGGACCAACATACCACCATATTCCCTGACCTCGACATATATTAAGTAAAACTAAATCCTGCCTGCACCTGACAGCATTTACTTCCCAGTGTCAGTCGCCTTTATGCACTTGTACATATTTTTATCAACACCGAGTTTATAAACAGCCAAAACTAAGTGCCAAGAGAGAGAGAGGGAGAGAGAGAGAGAGATGGAGAGAGAGAGAGAGAGAGAGAGAGAGAGAGAGAGAGAGAGAGAGAGAGAGAGAGAGAGAGAGAGAGAGAGCGTAGTTCTATTGGGATGCTACAAAAACACTTCATTAAGATGATCGTTATTGTCACTATTGCTATTACTTTATTATCATTACATTATATCAAGTGAAGACCAAATAACTGCTGCTGAGCAGGTAGGGCAGAACATGCCAAGGTAGAATAGAAAATCCCACAGGCATGCAGGTCCTCAGCAATGCACAAGACTAGTGCAATGGTTTGGCTTCTAGCAAGACAAGTGCCATCAAACAAGAGCCGATAATAGGGATTCCAAAAATAGAGGGTTTGGTCAAACAGACTGAGCTGCAGTGATCTCTTGCCACCGTCTTCCTAAGCCCTGGATGCTGATATGCACCCCTTGGGAAACTGCATTGAGTTGCCGAGAGACCCATGCCCACCTGGTTGCTCATCAGGGTTGCCAGTGCCCATTCAGCAGCTACAATGGCATCAACCAGCTAACGACATTAAATGACCCTACCGCAGCACCTCAGCCAAGGTGCCAGCCGACCATGCGAAACAGCAGCTGACAGAGGACAACACTAGGGAACTAGCTACTAAAAAAATGACCGTGCTATTACAGGCAGCTTCCTGGACGAATCGAAAATTGTGGCTTGCGCAGTGATCCTACCTTGGTGTCAAGAACAGTCATGATATAGTCCTTGGCAGCTTTGACGTTTAGAGGATCACCAGTAACCTTGATGTGAGGATCTGAAGAATCACAAAGATCGGTATCCCATAGCTAAGAAATATCATCGAGCAGACGAGAGCCTCGACAGAGATCTGCTTCCACAGCATCTCAGCACCACATTGACAGATCTGCTGATACACAGCAGTGATACACTGATACACTGCAGTGCAGATGCACACAGACACTGCAACAGCTGGCCTCCTGAGGCTGACATTGACGGTGCTGCCCTATACTACTACAGGTCAGCCGGTCCAACCGGCCGTCGGCAGCAACAGCTCAGAGGAGAAAGGGCCCACCCAATAAGCTACTGGATCAGCATGACCCCAGTCGTAAATGGGTCTCTACCAGCTAAGAGCCAGCAGTTTGTTTTGCTGACAACGCGAGCAACAGACCACGAAGACATACAGAATTAAGACCGCGATTCATCAACTGAAACTGTCTGCAGTAGGGCTAGCACGACAGCCGGGGCAAGGGAGGCTGAGGGGAGGCACCGAGCTGCATGCGATGTAGCTACCTTAATAAGGTCTAGCAAAAAGAGCTCAGTCTCCCGAAGACCCTATACCATCATCTCTGTGGTCTTCACTGGCAGACCAACTGCCATAACCAAGATTTTAATGCTTCTTTGGGAAAAGGGGTGGTCCCCAAGTCCTTTAAATCGGCAATCGTTAGACCCATACTTAAAAAGCCTGGATTAGATAAAGAGGTCCTTGCAAACTATCGCCCAGTTTCTCTTCTTCCTCCCTTGTCAAAGATTCTTGAAAAAACTGTTGCTAAGCAGCTGGTTGAACATATTGAAAAGAATGAAATGTCAGAAACATTTCAATCAGGGTTCAAGAGGCAGCACTCCACTGAAACTGCTCTCCTCCGTGTTAAAATGACATTCTACATGGCAACGATGACGGGAATGTCACTGCCCTAGCTCTGCTAGATCTGTCAGCTGCCTTCGACACCATTGATCACGATTTTCTACTTGAACGATTGAGAACGATCGGTCTTGCAGACAAAGCACTGGCATGGTTTAAATCGTACTTGTCTGATCGTATTCAATCCGTATCGTGTGGGGGTCAGGTCTCACACACGACACCGGTCACCTGTGGAGTCCCTCAAGGGTAATCGGTCCCTTGCTGTTCTCCATTTATACTCAACCTCTGGGAAAAGTGATTAAGGCCCTTGAAATAGGATACCACTTTTATGCTGACGATACTCAGCTGTATTTGTCATTCAAACCGTCAGAATTTGCTGCAGCAACTGAGAAACTGAATGCTCGCCTTGCCGACATTCAATCCTGGATGTCGGACTCAACTTCTTGAAACTAAATAACGATAAAACCGAACTGCTGCTCATAGAGCACCCTAAGCGTGTGGCTGAATTAAAAGGCTTTACTCTTCTAATAAGTGACGCTGTTGTGCGACTATCACCACATGCTCGAAATTTAGGTGTCGTTTTCGACAGCTGCTTCATTTTTAAAAGCTTCATTCAGAAGACGGCTTCTACAGCTAGCCATCACATCCGATCCCTATCCAAGATTAGGACCTGTCCTCCACAGTGGCTTGCAAAAAATTTAACTAGCTCCTTAGTTCTGTCTCGGCTTGAATAATTGTAATTCCCTTTTGGTTGGGCTATCAAAGAAAGCAACTAGGCCACTGCAGTTGACTATGAATATGGCTGCAAGGCTAGTCTTTAAGTCCCAGAGGTTTGACCACGTGTCTCATTTGCTGGAAGAGCTAGGATGGATGACGGTTGAGCAACGGATACAGAGCAAAGTTCTTAAGCTGACCCACAAGGCCTGCCACGGCTTGGATCCTCTGTACCTAGCTGAACTGCTGCACCAGTTTCAGCCTCTTCGTGCCCTCAAGTCCTGTGTGGACAATAAATTAGCTGTTCCATTCCTCCGCTTAAAGACCGTTGGCGACAGAAGCTTTAGCTCTGCAGGTCGTAGACTGTGGAACTCGCTTCCACAATTCTTACGCAAAGACAACTACTCTCCTGCTGCAGACTATGGCTCATCGTTTTCAGCAGTCCTGAGCTGCTACTTCCATGCTACTCACTGCCTCAACTGCTCTCCTGACTCTGCTATGCGTCACACTTTCTCTTTGCTGCGTGAGACGAAGTCTGTTGGCAACCGAATGCGTACCGAAAGCCGCTTGGGCTGTGGGTGTGCTATACAAAACTCTCCTACGTAACACCCAGATAGTCTTTATGACTTTGTGGAGTTACAGATGGAGATACACTGCATTGCACACATCGGATGGTCGGCTGCTGCCTGATGACCTGTGCTGACCGGCCGTGGAACTGACTGCATCGAAGTAGCAGCGAGTCAAAAAGCCTCAAGCACAGCAAACACTGACGGAAAGCAACGACAGCACAGCAACCGGTGGGTGAGACCTGCTACTGAGCCGGCTAACAATAGTAGTAATAAAGATAATTATGATAATGTCGTTTGTATGGCACACACCGAGGACAGAATCACCATCTGTCACTTTACAGCTTGCTACACGACAAGCACTAACCAATGGTTAATGACAAGCAAGGTGCAGTGCTTTAGACGAGGATGCAAAAGCACACGAGTAACCTCTGTAAGCAAGCACGAAAAAAGCTCATAGGGAACACGGGTTGATAGCATATTGATGGCAGTAAGCAGGCAGCGCCGGCCACTCCTAGTTGAATGCAAGCGACCCTTACCTTTTTTTGATTTAGCTCCAATTTTGAGCTTCGAGGGCCATGTAATTTGTGTACCTGTTTGTTGCATAACCTGCACGGACCAAACGACCAACGCTCGGTGAACCCACCGTCGACACCCACCGACAAGTGGCGGTAGTGGTAATGGAGGGGGAGAGCAGACTTCCGAGCGAGCAGCCACTAAGCACTCGTGCGAGCTGCAAGCTACAGAAGGCGCCGAGAAGCCTATCTCTGCTGGGCAGTGGGGGGGGGGGGGCTGAGTAGCTTTGAAAGAGCTTTCGAATGCAAGGACGCAAAAGTGTTGGCAGCATGATGGCATAACAGGCAGAGATTTGTCTGCGCGACACGACTGTAGATCGCGCTACCTGTGAACCGGGCAGGCCTGAAGACAGGCTCATAGTAAGCACGAAGCACGGCACTTCACCCTGACATAGCACCAGATCGCGGCCGGGCATCCTTTGGCATCCCAACAGCACTCCCTCCGCAAGCTGCCCTCGCCACTACCTTGTGCAGGCAGCTGCCGGCGCGCTGAGTGCTCGTGACATGCAAGCTCTGCAGAGCCGGCAGGCCAGATGCCGCAGCTGCTACAAGCCATGCTCGAGACTTACAACAAACGTGGACGTGGCCTTATGTGAGGCCCGAAGCCGGGCTTTCGCTGCACCACTCGGTGGTGGTAGTACGGGGCAGTCGCAGCCGATTGGGCTCGGCTTTACAATGTCGACAGCTAGCGTCGGTGAGCTCTCCTTAGCCGAGCTGAATTCCCTCCCCCCCCCCTACCCCCACCTCATCGGTAGGCACTGAGTAGCCTAGAGCCAGCCACAAGTGGACTCACTGAGACCATTAGCCAGCAGGCAGAACTGGCTGCAGGCTACCGAGGAGGCTAACACACGGCTGCTACCGAAGGAGGCAGAGCACGGGAAAGAAGCCACTGCTGCTTTTGCTGCTGCAGGAGCTACTGCCACTGCTGCTGCTGGGACGCGAGATCGCTGGCCTGCCGGCCGGCCGGCCAGCCAGCTAGCTTGCAGAGCAGCGAGTACCTTCCGGAAAAACTCCTCGGCCGCGTTGACTTCACAGCCATCGTCACCTGCAAGCGAGCAGAATGCAGACGTGAGCCAGGGAGAGAACATAACCCACGGAGCAGACATCGGCGCAAGGTCGCGAGTGCCCAGCTGCATCCGGGGGGGGGGCTGGCAGCACATCTAGCCAGCAGCTCGAAAGCCCGAGAGCTTGGCTGCTGCAAGCAACGACTGCTAGCTGCAACGGCTTCTTTGCTCACTGCCTGCCCCTCTCCAGGCTGTTACTTCCATCAGCCACTTCGTGTGTCTCTGATGCCAACACCCCCCAGTCTGGATGTCGATTGCAAAGATTAGTGCTGCAAACTCATGCTCACGTGCAGGTTAGCATATCCACACATGAACACACACACACACACACACACACACACACACACACACACACACACACACACACACACATACATAGAAACACACACATACAAACACACACACACAGAGAAAGGCATGCACATGCAAGCACATACCGCACATGCAAACACAACCCACACACATACAAGTACGAATTCGCACAGGCATATACGTACGGGTGTGCACACGCGCACAAACACACAACACGTGTGCACGAGTGCTCACACACGAGCAGAGATGCATAAACCTAAAAACACACGAGCAGAGACGTATAAGCCTACAACCAGCCTGCGTAGGAGCATTGTACTGACGTTGGCAGCTGATTCACGACAGTCATCGCCATATGTTCTTAAGCTCGGCATTGTGCCCAGAGCTATCCAGGCAAATGAAATGGTAGTTAATATTATCTAGGGCCAAGCCGGCCCCGGACGGCTGACTGTCAGTGCTTGCGTCGTCTTAAATCCGGTAAGGCAGCAGCAGATCTGTCGTCGAGGGTGGCAGCCTGCCTCTCTGCCTGCCTCCGCTACAGCCCGGTTGTAGTCACGGAGCCGGCTCCTCGGTCTGAGCTATCCTGGGCCTGCTCAGATGGGCCAGCTGCTCTGACGTATGCTGCAGTCAGCTCTAGTGGGAAATCCTAGAAACCATGGTAACTAGGCTCCAGCACGCCACAGACTGGGGTGGCGAGGCAAGGGCTGGTGCCACCGGGCTGGTTGCACAGAATTGGAGCAGTTGTAAGTACAGAGAGCATTTCGGCCACCCTTCGACAATGCCGGGCACTCGAGTACCTGACAAGGACGAGTATCGGCACCCCATCCGTAAGGGAGTGCAAACACGCGACGTTTTATCGCCAAGGTACAAATATTGATTAGTGAAGGAAAAATGGTGATACCACTAATACCGAACGACAAGCAGCCACGGTGCTTACTACTACGCAGGACATGACTACCTAGTACTCCCTCCCTCCCATCCCCCCTCACACCACAGCTCTTCCCACTGCGCCTGCCACCTAAACACGGCCAGGGTCGCGATGGAGGACACCTTACGACGACGACCCAGCTATTTGACGACGACCCGAGACGCGAGTGGGCAAACTCCATCTCTCGGCCGGAGGACAGGCCGGCCGCGCCGCCGCAAGTGATCTCACTGCACATTAATTCGCGGGCGTCACATCAATCACGATCCAGCGACAGCGATCGTAGTCGAGCCACGGCTCAGCTTCGAAAGAATAATTAAGTCGAAAAGGAAATTAAAAACCCAATCGCCGTAGGGCGCACCCAGCGCGCACACCGTCGCGTCAGGCTTCGCAGGTGCAGGCGCAGCACAAGCGGCGGGTCCTGGTGCGAGCGAGCGAAGGCGACACTCCCGCCCCCAGGCCGAGATTACGAGGGTCTTACGTTGAGATGCCGTCCGAGGGTCTTACGAAGAGATGCCGTACCAGAGAGATGCGGCGCGGTCGCGTTCGCCGGCGTGCGACGGTGCGGCCAGAAGCAGCAGCAGCAGCAGCAGCAGCAGCACGCCGACAGCCGGCGTGGGAACGCGGTCGGTCGAGTAGGACGCCCACCATAGCCGACCACGGGAGTCGCTCGCACTCAACCGACTCAAGGTTCGAACTAGGGTTCAAGCGGCTCGCAAGCACGCCGTTCCAAATCTGGGTCTAGCTGCGAGAACGGAGGGCGCGAGCCAACTGACGTAGGTAGCCAGCCGCTCGCTCCCCGGCGGCGGCGGCGGACACTTGCCGACCGCAGCCGTCGGCCTCGCGACCAGGTCGAAACCTAAGGCTCAGACGTTACGGCTGCAGCGATGGCGACGGCGACGAGGCGGCCTGGCGCAGGCTACCCACCGAGCTACCGGCGCGAGGTACTAAGCCGCGGCCGACAGCTCGCGAAGGCGATGCGACCGAGCAACGGCATCGAAATACGTGCGTGCGGTACGGCCGCTGTACCTCGCAGCATCTGCTCCAATTTACGGCGGTCGACACGGAATCTCTCCTCGTACACATTTTGATCAGCTTCGATTAAAGCATCGTCGTGCGGCTCGCTTTCAGCGATATCCCCGTCACATTCAGCCTCTCCTGTCTTGCAGTAATCCGGCGTTTCCTCAGCGTGCATCTTACTACTGCTGCATAATGCTCCAGTACGCGGCCTATAAGCCTCAGCGTGACCTAACCCGCCGACCCCCGCGTGACCCTCACAATGGCGTACTTCCTGTTGGTGCGCGTGCTGCCTCCTGGGCTGCTCTCCAATCGTCTCCCAGTCGGAGAGGTGCGACTGATTAGCTGTTGCGCGTCGCCTAGATGAATGGAATGCATCTCGCCGGAGTTCTTTCTTGTGAGGCGGCTTAACGTCCTTCCGGTTTTATTTGCTAATGTCGATCACTCGCGACTTAAGCCGAGGGAAGGCGGGGCTCGGCCCCGCGCGTACGGCGGTAATTCGCTGCTTAGAGCCTCTTATCGGACCGCCGAAGGATTCATTAGCCAACCCTAGTCTCAATCATCGCCTCGAAACACCGGTACATTTGAGTGAGCGGTTTTAGTAAATGCCGGTGCCCGCGCGCCTCGTGGAGGAGTGCTCGCTTCTCCGGCTCCGCGCCGGCCGGCTCGAGACCGCTGAGCGAACGCGCCTATTGCCTATCCACTGGAGCCACGCTCGGGGCGCGGGTATGGACGTGCTGATAGGAGGACTGGAAGCTGCGCTCCCCTTAGCTGGACTCAATGAGATACGCCACGCCTCGGTAGCTAGGCTGTCTGCTGTGAACAAAGCGACTGCGACAGAACACCGCCTCTCCGACTTTCACCTCCGGCTCCCCATCGAGCAGTGAGTTTACTTCAATCACCTGTCGTTCACTCTGAGGATTTGTAGGTCTCTTCGTTTTCCTGATTCGGCTTACCGATGTAAAATACTTTCTCCTCAAGCTTATCGTCCCACCACGCGCTCCTCCGACTGCGGTCGTTTAGCTGCGTCCCTAACCAAGGGCGTTGCCAGGATCTTGGTAGGGGACTAAACCTCGATAGTGAGTGAGAGGTGTGGCAAATGGTCAAGGCCATGCGTTCAAATTCTGTTCGGCAACGCTCTTAGCCCGTAAAAACTTGTTATTCTGGCTGGTATTGTTCTTTTAACCATTCACTTGCCTATTATTTTTTACTCTTTTAAGTACTTTATAAGCCATTAGCACCATGTCCAATTTGCGCCTCCCGAAGTCACTTTCAAAAAACTAAAATGAAATTCTCCGCCTTATTTGGAGAGCTATGGCAGCGCGCAAGACATGGCGTCCTGAGTGAGCATCGTTCGACAGGCCTTTTACCTGTCTGAAGAGAAATGTCAATTTAGAAAGTCTAAAATGCGATTACTTCAAAAAAAAGTGACTTCACCTTGTAATAGCAAGCTGACACTGAAAGTGCACACCGCTCAAGCAACCTTTCTAGAAGCTCTAGAGAAACGTTAAATTTGCCGCACTTTCACGCCTCTAGAGCTGCTCTGCTCTAGAGGTGTGTAAGAATGTTTTGCATTCAAAAATATTTTGTATACTAATTTCTTAACCCGGTGGGCCTTCCCCGGAATCACGACGGCTCATCAAGAGGAGTTTACGGGCTTTCGTGGGTTGGTACAAGCGCAGTAGTCACTGTTCCTGAGGAATTCAAGCCTATTCCGTAAGCCGACTCCAATTTTGCTCTCCGAAGAAGCGCGGAGAAGTCTCTTCGGTCCCTCTAGAAATATGTTCATACCCTATTTTTGACAATCGAAATTTCCACAACGAAAGGCAGTGACCCAGCGCCTTTTTAAACTTTTAAACGATCTCTGAGCAGAGACCGGCTTTAGATCCTAAAGCTGTGTAACCCCGTAAGCTTAACGCCATTTTAAAGTATCGGTAGCCTCTCTCTGGTGAAACAGTTTATAGCTGCACGCTGTAAGAGTGCCGTCCAGGAAGGCTCTTTAGCCCCCTCCATAAAACGTAATCGCTCATTATTTTGGAGAGCATCGAGTTTCAGCCAGAAGGCGCTCTACTCGGCACCTTACTGGCGAAAAGTTTTCATTCCCAACTTGAAGGGTCAGAGGTTTCTCGCCGAAGCGCGCTACTCAGCTGGCCTCTCTAGACCTTTCTAGAATCAAATTTGTCACCCCCGAAACTCTGGAAATACTTGGTTTTAGCCCGTCAAGTGAGACGGAAGAAATTTCACTTGCGAATTCACCGCGCAGCTTCGTCCTTAGTCTCTCCGGCACGTTGCCGCTGTTGCTGGCGAGAACGCCTTTTCCTTTTTATCTCCTTTCCTTTTAGGATATTGGTTGGTATTCATCCACAATACGCACTGGCTGCGAATTTTAAGTCTCTTATAAAGTCGTGGCAGTTTAGCGAAACTGTTAAACACAAAGCACAGCACCGCAAATGTAATACTAACTTTACGCAAAGCTGACAGCTTTCCAATACAACGATTACGGTTCAAGCGGAAGCCCCCGAAGTACTCAGGTGACAGCGATAGAGGTCGTAGTGCAGGGAGCTCAGTCTGGTGGAATTCAATAGTCAACCATTGAACAGCCAATTTGAACAGCTAGCTTCGGAGTCCAGTGAAGTTCTAGCCTTTCAATTTTTCCTTTTCAAGCCGACTATGCATGCAAATTAGTGAATTGCTGTACCCTCGCTGTATGACTATATAAAGCACGAAGGACTCGATGAGTTTACAAATCGAAGGGCACGAAGAGCCACGAGAGCCTGACTGTCAGGCCTCCTGGGAGGGGGGTAGGGGAGGGGCTAAGCGGGTACTTTGGCAACGGGGGGGGGGCTTGAACTGCTGTAACTTCGTTTGAGGCAAATCAGCCACCCACCCTCAGCCACACGTAAAGCAGTTTTAGCCGCCAGCTGCTCCATACGCATGTACACTTATCTCTAATAAATCTCAAATCTTCTGAGGCCGGCACCTTCAATTGCTCGGCTCGGTAGACCTAAAGATCGCCATCGACTGACACATCGTGACACATCCCTTGGCTTGAGCGCATACGTATAAGACGAAGCTGACCTGCTCCTCAAGCATTTGCTCCGTTCACGTGAATTCTACGTGTAGAGTACGTGCATAAGCGTGCTGAAGCTGCTCATGCTATTGCAAGTTGATTTGCTTTATTTCCAGCAAATGCACATGCCTCCCTTCCGACATCAAGAGCTGCTAGCGTTTCTGGTCCGTTGGAGGATTTTCTACCGACAACCAAAGTTCTTGCGATGGTCGCATGCAAAACCAATACAGCTAAAACCTGTTAAAAGCTTATCTGCTTGTTGCTTGACCGTAGCGCACAAGAAATTCCGCACCTATGGACATGTAACCGCTTAGCGCTTTGGGCTGCCGAGTCTGCTACGCCGGCGGCGGCAGGTAGACCGGAATTTTTAGTTATGATCTTGCGTACCTTTTATCGCTTCGTTATCTTAGTTCAAATGCATTCCTCAATGTTATTACTATTGGTTAGCATATGTGAATTATGTAATACCAAAAGAAGAGCGCCTTGGAGTCAAAGCTGGGTGCGGTTCTTCTGGGTGCGGTTCTTCGAATTCTCCCTCAAGCATCACAGTGAGTCTCTCTTGCTTAGTGGTCATCATGCCTCCTATAACTCCGGCGACCCAACTTAACGCTTGTCTTTGGAATCATCGCTCAATGTACAATAAATCCCTATTAATAAGTGACCTTATTACCGAAAAGGCCTCGGTCTGCTCGCCTTGACTGAAACTTGGCTAAAGTCGGTAAATTGCCCGCCATTAAGCACGTAACCCTGACTGACTTCTCCGTCTTTCACGTCTATAGATCAATGAACTGGAGCTGGAGTCGCTAATATCACACCCTCGGATTTCTATTTCAAGCCGTTTGCAGTACCCTCGAATCGCAGAAGCACTCTTTCGAATCTATCGTCTTGATTTCACCCGACAGCAAGCTACCGATGGTAGCATTAGTCTGTCACTCACCAGGTACCAAGTCCTCCGTTATCTCAGATTTATCTGACCTCATTTCGATTATGCTTGCAAGAAATCGATCTTTCCTTACCATGGGGGATTTCAGCGTTCATTTTTATAACTTATCTGACACCTTCAGCACTGAATTTCGTTGCACTGACTGACTCATTGCCTCTTGTCGCTTATGTGAATGGCCCTACTCGCATCAAGGGTCACGTGCTCGACCACATTTTCTCGAAAAACTGCACTTTGTCATCACCAATTATTACCAAATCCTGCTTATCTGACCTCATGCAGATCTCATCCAGACTACAGTGTGTACCCTCCTATTCCTCATCTAAAATCACCTGTGAATCCAGAAGCCTCGAGACCCTTGACATCTATGCTGTCCGTGCAAGAATATCTGCTTCGCCTCTACAGCTCAAGCCCCTTTCAGACCAGTCATCATTGGTAGATTGCTACAAAACGACATTTGCTGGCATGCTCAACGAGTTTAAACCTTTAACTAAGCGCATTGTGCACTCTAGCCCAGACAGCCTTGGGTTAACTGCTGACATTAAACTACCTAGGTCTACTAAGCACAAGCTTCAAGATGCATTCAAGAGACCAGGACTCAGTGTCCATCAACAAGCCTACGAGGACTACTGTAGACCGTACCAATCGATCCTAGCAAAGGTCAAGTCTAGCTTTTATAAGAAAAAAATTGTTGAATCACAGATGAACAATTGAAAATTTTGACGATCAACCATCTCCTCAACCGCTTCCACGTTAGCACCTTGCCTAGTGATGCTTGTTATGATCCAGCTGACCGCTTCTCTAGCTTCTTTGTCAAAAAGATAGACAAGATCAGGAAGTTTATCCCAAAGATGGCAGTGCCCCCTGGAATCCTGCCACTCAATTTCATTCTGCACCTCAATGCCTACATTTAAGGAAGTCACTGGTGACCTCTGATTGAGGTGTATATCCCAATCAAAGAAGACAGCTTGTCCTCTAGACCCTATTAAATATAAAAATATAAATCCTACCTGATTAAACAGCCTCTTTTTGTATAGCGACAGAAGAGCCTTTACGGCTATCACCTCCGATTGCAGTGGCGATAAAGGATCGCCAATCGCAGGAATCGAACCCACGACCTCGGGATCGAGGTCGCGAAAGCAACCACCTTACCTAGTGTGCCATCACGGCTCACCAATACCCATATCCTCCTCCAACGATGCTTAGATCTGCTGCTTCCATGCATAACTAATATAAAAAATATGTCATTAGCCCTAGGTCATGACCCAGCACCTTTCAAAAAGGCTGTAGTCAGGTCACTACTCAAGAAAGCAACAGCTTCTATGCAGATGAAACTCAGTTGTAATTTTGATTTGATCCCTTCCCAGCCCTCCAGCACGTTGAATTCTCTCAACATCCTTACTGCATAAATTAATGACATCCCCACAGGGTTGATAGCAAACTTTCCTAAATTTGATGATGATAATACCAACTTACTATCTATGGGCAAACCAAGTGTGATTCAGAAATTGGGAAGGCTAACACTGTAAATTGGCTGTGCCGGTACTTTTCCTGTTGTATCGACACGAAATTTAGGTTTCCTTTTCCAAAGTGTCCTTTCATTAGACGATCACATCAGCTCCACAGTCAAGTCTGCCTACTTTCAGGTACATAGCATTGCTAAAGTCCGTGATTGTTTAGACAGGGATACCACATCTAAATTGGTCCAACGACATCCCATCTTGACCTCTGTAACTCACTGCTTGCTGGTCTACCAGCCTGCGCAATCAGGCACTTACAGCTGGTGCAGAACTCTGCAACTAGGCTTATCTGTCGTGAACGTCGCTGTTGCCACATCACACCATTTCTCGTCCACCGGCTACTACTGCCGTACACTGGCTACCAGTCAAGCAATGCATCGACTTTAAGGTTTTTCCACTCACTTCTAGGTCCCTTCATTCTTTGGCTTCAGCCTGCCTATCAAATGTGCTCACCCACCAGGCTAGGTATCGTACAACCCCTTTTCGAAGTCTAATTGTTTACCTTCACCTCATACAATTCTCAAACCATTTGGAGACAGGTCCTATAGCTCATATTCTTCCAAAGCTCACTTCCGACGAGCGTCACGCTATCTCCTGACTTGACCCCATTTAAAAAGAAACTAAAAACGCATGTATTTATCACAGCATTTAAAAAAATATAATTCATTTAAATAGCGCCCCAAGAGAACTTAATCTCTATTCAGGCGCTTCACATATGCCTCGGGGCTTGAGCCCATGACCTCAGCCAGACTTTGGTCGGGGCGAGCACCTTAACCGCTGGACCAAACCAGCTCGGTCCCTGTGATTCGTCCTATATGTGCATATGCGCGCTGACACTATGCATGCTGACACTAACCACACTTGCATGCTGACCCTGTACATGTCACCCCTAACCATATTATTCTCGTTATTTGTCGAGCATGCTACCACTATCCATTCAATTGTGCTTCTTTTGCAGCTAATGTAAAGTGCATAGCAGGAGATTTGAGTTCTCCGAGGTCACCATATCAGATTTATCCTTACTATTATTATCATTATTACTAATATGCAAAGTGGAAGTGCCAAGAGCAAGATATATTTTATTAGTGGAACCTACTAAAGGTATCATTAGTATTGTGGGAAAATGACCATGGTGGTGAAATTGGCTGAGCGACCTATCCTCCACCATCTATACACACCCACTCCCAGCAACCTCTATCCAACTGATAGTAATCGTACTGACCGCAATGCTCCAGAATGCTTTATTTATGTGTCAAGGTCAAGCTGTATATGAGCATCCCTAGTGCCCACTGCAGCGACTCAGCAGCACCCCATGCTGCTACTCTAAGCATCTCTCGCATCGCTCCACTCAAAGGCTGACATGTTGGACTCAGGAAGGAAAAACGAAGACTAAATGACACGTTGAAAAAGTGGTTCATTGATCCTTCCTTAGTAATATGGCGGCAGCCGGAGCAGCAGCGTCTGCAGCGTTCCTGAGCAGTAACTCTTGGCAAATATTGCAGCTTCTAATAGCTATAGCAACTGAGTGCTAGCTATTAGCTATTAGCAATAGCTGTTCCAGTCTTTGGTACAAAAGTCACCAAGACTCGGAGAACAATAAGACTAATGGAAGACTGAGCGAAGACTCAGAAGCTGAGCAAGGTTCTATTTCAGGGCCAAGACTGTGTCAAGCCTGAACAAGCGACCGATCACGAGTGCCGTCTAGGACACACCTACTTCGTTGCTTTGAAAAACAAGGCAAGAACGACACAACCGGCGAAATCGTCGAAGCGTTCCACGAGATTCCCTGTTTGTTGTGACATCTTGTCGTATAACAGACAGATAACGAGGCAGAAGGCGATAAAAGCAATCACGAAAGGTTAAAACTCCCCGTGGGTCGTGCATACGCCTGAGAACCTGCTTCCTGTGCCTGTTGCCACCAATCATTTGGTAATGCTTTCTATACAGCGTCTGTAAAGTGCTTAGAAAGAGATTCTATTATCCGATTGTTCTATACAAAATGTAATATCATTAGTATTATTTATCGAGAAAGTCAATTCCTACCTCTCTAACAAAAGCACTTTCCCCAGGATCACTCGTGGGGGAAGCGAGTAGGAATCAAGACTTGGAAGAATGCTTACCAGGCATGACTTCCTACAAGAAGGAAGACCGCAGGACGCAGGAAGCAGGACAGAAGCTGGGCAGAAACAAGACTCGCCGTGTATAAGCGGCTTAAGCCTGTGACCGTAGGTGAATGGCGGCTAGCAGTGACAAAGCCTAGGAGATTCCATGTTTCGTGGCTTCGATGTGTTCATTTGCGGCACTTTTTATTAAACGCAAAGCATTGTACCACTTCCCAGCCTTGCCTTGTATGCATATAACAGGGTAGTAAAAATCAATAGCTACGGGCTCTTTTCTTGACTGTGGCATTAATCTTGCTAATCCTACTGGCTTGCCTTGCTGATTTGGCGGAAGAAACTCGTTACGTTTGAATAAGCCGGTTCTGCAACGCTGCAAGTACGCGTAAGCTAATACAGCTAATGCACTCAATGCGGTTTGACGCTTTGGCAGCAAGTTAGCGATGGTACGGAAACACCGAATGTCTAACAACAACGGTGTATTTGGGCTCGCAGGGCGATGGCTCACAGCCACTCTCTCTACGCCCGCGTTCCCACAGCCCCCTTCTCTACAGGCCTCGACTCGACCTCAGTCAAAACATAAACCCATACAAATATAACCCTCAAAAACCATAAACTCATGAAACCATAAACCCAGGGCAGCGCCATACGACCTCATAGGGCGTTATCTACTAATTAAAGTGATAAAGTCCGTCACTCCGCAAGATGGCGCACTTACGTCACGTGGCAAAATGGCACACTTCTGTTAAGCGGCAAGGTGGCGCAGCGTTGTCTTCCCGTTACGGAGCCATGACTCAGCGAAGCGAGTCCACAGGCCGTGAGCTGCTCGAAGGAACCGATGAGGATTAGTCAGGATTCACGTACAGTGTTTCTCTGTCCTAACCTACCTTTGGTATATGTACAAGAGTTTTGTACTTTGATTATCATCAATAATAAGTACTTTTTGGATGTGAGTGATTCAGCGAAAATCTGGTTCTATAAACACGTCATTGAGGTCATGTACGTAGAGCCCAATGTAATTTTGTAGCACTACTATGATGCTACAGATATGGTGAATGACATGCCAAAACGTCAGTGAGGTAATTTATTAATATATATATATATATATATGTGTGTGTGTGTGTGTGTGTGTGTGTGTGCGTGTGTGCGTGTGTGCGTGTGTGCGTGTGTGCGTGTGTGTGTGTGTGTGTGTGTGTGTGCAAATGCACTACACTATGCACTTTCATAGTTGACATTGAACATTTAACTGTGCATCGGAATATGAAAAAGTATGAAACAGACATTTGATTGACGCGTCATTTATTTACTTAGGTAAAATCTTAAAGCAATAGGTAATTTTTTATAGGATTTGTCAAAAAAGTTGTCATTAAAATATTGCCAACGTCTAAGAGTTTCAGTTAGATTTGTCCGTGATAATTTGCGAGTACACGCAAGTCTCATGACCACAATCTTCAAATTTCCATAAGCATACAACTTAGTATCCCAAGTTGACTATGCCAATCAGGCTAGGCAATGTACTATATCCTCTTCTTTCTCAAGTTATTTAGCTGTGTCTCGAACCAATCTCAAATCTTTTGAAGACCACGCCTTAGTTCGTAAGTTACAAGAGCCTGGAACTCGCTCCTGACTGACATTCATCAGGACATCCCCCTTAAGCGACGTTTAAATGGAAGCTAAAAATGCACCCGTTCCTCACGGCATGTGGTGAGTACGCAGCGATACAGCGGTCCACTGGTTGAGGTGCTCGGCCCGACTAAGGTTAAGGTGAATGTATTTGATGAACCAGATCGTGGCCTGAATAGAGAATAAGATCTCTTATACGCATGAATAAGATTCAAATATTTTTTACGTGCGAATTGTCCTTTGTGGGCCTATGCGTACTGACGCCGTGATTTCTATCATCAAAAATATTGACATGCTTCTTTACAACAAATGTAAAGTGCCTAAAAAGTGATTTAGTTCTCTGAGTGTGCCATACAAATATCGTACTACTATTATTTCTATTCAAATGCATTAACTAATGTTATTATCATTATTATTAAGTCCAGTTAATCAAACGAAAGTCACTACAGATTCACCAGCCGGCACCGACCAATAGGAAAAGAGGCGGTGCAATTTGCATATAGATTAAAAATTGTTTTCAAAATTATGCTACATTATTTGTGCACTTTCCGTAAACTGGAGGTATTGTTGATTTGCTAGACAGCGCTGACTTTGCTCACGGGGGTATGGTGCTCGCTCTTCATGATTTAGGTCGTAATTTCGAGTTCTTCAGACAGGCAATCGCCTATTGTCATCTGCAAGCGGTAGTGACAGCGATTGAGGCTAATCTGTCAATATGTAAACGAGATTGTAAAATCAGCTAGCCTTTACTTTTGCTCACGCGAATATACGAGCATGCGAATGGCAAAATTCACTCAGGCAGTTGAAAGTTAAATCTTAGGAAAAGACAGAATGCGAGGAGCTATCACAAGGGAGAAAGTATCTAACTTAGCAATGGATCCAGAAAGAAAGAGAGAAAAGCACATGTATGCATGCGTAACTATCGCAGACAACGTCGAGACAAACAAGCAACTGAGAGAGGACCTCACAGTCGAGCTGCCGAAACTCAATGGTCGGCGTGCTTAATGTTAATTTTAAGCAGCAGCAAGACACTGCAAAAAAGCCAAGCGCTGTCGTGCTTTCGTAGCTCAACAATACGATGCTTACGACAAACTCGAGAGCACCGAGAGACCGAAGAAGAAGCCCAGGATCGGGGCACTGATGAAATCCAGCAAAACATGACGTGTGACTCGGAAATGAGATCACGACCACCTAAAAGTCTGTGGTAGGAATACCTCCAAACAAAGACAGCCAATGATCTGAAATGAGATTAATGACGATCGAAAACAAAGGTTAGCGAAAAATATCGTCATCACTAAATTATAATAAAATATGCTCAAGTTCTTGCGATATCAAAACTAGTAAAATATACTCACTGAAAGTTTTAAATATTTTCCCCCATATTAATATTTTGCTTCATTAAGAAAGAACTCGCAGACTGCCCGTTAGTAGGGTGGGCTCGTCTGGTGGGTCGGCGGACACTGAGGCCCGCCTTATAAAACAAAGTTGGAGCTGAGAGTGATTGTTCACTTGTAATTGTTAGCGATATAAGGAGTGTGGTTTGCGTGCGTGCATTCGAGCACGCGCTCGCATTTCTGCGAGCGGACGCGTATGGCAGAAAAAAATTGCAGTGCCCTTTTCTGCAAATCGAGGTTTACAAAGTTCTACATGTGACGGTAGAGCTTCGAAACCACGTCCGCGATCACGTCTTGCCTTTACGTAAGGGTGCATATGAGAGGTGCTCAGAGAGGACATATTGCATGTGCATGCACACACCCACCCTCCCCCCATTTCCAGACCATGCTATAGTAGCGTTCGCAGCAGTCCGTCGTCTATCAGGCCGCGACTCGGTAGGTGAGCCTGCCTAGGTTGTACCGGAAGTGATCGAAGCACTGATCGGAGCGGATCCTCAGGATTCGGCGCTGCTCGAGCGATGCGTTGGCTCCACGAGGCCGTGACCTAGCGCAGCCGAGTACGACCGACGTTTGCTGCCAGCAGAAAAGGATGCAGACAATGGCAGCCATGTCAGCCAGCCAGCCCCTGGCTGCTCAATCAGGGCTTACTTAGGTTGCTTGAGTGGAGAGGCTACGCTACCAAGCGTTCAGTGTATTTGGCGGTGACATTGTATTCCCGTCGGCTGAGAGATGAAACGTTACAGACCACGGGATACCTGACGATCGTGGTTGGTCTCAACGTCGCCTCGATTTAAGTTGTCAACATAAGGACTCTCCAGCCTCGCCCGGGCAAGGTCCTCCGCTTCAGCTTTACTAGAGGGAGCAACGGCAATCAAGGCGAGAGCAACGGCGAACAGTACGGGAGCACCTGCTTTCCTGCTGAACGAATTACAGAACTTGGACTTTAACAGGGCTTGACGACCTATCGGGTCGTCAGACACTGTTCAAGCACTAATTCACGTTGACTTTAATTGAGACCACCGGCTGCCTCTCCTAGTCAAAATGCAGTGGAAAGTAAGCCCGAATTCACTCACAGTCTATCCCGGTAAATGACTGCTTTGAATCGCCGGGACGTAGAGCAGTCGTTAGTGAAAGTGCATGTAAAATAAAGAAATACATAAATACTAGCTGATTTACCAGCCTCTTTTTGTACAGCGACAGAAGAGCCTTGACGGCTATCACCACCGCTTGCAGTGGCGATAAAGGATCGCTCATCACAGGATTCGAACCCACGACCTCGGGACCGAGGTTGTGAAAAGCAACCGCCTTACCTAGTGAGCCATACCGGCTCACCCAATGTACACCGTCAATGCCTGAGAAGGCGTAGAATCGCACAAGCATATAGCAGACGTTAGTGAAAATGCGTGTCAGCTCTTTGCGAAGGCATCGAATCGCTCAAGCGTGTACCCAGCATTTTTTAAGGGAAATGAGTCGACAGACTAATGAAACTGTAAGTAGATTCAGGTAAGCGATGAAGATCTTGAGTCACCCTGTAAAAAATATGAGAAGAGGGGTTTTGAAACAATCCTAACCTTCCCTCGGGCAGAATGCCACTCGAAGAGCACCGGGGCGGTGCCCTGCAAAGAGTAGCACGGTCACTGGTCACGTGCTACGCCGACTAGGAGGATCGATCTGCCTATAGGAGCCAGCAGGTCTTCGCCCTCTGACGGGTCTGTATCCCTAGTAGATCGAACGCCCAATGAAGTAATTGTATTGCCTGTCTTTGACTGTCAACATTAGGGTCCCGTTCGATAGCTTTCGCTCAGCGGCAGTTCCTGCGAAGTTCCTTTTTAAAGCAGCAGCCCGACCTGCTGCCGACCCTGGCCGGCCAATAGGAATTTACCTGGAGCGGTCCGGTACTGTATGATTTACAGAAGCCTGGCACATTCTTTAGCCTTTTTCCGTCCCAGCCAGTTGCGTCACAGCCCGACCCCCTGAGGCGCTAATTAGCCAGCTTTCCTCGGCGCTGCCGATCTGAGCAGTCGTCTCCGTCTGCTCCGTCTGCCCCGTCTGCATGCGCAATGGAGACCAGGTGCCCAGAGCCCAGCGATCGGGATCCGAGACCTTCGTGAATTACGGAGCGCCGTGCTCGCTGGCCACCAAAGATAGTCAGACTGACAGCGTAATCCACAGTCTGTAGGCGCTGCTCTTCGTCTGGATATTAAAGTTCAGCAACCGCGATCCGACGCTAAGGCAGTTCGCCCCCTTCTGATTTTCCTGGACGTCATTAGCTTGTCACTCACCTCTGACAAGCTTGCTTGAAGATGGGGATCGCAGTGTCGAGACACCTGTGACGCACAGGCATTTCGGGCACAGGCTCACGGCGTTCGGGTCTGTCAGTATCGGCAGCGTAGAGGCTCGAGTTAGCAGCCCGGCTGTGAGCGCGGAGTAAGAGAGACAAAGTCTTGTCTGCATTGCCGGTCGTATTGCTGCAAACGCTTTGGTACTAATCTCCTCAAGGCCTCGAAAATGCACTCCTAACGGTGCAAGTCTTTGTCGACATGCGACAAATACCGGCAATGCAGCTGCCATGCCACTATTCTTGCAGCAGTGGAACGCGGCTACAGCGAAGATTACCCACACCTCAACAAATCTGTATCCATAGCACAGACAGTCTATCTCACGGCCACGGAAGGTTGCAGGCTTCCAATACAGGCTAAAGCATACAGCAACTTTTGTATGGGGACCGAGGGTTCCGCAGAATTGCCGACCGTGGTAATGCCTCAGGAGAAACTTCCGATGACTCAAATGCTCAGGCGGAACCGACTGACGCGTACAGTACACAAAAGGCGCAACCGACTGATGCATACACGACTTTGGCATTTACATGGCCTAACCATAGTTTTGACATAATAGGTTCCTAGCCATTACAATTCAGGAGCTGCAAGCTAGTAATCGGCAACTATAATCTGGCTAATCTAGCCTGTCGACGTCAGGGTGTACACGGCGTTAACAGCAACATTCTCCAGAACATCTACCACAGTAACTACTACATTTCGCTGCTCCGCACTGGACCTTGCATCGTCGCCTACTTAATTGGACACATCGGGAGGCATTTTAAAGTATTGACCGCCACGAAAAACTTTTGCCAAAGGACAAAAGGATTTGTTTCTCGCCTCCTGACATAGAGCGCTCTCACGCTCGTTCGTGTTCGTTGCACGCCGGCGGGTGCCTTAGCTAAGCCGGCGGCTAGTAACCTGCATGTTAGTTATGATCGTCAGCAGCAGTTATCGCTTCGTCATCGTAGATCAAATGCATTCCTAGATATTAATGCTGATGCTAAGATTCGTGAACAATGCATTAACAAAAGAAAAGCACCCCAGAGCCGTCGAGGTGGCCGGTGCCGCCAGCTCAGACCCCGCGAGCTGAGTACCCGCTCGTTTGGTATTCCTAGCATTGTCTCGAACCGCTCAGCACGCTCCACCACATGCGTCTCTGTGAATCTCTCTAACTTGGTGGTCATCAGGCCTGTTATAACTCCGTTGGCCAGACTTAACGCTTGCCTTTGGAATCCTCGCTCAATGTGCAATAAACCTCTGGTAATAAGCGACCTTATTTCTGAAAATGGTATCGACCTGCTCACCCTAACTGAAACTTGGCTAAAATCGATAAACTGCCCGAAAATTAAAGGCACTACCCCTGCTGGTTTCTCATTCTTTCACATCCCCAGATCAATCAAAACTGAGGTGGAGTTGCTGTTATCGTGCACTCTAAGTTCAACTTCAAGCCATTTGCAGTACCTTCGAAGTAGTCTTTAGAATCAATTGTCTTGGTCTCACCCGAAAACAAGCTACCGATAGTGGCAGTAGTCTATCGCCCACCAGATACCAAATCCTCCTTTATCTCAGATTTCTCCGATCTCATTTCGATTCCGTGTGCAAAAAATCGATCCTTCCTCGTTTTCGGTGATTTCAACGTTCACTTTGATAACTTATCTGACACCTTCAGCATCAAATTTCGTGCATTGACTGACTCATTGTCTCTTGTGGCTCATGTGCATGGCCCTACCCACATCAAGGGTCACACACTCGACCAGATTTTCTCATACAACTGCACTTTGTCAGCACCAATTATCACCCAATCCTGCTTATCTGACCACATGCAGATCTCATTCAATCTATAGTGTGTGCCCACATCCTCCTCTAAAATAACCTGTGAATCGCGAAACCTCAAGACCCTTGACATTGATGCTGTCCGTGCGAGAATATCTGCTTCGCCTCTGCTGCTCAGTCCTCCCTCCGATCTGTCATCATTGGTAGATAGCTACAGCACGACACTAGCTGACACGCTCGACGAGTGGGCACCTCTGACAAAGCGCACTGTGTGCCCCCGCCCAGACGGCCTATGGTTAACCACAGACATTAAACTAGCCAGGTCTAGTAAGTGCAAGCTTGAAAAAGCATACAAAAGATCAGGACTGACTGTCCATCAACAGGCATATAAAGACTACTGTAGGTCGTACCAATCGATCCTAGCAAAGGCCAAGTCTAGCTTCTATAGAAACATTGTTGAATCACAGATGCAAAATCCAAAAATGCTGATGTCGACGATCAACCATCTCCTCAACCGCTCCCAGATTAGCTCCTTATCTGATGATCCTTGTGATGACCTAGCCGATCGCTTCTCTCGATTTTCTCGATTCTTTGTGCAGAAGATAGACAAGATCAGGGAATCCATCCCTGCGATGACAACCTCCCCGCTTGAATGCTGTTCCTCGGTTCCTGGCTGCACCTCAATGTCTGCATTTAAGCAGGTCACTAGTGATCTAGTCCCGAAGTTCATATCCCAATCAAAGAAGGCAACAAGTCCTCTGGACCCTATTCCCACTGTCCTGCTCCTACGTTGCATTGATCTGCAGCTGCCATGCACAACTAACATCATTAATATGTCATTAGCCTCAGGTCATGTCCCAGCACCTTTATTATTAAAAGCATGCACTGTGAAGACAGAGCCTGTCGACGGTCATTCGTGCAATCAGAGCCTTCGCGTGACTTTTGGAGGCCCCATGACACTTTTCGATTTTGTGCCCCTGCATTCAAAGTGTATAGTTTATTTCCGATCATAGTTAATGTGTACTTGAAAAGTTAAACCAAATAAAAATGAAGTTCAATATTTGACGTTATTCAATTTTGTACGCAAGGAGAAACACGGACGATCTTTGCGGCTCGCGAAAGCTCTGATCAATTTAGGGTAATTGAGCTCTGCATTGAATTCATGTTCAATGGATATTACTGATCATCCAAAAAGCCTCGGTGGTTTGCCATAGTTGAGCGTAAATAGAATTTGATGAGCTTCAATTAAGAGAAACTTCTCTATCCACTCGTAACCCTAACACTTCGTAAACCAACAATAACACAGGGAAAATCTGTGCGAAGCCGAATGTCGGAATATAACCCACCACATCGCGGAGTCTCCTGCACTCGGGTGAGAGTACATGCGAAAGTGACCAAAGATCCCGTGCCAGGTCCGTCTTCTGGACGTCCACCGTGGTAGCTTTGCCTTCAGCATGTGCTGTTAGTGCAGTGGACACAACTGCACCGTGTTCCGGTAGCTTTTGATGGCCCCAATGTTTCGGCGAAGGGAGGGCGTAAAAGAATTTAAAGATTTCACTGTGCGCGCTCAACATGGCACACCGTTCGCCAAGGGAGACAAAAGCGACGACGGCGATTTCGTGAACGAAGAACTGCACTTTGAATTTAAGCAAAGCATAGACGACGAGAGGGTGGTCTCGATCTTCTTATCTGAACTGGCGCTGCACACGTTGGTGCCTTTCGGTTAGAATCTCGGCTAGCAAGTTCAGTTGTTCGCATAAGTTCGTTGCCGCGTCGATTGCCGATGAGAGAAAAGGAGCGATGATGAGACAAAAGTCGATTGCTGATGAGAGAAAAGCCGCTTTTGTGATAGCTGCCTATCAGGTACTTTGTGGCTCTGATGAGCTCCTAAGCGACTTCAGTTTGCATGCTTCCTGAAGTATCTTACTGACCTTGTCGATATCCACTTATCAAGCACGATAAAAAGTAAATAAGAAGCGATTTATTCTGCAAACGCATTCACCTGGGAATACGCTGTGTAATCTTTGTCTTTGGAAACGACGCGAATGCCTGACAACGCTGTGTGAATATCCCTGGTTTGGAATCGGGAAGATTTTATACTTAAAATTTTGTTTTCTCAGCGATTATTTGAGGGGTTTCTCGCAGTAATAGAGCAGAACTCTTTTAAAGCGTCCCATCTCGGGTTAATTCAGAAAAACTGAATACACTCGCTGCAAGTAACCGACGACTTGAGTACCTTTCGGGGACCCCAAACTGTCTGACATCGTCTCGTTGGAGCTGAATAGCTTTTATTCACCAGGTTTCTCGGGAAAAACACCACTTTGATGGCCTTATATTCATCGAAGGTTATGTTAATTAATATCCTGTGGAAACATATCTTAGAAATATATTTCAACCATGTTCTGGTCTCATATCAATCTTCAAAACTTTGAAACGCATTTCTAACTTATATGTCTTTAAAAAATTAAACTTCCTGAAAAAATGGAACTTTTACCCATTTTTGGAGATTCCGCTTTCGAGGCCCCTGCAGTCACATGGGCTGCTGAGATCGCGCGACGCTGCGTGTACAATACTAGCCAAACTTAAAACACCACATAATTGATGATTAATAAATCCATAAATGATAATTAGGCAAACATTTCAGGCAAAGGCCTCTGGATGAGCCCAAATGTGGCCTTCGGGCTTGGTGCGGCACAAATTCATAGTCGTTCGTAATGAATTGAGAAACGCATATTGGTGCGCATCAGAGAAGCCTTACGGGGTGCATCTTGCGCAAAACCTGCCTTCGCATGGAATTCTGACTGCACGCTTTCTTCGGTACGCGGCCGAGTTGAATAATTCACATGCACCACTACGTACCCTTAAAGGGTTAACTTGGGCCTGTGGAGGCAAAAGGAAATTTACTCTCTAACCGCACTGGTAGAGAATATTTCGGCACAGTAGCCCGAATAGTGAAATATTGGACCTTCCCTTGCAGTTTCGAGACGGCTTGCCCGGGGCTTTTTTGGTTTAAGAACGCCTACCATTGGCCCTGAGAGCAAGGTACTTGGAGCCGTCACGAGCGCTTGGCTTAATAATAATAATAACAATGATAATAATGCACTTGATAAAGCGCCCTCAGAGAACTCAATCTCTTTCTAGGCGCTTTACATTTGCTGCAAAGGAAAAGCGATTGAATGGTGAGTAATATCATGCTTGATAAACAAACAAAATGAATAACATGGTTAGAGGTGACATGCACTGGGTCAGCATGCAAATGTGGTTAGTGGCAGCATGCAAAGTGTCAGCATGCATAAGCACATCAAGGACGAATCACAGGGACCCACTAAATGCTGCCCTAAATGTGTGTTTTTAAGTTCTTTGTAAACGTGGTCAAGTCAGGGGATGTCATGACGCAAGTCGGGAGTGAGTTCCAGGCTTTGGGAGCATACGAACTAAATTCACCGTCTCCAAAGGATTTGAGGTTCGTACGAGTTATTGGTGGACTGTTGGATTCCGAAAAGCGGCTGGTACGACGCTTGGCCTGGTGAGGGAGTAGATCTGAGAGATAGGCTGGAGTCGAAGAATGAACCTAAAAGTGAGCGACAAAACCTTGAATTTTTAAGCTGTATCGATGCGATCTAACTTTTAATGAAATAAAAATGTAAAAACAATTCATTTGTGTTGCAAACTAAGCAAACTTAATCTCCATCCAGGCGCTTCGCATACGCCGCCGGACTCGAGCCCCTGACCTTCTCAGTCCAAGGTCAGCACCTTGACCCCTGGGCTAAATCAGACCTACCCTCCCGGCAGCAGCAGAGCCGGCCAAGATGGTCGAAGAGAATGTTGAATATCGAAGGATGCTGGCCGAGTCGGTCGCACAGAAACCGTCGGACCGCGTAAGCGCAGCTCAAACGTGAGAAGCAAGAAAACATTTGATCGGCAAACAAAAGAGACAAGCAAAAAACAGGTCGTCTGCCTCGCGTCTCGCGTGCCATTCAGAGACGATTTCTCGGCCACAGACTAGGCAACCTGTTGATTCTCAGCTTATCTGTCCCACTTAGGTCGTCTGCAGCGCTTCCACAGGCCACGCTTGCGACAAGCAACGCGCTCGTAACTGCGTGAACGCGTCAAAAGACGCCTTATTTTAAAAGAAGAAATACGTTCCAGCCCGCGGTTCAAGTGCAAAGTGCAAGCGAGCGAGCCGGTTCAAACTTGCAACACAGACTAGCATGCGCAACTGCTGAGAACGTCGTGCGCCGCCATCTTGTCCTTGCCCTTGCCAACAGAGCACCTCGAGGCTCGACATTGGCTTATAGCGCTTATTGTTCAGCTTGCGCTGACAGACTGCACGCTACGCTCGTTTCATCTCGGTACGCGCTAGATCCTTAGGATAGGACGACCTTGGCACGACTAAGGTGCTCCTGAATAAGGTGGTTGCAACAAAAGCATCCGCCTCGAATGCTTCGAAGCCGCTTCGCTCCTCTTTTTTTTTGTTACTTCTGCCTGATGATCTCGCACTCGATTGTTAAGCAGTTTAGGAAAAAAACTAGTATTCTCGAGCGAATAGTGTACGGAAGCAGGCGACCTCTCCTTAAATCTTGGCGGCGAGAGTCAAACCGGTCAGCACCTTCGCTGTCTGCGTTGGCGCGAAGCCTCAGCTTTCACTTCGCAATCCGGGATCGGCGAATTTCCGTGAAACGAGGGACTCGCAAGCAGCTGGGATCAGCGTGGCTTGAAGACGAAAAGGAAATTATATGAGTCGTTGGATGTATTTTAAAGGAGTGAAACTCAGCCGGTGGTGGCATAGCCGCAAAGTAGCTCCCCAGTCACATCTTCGCCTCCGGACTAGCTCGCGAGTCGTCGCGTTCCAAGTTTCGCAGAGGCGAGACGATGCATTCGGATTGTATGAAATCTCTACGCAATTCTTCGCGCGAATCCTTTCAAGACCGGTTAGCCGTCGGGTACACGTACGACAATACAGTTGCTATAAAACAGAGAGAGGAGAGGAGAGGAGAGAGAGAGAGAGAGAGAGAGAGAGAGAGAGAGAGAGAGAGAGAGAGAGAGAGAGAGAGAGAGGAGAGAGAGAGAGAGAGAGAGAGAGAGAGAGAGAGAGAGAGAGAGAGAGAGAGAGAGAGAGAGAGAGAGAGAGAGAGAGAGAGAGAGAGAGAGAGAGAGAGAGAGAGAGAGGGAGAGAGAGAGAGAGAGAGAGAGAGAGAGAGAGAGAGAGAGAGAGGGAGAGAGAAAGGGGATCTACAGCTGCTTTTTTCGCGATTGCGGGTCTCGCTAGGGACTAGGGACCGGTCGAACTTTTAGCGGTTTTTAGTTCTCCTTTCCAAACGCTGCACTGTATTTGCATCTATTTGGCGTCTACATCGAACACGAGGAATATCCCATACGGTGTGAGCCAAAGGTCAGGAGGAGTTCGCCGAATAGTTCCGCCGAGCAAAAATAATCGGCCTACTATTGGTTGATGACACTGCAAATTGTCGCGCGGGCCCAAGAAACGGGCGCCCATTAAGTCGCGGTCGCTACCCAGGAGGAGCTCAGGAATGCAGCCAGCTGCCGTTTGCTGATTGCCTTAGAACGCACGCGGGAATGCATAAGCAGAGCGCAAAACCCGATGCCGAGCGGGCCCTGGCGGTACGGTGTGCAACTGATCCTAGCTGCTACTTATGTCCAGCGACGCAAGAACGACGACTGCTGCTGCGACGCCGCGGTACCGACTGACGCTCATGGAAGTTATCACTTGAGCTCGTAACCGCATTCGCTTTGGACTCGCCAGGGAGCAGCTTCCGGTGCAGCTTCTCGTCTGGCAGCTCCTGTCGACGGTCAGCATCGTATGCGGCATACGCTACTGCTGCTGGGGGAGGGGCACCGCAGATGCATCTCTCGCGGGTGCGTCGGTGCGGTGCCTAGTGCATGATTTCTTTCTGTCGCCGCAGCTGTAGAGAAATAGACATAGCTGTAGTGGGAGAGAACGGCCGCGGATGCGAGTGCCAAAGGCTTAGCAGCCAGCGAGGAGAGCTGGAGAGCACTGATAGCTGGCAAGGTAAGCAAGGTCAGTCGAAGTTTAGCCACATGTGATTGTGGCTGCTAGGGTAGTCTGAGTTCCAAGCTCTAAGATATTCCTTTCGAACGTGTGTTGCCAAGGCTCCGATGGGAGCTAACTTGGAGTCTATTGGCTATCCAAGACAATTTGTGTAATGTATTGACGAATGAGTTCCCCAGGTGGTCTTGGCCACCGGCTGCATTGAAGGCTATCCTGTACCAGCCATTAAGCTAGTACAAACGAGATATCGAGGCTTCTATGGGATATCTCAGGACTCGGTGCTTGGCTCGGTGCTCTGTGCTGTTGTCCGTATTTTTTCACAGTGTATGCTATCCCTTTTGTCGATGTAATTGCCAGGCACAACCTAGGCTTTCACTTCTATGCAGATGACACTCAGTTGTACCTTGGCTTTGATCCCTCCCAGCCCTCCAAAACGTCTAATTCTCTTACCTCTCTTGCTGCATGTATTGATGACATCCGCACATGGATAGCCTGCACTGGCTCCCAGTCAAGCAGCGCATCGACTTCAAGGTTCTGTCTCTCACTTTAATGTCCCTTCATTCTTTGGCTCCAGCCTACCTATCATATCTACTCCTCTCAGGGCAAAGCATCGTACCAGCCGCTTTTCTGAATCTAATCGTTTAGCCTCATACGAACCTAAAATCATACCTCATACCTCATACGAACCTAAAATCCTTTGGAGTCCGTGCCTTTATTTGGTGTACTCCCAAAGCTTGGAACGCACTTCCGGGTGACGTCACGACATCCCCTGACTTGACGAAATTTAAAGAGAAGCTTTAAACGCATCTATTTATTACAGTGTTTAGTGGGTCCATGTGATGCCTTAAAAGTACAATACAAGTACAAGTACAATACAAGTCAATGTCCGTAGCACAGACGAGCCCGTTTGACAGTGACGGAGTGAGGAACGGTACAGGCTCCATTGGCAGCAATTTCTTACAGCAGCTCTCACACGGCTTAAAGTCTAAAGCACAGCTTAGCGAAACTGCTAAAGCACAACTGACTGCCTATTATGTGGCATCGGCTTTTAAGCTGCCGAGCTAGGAATTATCAATAAAACGGGTACCAAGCCATCATAATTTAGGAAACCCGAATATAAAATATTTATGCAGCCATAATCTGGCTGATCTAGCAAACCGCTGTTTCACAACTAAAAGAGACGGGGTCAGGGGTGTCTAACAGCGACTTATCATCTTTATCTACGGGAGAGAAGAAAAGACATTTAAGAAACCAGTCCGGTGACCGAAGAAGCTACAATAGTATGCAGCAAATGTAAAGTTCCTAGAAAGAGATTGAATTATCTGAGGGTGCTATATCAAATGCATTATTATGGGCAAACCCAGTGTGATCCAGAGATTGGAAAGGCTGACGCTCAAAATTGGCTCTGCCAGCATATCTCCAGTTGAATCAGCTCGAAATCTAGGTGTCATATTCCAAAGCGACCTCTCGTTAGACGACCATATCAGCTCCACAGTCAAATCCGCCTATTTTCAGCTTCATAACATTGCTAAAAACCGGGCTTGTTTAGATAAAGATACCACGTCTAAGTTGGTCCATGCATTCGTGACATCCCGTCTCGACTTCTGCAACTCCCTGCTTACTGGCCTACCAGCATATGCGATCAGGCGATTGCAGCTGGTGCAAAACTCTGCAGCTAGGCTTGTCTGTCGTGAGCGTCGCAGTTGCCACATTACTCCACTTCTCGCCGACCTGCACTGGCTACCAGTCAAGCAACGGATTGACTTCAAGGTTTTGTCGCTCACTTTTAGGTCCCTTCATTCTGTGGCTCCAGCCTATCTTTCAGATATACTACCCCATCAGGTCAAGCATCGTACCACCCGCTTTTCGGAATCCAACAGTCTAGAAATATCTCATACAAACCTCAAATCCTTTGGAGACCGTGCATTTAGTTCATATGCTCCCAAAGCCTGGAACTCCCTCCCGACCTGCGTCAGAACATCCCCTGACCTGACTACATTTAAAAGGAACCTAAAAACACACCTATTTAGGACAGCATTTAGTGGGTCCCTGCGATTCGTCCTTGATGTGCTTATGCGTGCTGCCACTGTGCATGCTGCCACTAACCACATTTGCATGCTGACCCAGTGCATGTCACCCCTAACCATATTATTCATTTCGTTTGTTTTTCAAGCATGATTTTACTTACCATTCAATTGCATTTCACTTTACAGTAAATGTAAAGCGCCTAGAGAGAGATTAAGTTCTCTGAGGGCGCTTTATCAAGTGAATTATTATTATTATTATTATTATCGTGTGGCGATCTAGCTGCGGCTGAGTTTTCCTAGCGTCAAGCAAATGCCAATTCGTAATCCGCGAAATACATGGGCAACTGCACTGCTTAATATAACCTTGAAAAGAGTTAGAGGTCAAAGTGTGCGAACGTGCTGCTGTTGAATTTACTGGAACGGATCCACATTTCCCACTCGAGCGCTCACATAAAGCGATGCAATCTTTTGCTGGGGATCCATCATTGGGCGCTCTCACAGAAGGGTGTACCCAGAATGAGCAAAGGTCGAGGTTACACGAAGTGCACGCGTTTGTGACATTGCGTCTAGATTACTGCAATTCCCTTCACTCATTCGGGACTCCTGGCCTGTGCACTTAATCGTCTGCAGCCGGCGCACAGCTCAGTAGCTCGTTTGGTCTGTCACACGACACCAACTCATGCTTTCCGAGCAACCGGGACTACCAATTGGGCATCTAATCGACTTCAAGATCCTCTCTCTCTGGCCAGACCGGTCGCTTCGCTCGCTCGCACCAGCCGACCTCCTCGCTCTTCCCCCCCCCCCCCGGTTTGCTCTCCCAGTCTCCCTCTCGCCTCCGCTTCCAATCGTCCAGCCATGCCCCGCGACTAAATTGAAAGCTTTTGGCGATCGGACCTAAAGTTCCGATGCACCGACAGTCTGGAACTCACTACAGGCTTCAATAACCACCTGCATTGAATTTTGCCTCATTAAAGCCTCGGCTGTACTCTAGCCGTACGCTCCGCCACGTTCGCTGTCCCTGCAGCTCAGCGAACTTGCCCTTCTTGTTCTAGCGTGCTTTGCACTTGCTGCGCGAATGAGTCGGTGCCTGCTTCATGCCAGAGGTCTATCTAACTCGTCGGTGGCCAGGAGAGTCTTCGTGCTTGCCTTTGCATCTGTTTGCTCGATCCTCTAAGCACGATATTGTACCCAAGTAAGGGGTCGTTAGCCGGGGTAGGGGGGTGGTGGTGGTGGTGGCTGTAATACTCAACGGCATGCACTGGAGCCTGCCTTTTGACTCGGGGGCCGGGATGGGCGATGTCTCCTAGTTAGAGAAAGCTCGGGTGGTCAACGCGTGGACGCTGTTGCTGAGTGTCCCGTCGCCAAGTGCTGGCAACGCGAAGGATGGACGACTGGAGCTCCCGGACACTGCGGCCAGTTGCAGAGACCGCGAGACACAAACTGGCTGTATGGGCCCTTGAAATAAGTGCCCGCTGTTAATGCCTTTGTAATCCGCGCTCCCACGTAGTGCGCCGTCCACAGGACCTCGCCCCGCCCCCTGCGATAGCCGTCGGCGAGCTGAGACGTGCTACGAGTTTGTGCGAGTCTACGTAATGAAGTCACTTGAACGTCTGACAATCGTGACCGGAATTTGGACAGCAGCGGTCGCCGCCGAAGATTGCGTCAGGCCGAGGGCCTCCCATTTCACGCCTGTGAACGCTTGCATTGCTGTTTTTCCGTTCCCCCCCGTAGCCCTGGTGTACTTAGGGGTGCCCCAGTAGTATTTGCTTAGTTACCCCGTTACTGTTAGCGAATGCGATTTTGTTATGAAGACGTACATCGTACGGTCATTCGTCTGGTGGTAGCCCAGCGACAGCCACGCGGCAAGAGGGCGGCTTAACAAAAGCAGCGGAGCTCGAGCTGTAAATAGCCAACCCCTTTAGTCCCTGTTACGATACTACGCACATAATCAAACTTTCTTTGGCTATTGCTTCTCTTGCAGCAAGTTTTACAGCGCCTGCCTTGAGATTTAGTTCTCTCAAGGTCCTATACATACGATTCATTATTATTGTTTTTGTTATAGGTTGACCTTCTATTATTACAGTTTTGCCCTTATAGTTATTATTTTGGCAGGTAGGCACTATCCAAGTCAATATATATATATATATATTATATATATATCTATATATATTTATATATATAAAATATATTTATATATATTTATATATATTTATATATATATTTAGATATATTTATATATATTTATATATATATGTGAGCCCGATGGCGGTAACCCGGCTCACCATGGTAACCCGGGTGCGCGCGGACTTCGATAACTACCTGAACATTGGTCCACACTATATGCAAATAGGCTACATACGTCGGGCTCGTCGAGTTTTATTCGTCAGCAGAATGACAGCGATTTAAAAAATGAGGATTTTTTTAGCGAAAGTGCGCAGCGGCTGAACAGATGCAGGGCAATGATCCAAGGCTCCATCATGAAAATTGAGCCTATTTTTCGAGAAATAGCTTAAGATTGATGGCTGCTTTGGGACAACCGCCGGTGCCTTCTTCGGGCACCCCTCAGAGCGTATCTGCACGCCAGGAGCAGCCTTCTGCGCTAATGCTCTCCTTTTTCTGCCACGAGTCTGCGCCATATCGGATGCCGGCGCCAACGGCGCGCCAATATCGTCAGGGTCTTCGTCTTCACTATCAGCGTTACTACCTAGGCGAGCACTGGCTCCGTGATTCCGGACCTCCTACATAATCTTTTCAGACCAGCGGGTGGCAATGAAATTCCCTGGAAATGTTTCCAAGGCTTGCACACCAGTTCCATTGCGTTGTTGAGAACATCATTGCTAACATCTTTTATATCGTCACTATAGCCAACCATAGCGTGCATTCTTTCATTGAGCTCTTGGGCACATAGTTATTCAGATTGCCTCAATATGATTCTAATGGTGCTGCTCCTGAATCAGGTCAGCGGCGTTTTCGACTTCAAAATGCTCTATTTTTAGAGCAGCTATCCGCAAAATAAATAATTAACTGCAATTATACTTGCGGAAATTCCGTAACCCGGGTTACCGCCATTGGGCTCATATATGTACCTAGCATTTAACCGAATGATATACATATATATATATATATATATATATATATATATATATCGTGAATACAAGTTACAATAATGATATATATATATATTTATTATATATATATATATAAATAAATGTATATATGTATATGTATCGTGAACACAAGTTAAAAAACTGACTGCTAAAAGTACGCATCGAAATTGCTTGGAGGCAAGGAGTTTGCCAATAAAGTGGGTCGAATCTTCGGACCAGCCGTCAAACGAGAGGGCATATTGCGACGATGCATTTGCAAAAGTTGACATTTTTACGCTCCCGTGACCAATCGAAGCATACAATTTTCCAACGCCTTTGCGGAAATATTTTTTATGCTGTTCTTCGCTCTCGCGCGTTCTTTATCACATAATATTAGTTCGTGCTAGTCTATAACAATACAATCAACCATTCGTAGATTACGATAGACTTTGAGTCGATCGTATGGTCCAGAGTCGACTGACCAGTCACCGAGTTGGTTCCAGCACTGCCCGTTGATGAAATGCTTTCAGCACCATGGGAGTTGGAAACGTCCAGATTGTTTGGGTGTTCTGCTTTTATGTGCGCCAACAAGTTTTTGTAGGCATTCTCAACGCAGTAACACTTTCGCTTCAAATTTCAGCTGCATTTCTAGAGTTAGACACTATATCCTTTGGACCATTGCAAAAGAAAATGGATTGATTGGACTGAGGAACAGTGAGACGGTCCGGAGAACCAAGAGAAGTCATCGGAATTTTGATTCTGGAAGAAAAATTATTTAATTGTGTCTACCAAACGTGTTGAAAGGACTTACGCAGTCCGTGATAAACACAAAGCGGTCAGACTCAGGACTCAAGTGCTGTTGTAATGGCCCGAGATAATCGATTACGAGCTTGACGGCGGAGTCTCGATTGCGAACTGTGCGGTTTCCTGCTAAATTAGAACTGACCCGCATATAAAATAACCACGATAAGCAAAGGACTATGAGCAGCATTAGGTATAGTTATGTACGAGAGTGACTATTGTCTGAATTATGACTTGTCGACTTGTTAAGTTTGTTCGAGCAGTCGCGAACAGCAAACTATTGGTTTGACTATACGGCAGGCAGTGCATTAGCGTACGCAGGAGGTCACCCGATAGCACAAGACCGCCATGGCTGATCCTGGCTCCGAAGAATCTGAATGTGTATTATTGGGTCCGCTATCGTCAGCGTTTTGCTAGCTTCAGGTCTTTGCACATTGCACTTGTTGTGCTGCGACCCGAACTAGTATGGTTTGCGTGGTCTTAACACTATCAAAACTAAAGAATTAAAAACTAAATTTTCTTGTAAGTATCGCATTAATAATAATATTTTTTCATCCGGACAATATAAAATATTGATATTGTTAGGGCACCAAATACAATCTAATTTATTGTCCCATAAATATATTTCTGCAGAGGCCTCGTCTAATACAAGGCTTCTGCTTTATGAAGTCTTTTCCATAGAATATCGCATAATTTGTTTCTAGCCACTCTAATTCAGGAACTGTGAATAATGAATATTACACAGAATCTGGCTGATTTAGTAAGCCGCCGTTTCAGCGGCAAACTTACGCGGCGGCAAATTCCGCTACCCAAACTCCAATCCCCCGCCCCACTGCCTTGCTGATACCGCTCAAAAAGCTGCTTCTAAAGTTCGAACACAAACATTTTACATTATGTTGACTGCGGTATACACGACATCGCTGTGCTTCGACGCTGGAGCCACCAGTAGCCATGATCGTGTCAGCGGATCCACTTCCTCATTTATTCGAGCGTCATAGCCTGTGTATATCTATGGGGCAATCAGCTGGGTAGCGCGTGGTTTGAGGTTTGACTGCAATTCGCCGGCTGCCTTCTGGGCATTGGCAATTTGAGGCCTTCGTAGCATTCGAATTATGTCCGAAGTCTCGTAAGTAAGATTCTTTTTCGTGCCTCCTTTTGTTTGTTTGCCCGAGATGTGAGTGAATGTGCGATATTTTTTTGAATAAATCAAACTGCTTTGTACGAGACACCTTGTCACGAGATACCTTGCGTTTTTCTCGGACAGTTCGGATGCCAATGGCGCGCCCCGCCACGTATGACTGGCCCCTTTCTAACTACCGACTTTGCTCTATAACCTGATTTCCTTCAGTTTCACCGTTGCCAGTTCAGAGTCGTGCCCTAGTGGTAGGTGTTCTCAGCCGCGGGCGTTTACTAAGGATTTTCAATTGTTAGATATCCAGCGTGTTTACAATCGGATGTGCTATGCTGTATAGCATAGATTTGTAAATGATCGAATTTTGTATGCTGAAAGTGGTAAGCTATGGAGTGAAAAGGTTAAAATACCAGCGGCTGCAACGAGATTACTGGCTCCGGCAATGCATCGTAGGATACAATTTGATTGCTCTACGAATCAGACCAAACGACTTGCTCTCTCTCTCTCTCTCACTCTCTCACTCACTCACTCACTCACTCACTCACTCACTCACTCACTCACTCACACTCACTCACTCACTCACTCACTCACTCACTCACTCACTCACTCACTCACTCACTCACTCACTCACTCACTCACTCACTCACACACTCACACACACACACACACACACACACACACTCTCTCTCTCTCTCTCTCTCTCTCTCTCTCTCTCTCTCTCTCTCTCTCTCTCTCTCTCGCTGTTAAGCGCCTTCAGCCACGGATATCGCCCAAACGCAACATAAGGGGCATTGCTGCTGAACTCATCACCGGCTTGGATTGTGCAAAGGCACTCTCCTTTATGTCAGTGACTGACGTCTCCTTTCGCTTACTTTGCTGGGTTATCGGCAATAAGAAATTTCTTACCTGGCGGGCCTCACATCATCCAGGTAGGATTTATACCCGACCTTTTCCGATTCTGATTTTGGGCTCTATTGGCGGTTGATGCTAAGAAATTCTAACATCGGAAACGGGCTTGGCATGACCCATCAAAGTGTGATAGGACATGGCTTTTTACTAGTTTGGTGCGACTTCCGGTCAACCGGACTGAGCACAAGGAGCCTGACAGGAGATTAAAGGAAGTAGTAAAAAATCTAGCATGAAAATTGAAAAGAGCCAAACAAGCAAACATGAAAAAATTGCTGGTGTAGCAAAAGGCGATCAGCTTATCGCCTGCCTCCAACGGTAATAGCAGCATAGGTATTGCGGTAGCTATTCACACTCTAAACAAGCTCGACAGGTTTGTGGTGCTACCTGTTGATGTCTGTGCTCGAGAATTTTTTGTGAAGAGTAAGTCGCCGTGTGCTCTACTCACTCGGCCTCGGTTAGGCGCTTTCTTGCACTGTTTCCAGCCGTGCGTGTGACAGGCTTAATGACTGGCATGTTTGTAGTTTGTATTGCTGTGTATCTCACCAACCGTTGGCCTGCGCTTAGCATGCTTCCAAATCTTGAACGTCTGTGTTTGTGATTAGGCAGGAGCTCCCAACCTCAACACGCGTATACGGCAGACCCTTAACAACGCCGCAGTGGCACCTCATTCTCTCTGTCGTGACTTGTTATTTTGTTCAATGGCTATATGTTTTAGCCGCTTCAACCGACAGTTGGCTAGCTTCCAAAACTACTTCATTTGTAGGGAGTGCACAAGTCTTGTTGCTCTATCAGTGCAAGTCAGAGCCAGTCCGAGATGCGACCGATTGCTGGCTTTTTCAGTCTACTGAAGAAGTATCCACTGCTGGCCAATTCTGTCACCGTTGGCTCAATTTTTGTGGCAGGGGATGTGAGTCAGCAGACTATCGCAGGTGTAAAACGCTATGACTGGACCAATACCTGCAACATTGGCCTGTTCTGCGGCACTGTGTTTGGACCTGCTTACTTCTATTGGTACCGGTTCCTTAATGCTCGGTTCCCTGGTAAAGCCCTGCAAGTGATTGGACAGAAGATCGTTATTGACCAGTTGGTGATGGGTGGTATTGGCACAGCAGGTTTCTTTGTCGGTAAGCATGAGCTGTTTCCAGCCTTTATTGTCCATGAGCCACTGCTGTTACTATTCTGCCTTGGCGATGGATGGCTTTGTATTGACTGAATGCATCGTATATGACACCCAGAAGAGTAGCATCTATGTGTATGGAAAATCTTATTTTAAAGGGAAAAGGGACTCGGTAAGGTGGTCATTTATCAGTGACCAAATCATTAAGGCATGTGCAGCTGGTCCATTCCTTGCTTACAAGTAACTAAATAATGTGTAATAGTGGAAATGCACGATAGCGTGAGATTATGTTTAGCAGATAATCTGATAGACGTGGAAAAGTCTCGGAGGTTGTGAGCTGTGAGATTAGTGATTGTGCTTAAGAGATCAACTGCCCACCGGAAAGAAAGTTCCAGCCATTCACAAGCCCTGAAGCATAATACTTTTTGTCTATTCTTGGGATATAGTATTCACATTGCTCAATTGTCTCCCTAACTGAGCATCTGGACTCCGCTTCAATCACAGGTCATATCGAAATGAGTGCAATAGAGCCGCCTCCTCGTTTAATCCCTGCAGGCTAGCCAGCTTTTATTCTCGAGCACAACGGTTTACGGGAAGCAGACCGAAATCAGCGTGTAATGATCGTGGCCTGTGGTCGTTGCCCTAAGAATCTGATAGCCAATTTTTTTATTTCTCTATATGCTAGGGTCGCCTGCTTTAGGTTATTTCACCAACTGTGTGCAGCCGAAATGCTAGAATCTGGTAGACTATAGGCATTTTTATAACCAGATGCTTATATCACACTGTAAACCATTTTCTTCTACTCCGATAGAGTAGAAGAGCCTAATTTCCAAGCGCTTGCCATCTGACCTTGCTAGGTTTGGGGTCTGGTTCTGACTGCTCCCCAGCCTCCTTCCCTTTTCCCATCCTCTTTCCCTTCCCCACCCTCCTTCCACTTACCTTCCCCTATGCTAACCGAGAGGGGGTAATTCCAAAATGCAACCTTCTCATTGGTCAGCCTTCGCTTAACCTCTAAACTACTAAAATTGGTCAGCTATATCAGCTCTATCACCGAACTTTGAGTGTGATTTCAACTGCTTTGCCACTGCCTAGCTTAGCAGGTAGTGGCAATCTGCTGGAAAAGCAGCTTCGGAGTCCTGCTTCAAGCGGTTCGTCAGTATCCAGTATAGTTGTCACTGGCTCTACATGTGCATTATCATTATCCAGCTGTAGTTTAAGGAAGTTGTGTCTTAGAAGTGGAGCTTACAGAATGTTCTTGTTGGCAGTGTGCATGCTATTATATAGATCATGCTTCCTTCACTGCATATGTAAAGTGCCTAGGAAGAGATTAATTTCTCAGAAGATGCTATGCACGTGTATTATTATTATTAATGATGCTGCACTGCTGGGTCGTGGTTGCATCTTGGCCTCATAGTTAAGGAGTGCTTCGATGAGCAGTGTCGACCTTGTTAAACTGTGAAAGGCTTGTATTGGCATATTTTTGCACGATTATTGCTGTTCTCACGGAGGGTTCTATGTTTGCACTGAGGTAGGGATTTTAGTCTGCCGAGGAGGAAGCTTGCTTCTGATCTAGTTTCACCAGAGCACAGACTGGAAACCGGCAGAATTGTTTGAGCACATCAGTTCGCTCCTAGACGAGGTGTGCTTCATGTTTACCACTGTATTTGTTTTGTTCCTGCAGATGATTGCTCATTACTTCTCCAGGATAACTCATCAGAAAGTTGTTGCCTGAAATTTACAGCCTATTTAGAAAGTTGGGCTCACTCTTATTTACTTACAAGCATGTCACTCTGTCAGACTCAAAGTACTCGTGCCAAAGCTGAAGATACACGACGCCTAATTCACAGCAAATAGTATAGCATTCGCGTGCCTTTAGCATCCTCATAAGCATGTCACACATCACTAGCCACAGATCATTCTGCATGGACTACTCAAGAGCATAACTAGGTATACGTGACAGTGAGGCAGAGTACCGTGCATCTGCTAAGCTCTTTGTATTTCCAGCAAGCTACGCTTTCAACAATCATCTATGCGAACATCCCAGAGGCATGAGACAGCCTCTTAAACTCAGCCTGTTAAATAAAAATATTAATATAAAAATATAAAAATATCACTAAGCACTAAAGGGCTTCTTATTCGTGACCAGATTGTCATAGAAAAAGAAGGTCGATGCATATCTTTTGGCCAAGACATGAATGCCACCCTGTTCGGGTGGCTGCGTGTCTGCAATCACCTCACACAGTTTCTGATTCTGTCAGGCTATGCTGTCTAACATAGTAGATAGTAGAGTTGATGCCCTTACTCATGAATCACTTGGCTATCACCTTCAGCTTTTCACACGGGTCATCGCTTGTATCAGTTGCCATCAGATCCCCATCAAAGACCACGTCTCTCAAAGTAGTGATCTGCCAAACTCCTTTTTTGCTGGCTAACCTTGTTTATTAGGTTTTTCGGAGTTCCTCACAAAGTAATCCAGTGTTATATGCCGTTATTGATTGTTGAAAATCAAACATTCACTGTGATTGCCATAGCACCAGCCAGGTCTGCTAATTTCTTGACTGGAGAATTTTGGCATGGTCCAACAAGTTTTTAATGTTCGAATCCTACGCTGGGCGATCCTTTATCTCCACTGTAAGCGGTGGTGATAGCCATAAAGGCTCTTCTGTCGCTATTCAAAAGAGGCTGTTCAATCAGCCGGTACTTTATGCACTTCATATTGATGGCCATATTCTGGGTCTTAAGATCACAAATGATGTCTCTCTCAATGATCTTGTCGCGTGCGTGCTTACTATCTTGGATCATTGTTCAATCTTGATTACTGTTTCTGAACTGTCTTATTAGCACAGTAGTATCGAAACTGTACTGCAATGCAACTTTAAAAGCATTAATACTGAAATTTTTTTTTAAATCAGTTCGGGATACTGGTCTTCTGGATATGCATCCAGACTCAGCCAACGATACTCTCATTGTGTAGTAAACTCAAGACTTAAGACAGCTGTCGATGAATCTATTCCTCAGAGACTGTCCGTGAGTGGAATTGCAGGCAGTATTATTTTTTGCCAAGAAACTTCAAAAATTCTCTGTTAAGTATAGGCTCGATGTCATCAAACGTACTTAAACCCTATATTCTGCAATCGTGGAAATGTATAGCAAAATTATGCGACATAAATAAGAAATTAAATACTGCAGTTGTGTACAAGAAGAACAGAACTCACATTAGAAATTTCACGTTAATCCGTGCGTAATTGGCCGAGTTATCAAATTTACAAGGCACAAAGCTACACTGTAAATGAAGCTGTTTAAAAGTCACAAGCACATACTTCAACAAGGTGCAAGCATGCAGTTCGATGTATTGTAGTTCAAAAAGTTAGCACACAAGTCGAATACGATGCAGATCGGGAAAAATTAATTTTTACATATGTAGATTCCGGTAAACTTCCGGGTTAGACATATTTTGTATAATAGTTTTATAATGGTTTCACTTTTGTGGAAATCGTCACAATTTGAGGTCCCGTTTCTAACATGTGTCTTTTGAAAAATTAGCTTGAAAAATTATTCGATTGGTTGACCAAGCTTCTCAGTATTACTTTACATTTATGCTTTCGGCTCCTAGTCATAGATCTGCATAGCTCATGAGCTGATGAGGGGAATACCCACTACCAAAAATTGCCTTTAGATTGAGCTGCACTTTGTCGTACTCACGTCCCTGAATGCTGAGTGCTTCACAATTAATGGTATCGTTGCTTGCTGTTTCAGTGCGATGCTCACCAGGTGAGTAACAGTGTTCGTCATGGGATAGACTCCTGCAACTCATTAGATGTAATTAAAATCAACTGCACTAGGGTCACTTACCGTGTGTTCCATTGGCAACGTTAGCATGCAAAACATTAGAGTAAAATAGAAACACAACGTTATTTGTGACGTATTTAGTGGTATGTGCAGCTTTACTTGTACCATGTCGAAATTATGCTTTTCTCCTAATAAGCAGCTACTACGACAGGGCAGTTTCTATTTATTCCAGAGGTATATTTACGTGTTTTTTCTCTGGTTCGGTATCATAACAAAAGCAAAGCCTGGTATGCTCATTGACGTGACATGTCCCTAGCATCTGCTTGCACTGTATCAAAGCAAGTATCACCACATGGCAATCGTTAGCAAACGAAATGCGACCGGCAGGTCTAGGGATTAGGTTTCTAATGCTAGACATTACCATAAAGACATTCCTGTTCCATCAGGCTTTGTCATGAGATCCAGCAGGTCATTTAAACAGTGCCTTCAGATCTGCAAACCACTGCCTCTCTTTGGGCTCCAACAATATAGGCCCTGTCACTAAGCCTATTAAGTGCAGCTTCTGAAAACATGGGTTGTTGATACAGCGACAAGAGTTTCAGTAGCAATTTGCCCCATCTCGGGTGAGTCCAGCTGCCCACCAACACTGATAGCATGTAACACTAGCTGACAAGCAAACTCTAATTCTAAGAAATTCTCTACATCACGAATGTATGCCCTTCAAATAGCAAATAAGTGAACCTAGTTGCAATATTAAAAATATTGCATGCTGCCAAATGGGCTTGGTAATACCATTTGTTTCACATAAGTAAATCTGTCCGGCCAGCTAGTGCATACCTTATCTCAAGGTTGTTTACGGACTGGCTTCCCTCTATTCTACCAAAGCATGGTACACTACAGTACCATAGCATTGGCACAGTGTTAAATATGATACACACGAGTAACGATAACCGTTCTGCATAATTACTAGCTCCACTACAGCAGCTTATATTTCGACCAAAGCGCACATGTACGCATGCATGAATACACCCAGTATTTGCATTCTGCTCCCAATAGTTTTCGGCAGCTTCACTTAACATTGACAAGCTGATAGCCATAATATACAGCGTGTTTGCATTAATATAATTAATGTAATTCATTTGTACAGTGCCCTAAGAGAAATCAATCTATCCAGGCGATTCACATGCAAATATATGCCGAATGGATCGAGCCCACGACCTCAGCCGTAAGGGCATCTTAACCTGTAGGCCAAACAGTGTCAGGCTTACGATTGCATCCTATCGCCCTGTACAAGTTAAAAAATTCATTCGTTTAGATGATATACGTCTCTGTCCATACGTTGAACTTTCCATTAAGCGATTGCAAAGGAGTTAGGCAGCAGAGACTTGTAGCAGGGTTTCCGGTGACACGCAGCAGGGTTTGTGGCGATACCCAGCAGGGTTTGTGGCAACACCCAGCAGGGTTTGTGGCGACACGCAGCAGGGTTTCCGCAGCAATCGCGACTCTATCTTGCTATCCTGTCACTTGTATTGCCACATGCTCCAATCCAGCCAATCAGCAGACTAGTTTAGCCCTAGCAACACAGCTGACCAGCTTTAGCCGTTTAGAAGTGGAGCTAAGATTGACCAATGAGAACACCTGAGGGAAGCCATTCACCGAACCTTGTTGCATTGTAGAAATAAGCTAATCTGGGACGGCTGTAGGTGAATGATCGTACTTGCAGAAGTATCGTGCGATTGCAATAGCATTAATTTAGTTTGCTATTGAGAGCAAAAATTAGTAGGCTAATTGCTGAGGTGATTCCATCTGAGATGCCATCAGTGGATTGCTCCCTAGTGGTATACCGGGCCGTGCAGAACTACCGGATGCCGGGAGCATGTCACCAGGGATCACATCACCAGAAAACATTACATCAGGGATCATGATACCAGGAAGCATGACATCGAGAAGCAAACTTCCTGGGAAGAAGATATAGGCTTTCTACCTGGTACCATTGAAAACAAAGCTAATAGTTATGGCTGTTTACAGGATGCTAGGCACAGGCACTGGCTGCTATATATAATAATAATAATAATAATATTGCACTTGATAAAGCGCCATCAGAGAACTTAATCTCTTTCTAGGCGCTTTACATTTGCTGTAAAGTGATATGCAATAGAATAGTAAGTAAAATCATGCTTGAAAAACAAACAAAATGAATAATATGGTTAGGGGTGACATGCACAGGGTCAGCATGCAAATGTGGTTAGTGGCAGCATGCACAGTGTCAGCACGCATAAGCACATCAAGGACGAATCACAGGGACCCACTAAATGCCGTCCTAAATAGGTGTGTGGTTAAATTTCTTTTAAATGTGGTCAGGTCAGGGGATGTTCTGACGCAGGTCGGGAGGGAGTTCCAGGCTTTGGGAGCATACGAGCTAAATGCACGGTCTCCAAAGGATTTAAGGTTTGTACGAGGTATTTCCAGACTGTTGGATTCCGAAAAGCGAGTGGTACGATGCTTGGCCTGATGGGGTAGTATATCTGAAAGGTAGGCTGGAGCCATAGAATGAAGAGACCTAAAAGTGAGTGACAAAACCTTGAAGTCAATCCGTTGCCTCACTGGTAGCCAGTGCAGGTCGGCGAGAAGTGGAGTAATGTGGCAACTGCGACGCTCACGACAGACAAGCCTAGCTGCAGAGTTTTGCACCAGCTGCAATCGCCTGATCACACATGCTGGTAGGCCAGTTAGCAGTGAGTTGCAGAAGTCGAGACTGGATGTCACGAATGCATGGACCAACTTGGACGTGGTATCCTTATCTAAACAAGCCCGAATTTTAGCAATGTTATGAAGCTGAAAATAGGCAGATTTGACTGTGGAGCTGATGTGGTCGTCTAACGAGAGGTCGCTTTGGAATATGACACCTAGATTTCGATAAATATATATATATGTATATATATATATATGTATATATATATATATGTATATATATATAGAGACAGAGAGACAGAGAAAGATACTATATATATATATATATATATATATATATGTATATATATATATATATATATATATGTATATATATATATATATATATATATATATATATATATATATATATATATATATACTCTGTAGCCTATAGTCAAGCTGAATCATCGTGTCGGGTCTGTGTCGCCAACATACTTGCAGGCTATATAGTCACACTTGTACTTAAAGGGATTTGTTTGACCCCAACTGTTTTGGTAGGAAGATGCACTTGAGAATAAAGACAGCGAACTGTCATGCTGGTCCCAGCATTTACGCTACATAGGTGCAGGGAAGCTCGTGTGATGGTAGCGCATTGACCAAGGATTGCTATAGCCCGTGCTACCGTCTTCGCGTCCTGCTGCTAATTGCTAATTGTATCTGATAGCCCGACGTATCTCTATTCGTGATGTGTAATGTGTACTTGGCATTAATATTTTTTTGGTGTGCTACATGCTAAGTATATATGTTCCCTCTATAGCATTATGTTTCCTTCGTTAGATCGCATTGCTGTCTCATTCATTCTTGAAAAGTGTGATCATTCTTTGTTTGTGAATCTTGCCAGGCCTGAGCCTCGTGGAGGGCAAAGAGGACATCTTTGCCGAGCTGATTGAGAAAGGACCAAAGGCATACCTTGTGAGTACGAGCCCAGGGTTTTTCAGACCTCTCACTCCATTGCAGCTTGTAACGTTTGATTGTGTTTCTGGCTCTGGGAGACGAAGCAAGAGATTGTAGTTGCCTAGATGGCCGCGCGGGGAGGGGGGCATTAGTGTGCGACTTCACTCCAGCATTTCCTACCCTGCTTGCAATTGGCTAGCAAAACACACTCTGTGTCCGCTCTGTTGCTGCTTAACCAACCTTCGAGCATGTATTAATAGTTGGATTGCAACACTGGAACCGATAAATGCACCTGTGCATACAAGTAAATTCTCTGGCTTATGACATCGCTAACTTTTTTAGACAGCATCAGTTATCGGAACTATTTTACAGAGCATCGGCCGTTGACCATTCGTGTAGCAGCTTGTTGTGCAGTGTAGTGCAAACGGTCTTGTGATAGACATGGTTATTGACTATCCTCCTTAGAGGGAGAGCACTTCTGTTCGCAGCTGCTTGGATGGGCTTGTGCACCGAGGAGACATCTAACCCTGCCGAGGGGGCATGGAGTTGAGTTCTTCTTGTGCAATGATCTCTACATTCGGTTCAGCTTTTGAAAGGGCAATGTTGGCCACCGGTCATCCTGCATTACACATATTCAACTTTTTTTTTATAAACTGACATGCTAATTCAGGCCTTCTTCTGGCAGCAACTGTCGATAGGCATGCGTTGTAGTAGTCACCCCTGGATTGACCATACCACCAGTTTGCCGAGTGAGCATCGTGCTCTTTGCCGTCTTCGAGGGCCTGCATATCTATGCTAACTTTAGCTTCGGCTGTCCTCTCTGCCACTGCCCTGGCTCCGCTGTGCGTTGGTCTTGTTAACGATTACGATTAACGATTATTATAATAAAACATTTGTAGTGTGCCCTAAGGGAACTAAATCTCTTTCTGGGCATATGCACACGTGCTATAAAGGATGAACGTTTAATGTCAGCATCTGTTAAAGTGCCAAGAAAAAGATTTCAGTCCTCTGAGGGTGCTATACAAATATATTATTATTACTCTGAGGGTGCTATACAAATATGTTATTATTATTATATATTATTATTACTTTGGTCTATATATTATTATTAACGTGCTCAGTTTCAGCATGTATTAGCTCCCAAAAAGACATTTCACTCGAACGGAGCCAATGCTGTTAGGAGCATGTGAGTTTTTAACTTCCGTCACAAATGTCAAGTCAAGAGACTGTCTGTAGTGAGTTCCAGGCTTTCGGAGCATACGAACTGGAGGCATGGTCTCCAGACGATTTGAGGTTGGTTAAAGACGCAGCTTAATGACTTGAGTCAGAAGAGCAGGTTATACCGTGCGTAACCTTGAAAGGATTTCCAATTGGTGGGCCAGCCAGCGAAAGGGAATGAATGGACCTTTAAGTGAGTGACAGAGCTTTGAAGGCGATAGGCTGTTTGATGGGGTGGTTGTGAAGGCAAGACTGATCAGAGTGAAGTGGTGCAACGTGGCAGATGCAACCTGCGCGACAGACAAGCCGAGTTCTGCACCAAATGTAACCCTGCTATTGTGCCGGCTAAGGAAGGCCTGGCCTGCCAGAGGCCAGTTTTACAGGGATGTCTGGCAGGCTAAGGGCATAGGCCTTCCGGTCACATGGATATGGAGAGCACACGATGCACAGCCTGGTCAGTCCAACGGTTGGAAGAAACCCAGGGTAGGGCTGCCAGTGTGCCTCTGCAGCCGGGTGTCTGGCTGGTGCGGAGTCAGGCTTCGATAAGCGCCGGGAGGGCCGGCTGCGCCCCTTGTGCTTTACTTCTTTCGAAAGAAAGCTGCGCATGGTTAGGAGTGAAATTCGTGCTTCCGGCACCTGAGTGCGATTGAGGTAAAAGTTACGCGACTTAACTACCGCCTTGGATACTATCTTCCTGCTTGCAAGCAGGCAGGCAGGCCTGCTGGACCCGAATCTGAACCAGAGTCTTGAGGTGAGCACTTTACCGCTGGGCTGCCGTGCCAGCAGGCGCCATGGCCCGCCGCGCCAGCAGGCGCCATGGCCCGCGCCCTGTTTGTGGTTGTTCTTTCTGAAAGTGCTGATTCTCCTTGGAATGGTTGATGACTTTACGTAACTTTCACCTTTTTGTTTTACTAGAGACTTGTTTTCTAATTCCTAACGTTCCTAGGGCTTTCTTTGTTCTGCAGTCGATGTAGCTTTTTTCTGACACCCACAGGCTTGGCACTGCATAGAGGCTCGTGCTCGCTCAGACTCGGTAGATATAGTTGATTACATGATTGGCTGCTGAGGTATATGCAGGTTAAGCCAGTGGGCCAACCATATGCATGCCCATTTTGCTGAGTCATTTAAAGGCGTGTTGCATGGGAAAGCCGAGTTGTAAGCGTTTCCTTTGGTTTAGGTTCGTCCCCCCTATGGCATGCATATGATTGGTTATGCTTGTCTTTCAAATGCACGGCTCCTTTGCAGATTAACCGCATTCGATTGAAAAACACGGTTAAAGTAGAGTGATACTTGGTGCGACCGAGAGCTTGCTCAAATTGACTAACTGCCCTCTATAATCAACACCATCCCTGTTGGATTATCTGTTGCCCACACCCCAAAGTCAATCAAACTCTAGGTAGAGTAGCCATTGTCGCTTGCTCTTGGCTTTGTTTCTACCCCTTTGCAGTCCCCTCGAAGCTTCGTCCTTCGAATTTCTCGTACTGATCCCTTCAGCAGCAAGCTGCCAAAAGTGGCAATAATCTGTTACCCATCCCCAGGCACAAAACTTGCTTTATTTAAGATTTTTCATATGTGTTGATTCTGTGTTTCAAATATTGCCTTCTCCTCGTAATGATTTTAAAATTCATTATCGTAACTCAGCTAGTCCATGTGTGCGAATTTCATACACGGGCGGATTTCTTTTCTCTTGTAGTCCATGGCACCGCTCACCACAAAGGTAGCACTCGCGATCAAATATCCTACCACAATGTCCATAAAGAATTGGGTCATGGTCAAAGATGACTTTCGATCGCCGCACTAACACTGCCTCTTTGAAAATGCATTATCCCAATGATGCCGATTGAAATGGCTTATCCCAAATTCTAGCCACATGTTTTGCACAGCCTCTGGTAGATGAGTCGCCTATCCATATTATTAATTTATGACATAGTCCTACTATTACTAAATTCTGCACATCTGAACATGTGTAAATGTTAATCTCGCTGCACAATTCCTTCTGTTTAAAAAAATCGTGATTGGTGAAACAATAAAGTCCTCGATTGATGCTGTCCCCAAAAGCATCTTCCATACTCTTTCTGCTCAGTCCTCTCCCTGATCTTGTATCACTGCTGGATGATACAGCAGCATGCTTTCTGATCTGGAGAGTACTCCTCTAAGTTCAATGTGCACCTTTGCCTACATGTCCTAAAGTTTACTGCATACTTCAAACTAGCTAGGAGCTTGAAAAGGCATACAAAAGATCAGGACTGACTGTTTGTTCATCGACTGGCTCACGAGGATAATTGGTTTATGTTTGCTGGTTTTAACGGCAGCTTTTGACACCATCGATCATCAAGTCCTTGAGTGCCTACTATGTCGCCTGAGTATCGCTGGCATTGCCCTGCATGGTCTACGTCCAATCTCAGTGGCAGATTTTAGATGTCAATAGTCATCCGGTGAGCCTTTGAGGTACTTATTCGATTTGTTCCAGGTCCACTTTTTTCCACAATGTATATTCTCTATCTCTTACCGATATGATCGCGGAGCACAATCTAGGCTTTTATTGTTATGCATAGGACACACAGCTGAAAACACATCTATTTATCATAACATCTAATGGGCTCGTGTGATTCGTTCTTTATGTGCTTATGTATGCTGGCACTGTGCATGCTGCTGCCACTACCCATACTTGCATGCTGACTATGTGCATGTCACCTCTAGCCATGTTATTCTTGTTGTTTATTGAGGATGCTAGCAGTTCTCTGAGGGTGCTATATCAAATGTATTATTATTTTTAATATTATCGTTATTACTATTATTATTACACAGCTGTGCCTGTACTTTTATCCCTCTCTGCCTTCCAGCACCTCGAACTCTCAGATCCTTTGCAGCTTGCATTGCTGACATTTGCACTTGGATGGCAGCAAGCTCTCTCAAATTAAATGACGATTAAGCCAGCTGCATAGTTATGGAAAATCTGGTGTCACTCAGAAACTGGAAAGCCTAATCCTCAAAATGGGCTCAGCCAACATGTCTCCTGTAGGCTCTGCATAGAATCTGGGTTTCCCGGTCCAAAATGGCCTTTTTTTGCTGGGCTGACACATCGGCTCCACAGTCTAATCTGCCTACTCTGACCTAGGTAATATTACAAAAAATTTGGGTTTGGCTAGATACGGACACCATGGCCGAGCTGGTAAATGCATTTGTGACACCCCACAAAAACTACTGTAACTAACTACTTGCTGTTTTTCTTGGCTGTGAAATAAGGCTCTTACAATTGATGCCAAACTTGGTAATTATGCTTGTATGCTTAGGGTGCTATGCAAATGTTTTGCTATTATTATTATTATTATTATTCTTAACACGGTAGTTTTACATACTGCAATTTAAATGTCATGATGATTTAAGTGTCTGTGAGCTGGCCGACAACCAGAGGCTAATGTTTTCTAGAATGGTGGATAGTTCCCCCCCACTAATGACTTTGAGATTTTGAATGACAAGTACTTATAGATGTTGGATCAGCCAACGCCTTGGGCCTGAATTGCATGGTCGAGAGGTACTGTTTGTTGCTAGAAATTGCCAGCCGCAACGAGCCGGATGCCCTGTCCGAGCTGAAGAATTCGAGTGTGGACGACCTCTGCTTCGGCTACCCCCAGCTTGCCCATCCCATACAACTACATGCCTCTAAGCAATTTCCATGCCTCCCCTGTGGCTTGTTTATCGTCCTTTGCCATTTATGGCACTATTGATCACAGGCAGTGTGGCCAGTTTGTGGTCCGGTTGCTTTGTTAATCCAGTTTCGGCCAGTTCATGGCCCACTGCCATGTATGGGTGGGGTATAGATGAGTTTATCCTGGGGCATGGATTTACGAGGGGATGAGTCAGCAAGCTTGGGGGGAATAACTGCACCTTAGGCTTAGGGATAGTTCCTAGTTGGAAGCTGCCAAAGTTAGTTGATGTTGGGAGAGCCTCTGAGCCTGTGCCGTTGGGAGGGCCAGGAAATATATTTCATTATGTGCTTGCGACTGAGCTTTATTTGTTCTGTGCTTTATCCATTTCTTCTCATGGCAGTTGCATGAGTGAGACTACTCACCCTATGGCGAGAGCTATGTGAAGGTCGTTCACACATTCTCGATACTTAATCCTCCCATGTGCCTTCGCCCACACATCCTTACTTCCCCCCACCTTATGATTCGGTCGTGCACGCTCCGTGAGTTGAGTGTATGGGCCGGCTGCTTGCTTCTCCCCGATTCTGCCAACAGAATTGTGAGTGGATGGATGTGTGATCTTCAATGGGCCGTGTCCGGACGACCGTCTGGCTGCTGTCGTGGTTTCTGGACACTGTAGTACCCGTTTCGAGTCATGCAGGTTGCCCTGTGGATTTTTTGCCGGCCAATTGACGTCAGTTCCTTAATGACTTGTCATTGGATGTACGAATTGCCTCCACTGCCAAGTCGGCCTACTTTTAGCTGAGAAAGATTGCCAAATCAGGGCCTTCCAAGACAAGAATACGACAGGCTAACTAGTTCTTTGTGTTTGTCACATCTCGTCTTGATTACTGCAATTACCTCTATTAAGGACTCCTCCAAGGGGTTCGGCTGGTCTGTCGCCAGTAGAGTAGCTGCAGAATAAACAACACATGTCTGAGCTTTGCTGGCTCCCTATCAAGCATCGATTCGACTTCAGGACTCCGATTTTGACCTACACTCTCTTGACTTTGACCTTCACTCTCTTGACTCGATACTCTCTACTGAACTCGATTGCGCCAACCAACCTATCTGCACTCCTTGCTCCTCAAGTGTGCTCTCGCATCACCTGCTCCTCGTCTACCAGTCATCTAACTGCTTCTGGCACTAAGTGAAAACTTTTAGTGATCGGGCATTCACTTTGCTCCGTGCCGCCAAAAGTTTGAAACTCGTTCGGGCTTCTCTCACCAGCTGCATTGATTTTGCATCGTCAAAGTCTCAAAAAGAGATGCATCCCTTCCGACAAATAAGAGATAGAAGCACGAAGCAGCTGAGCTTTCCCTTCAGCATCAAGTCTGAACTTTTTACATTGTATTCAGCTTAATTAAGAATACATTATTTTAAATTATTTTTTTTTATTATTTTTAGATTTTTTTTTATTTCTTTATTGTGTGGATTATTTAAAAATAATTTTAATAAATCTTAATGCTTTATTAACTTTGTTTTAAGTCTGAACTATTGACTGTGTATTGTTTCTATTCCTATGTGCTCTGCTGGCTTACTTGTGCATGATTCAACTCATGCTATGCTACTAACCAGGTGTCTCACTAATCAGTGGCCCTGTGTGTCTTCTTGCGTTCTTTTGCATGGTGGTTCAAGCGCAATACTTATGCTTTTGCATGCTTGTCTATGCATGATAGCTTACATGCCATTAACCCCTTGTTGCTTCTATTGGAGTGTGCTGTAAAGTGCTGGGATGGAGATTTGGTTTTCACAAGGTTCCATACAAACGACTTTTTATAATTAGTATTATTACTATTCTATCATCATCAGCTAAAGGTGAGCCGATTGAACAGCCTCATTTTTATAGCGGCAGAGGAGTCTTGGGGGCTATCACCACCACTTGCACTGGGAAATAAAGGATCGCCCACTGCAGGGTCCGAACTCACGATCTTGGTCGTGAAGAGCGAGCCCTTTACCCCTAGGCTGAGATCAAACTTCAGCGGATAATCACGGTGCCTACGTACTAGCAGCAGCTGGCTGCAGCACTGTGGATGTGCCAGATATTACTGTTGCTTGCCCACACAGGGTTGGTGCAGCTCGTCATCGCCAGTGAACGAAGCTGTTAAAAATATATGGACACTCGCTAAGGTGGCGTCTAGCCAGCTCCTTCGTGCGTTGCAGCTTAACACACTGTTCTGGCCTCCAGCCCAGTATTTCAACTTTCGATTCAATGACCCACGCTTCCATGCGATTTATGTCGCATCATGTGACTTTGTTTGGACGAACATCCTGTGCTTCATCAAGTCTCAGGTACTTGAGTTAGCAGCGCTTTTGGCTCTCTGCAGCTGTGCCCTTAAGCCCTTAAGTGTGCATGTGCGTGCTTGTGTGAGTTGCTCTGTGTGTGTGTGTGTGTTTATGTGTGTGTGCGTGTGTGTGTGTGTGTGTGTGTGTGTGTGTGTGTGTGTGTGTGTGCTGGCCTGCTACAGATAAGTGAATGTGTGCTGTTTGCCCATTGCTTCATTGTTTGTTGCATCAGCTAGGCCAGATAATGTAATGTAATGTATCTGCGTTTGTAACTCCACAAACCATAAAGACTAAGTGGGGGTTACGCAGGAGAGTTTTGTATAGCGCACTCACAGCCCAAGCGGCTTTTTGTATGCATTCGGTAGCCAACAGACTTCATATCATGTAACAAAAAGAAAGTGGGAAGCATAGCAGAGTCGGGAGAGCAGTTGAGGTAGTGAGCAGCATTGAAGTAGCAGCTCAGGATCGCTGGAAAGGATGAGCCATAGTCGGTAGCAGTAGAGTAGTTGTCGTTGCATAAGAATTGTGGAAGTGAGTTCCACAGTCTAGGACCTGCAGAGCTAAAGCTTCTGTCACCAACGGTCTTTAAGCGGAGGAATGGAACAGCTAATTTATTTTCCATACCAGACCTGAGGGCACGAAGAGGCTGAAACTGGTGCAGCAGTTCAGCTAGGTACAGAGGATCCAAGCCGTGGCAGATCTTGTGGGTCAGCTTGAGAACTTTAGCATCGCCATTAAAGCCAGACTTCAAAGCATATGCTTAGACCACGACGGCAGCCAGCCCCACATGTCCGGTCACTTGTAATGTAATGCAAAATGTATCTCCATCGGTAACTCCACAGTGTCACAAACTATAAAGACTAAGTGGGTGTTATTCAGGAGAGTTTCCTATAGCGCCCTCAAAGCCTCGGTGGCTTTCGGTGCACATTTGGTAGCTAATAGACTGCATCTTTCGCAACAAAGAGAAACTGAGAAGCATAGCAGAGTCAGTATGGAAGTTGAGGTAGTGAGTATTATGAAAGTAGCAGCTCATGACGGCCTGAAAAAATGTGCCACAGTCGACAACAAGAGAATAGCTGTCGTTGCATAAGAATTGCATAAGTCGGTTCCACATTCCTTGACCTGCAGAGCAAAAGCTTTTGTCGCCAACGGTCTCTATGCCTGAGCTCCTGTGTGTCGATGTCCTGTGTAGAGCATGTGACTCAAGCACGTGATCACACGTCATAGCAGCGAATAGCTAACTTGTTTTACAAGAAATCATTACAAAGATTCAAAGAGAAGCAAAACAAGGGTAAATGGAAGAAGGTCCAAACCTCGCCCAGCTGCTGAAGTGTGTCTTTGACAGTTGCATAAGCGCGTTCACCGGTTGTACCAAGTGCCTAGTGCTAGCAACCAATCCATCCATGCGTTGCGAATTAACCGACTCAGCCGTCAGTGGCCTGTGTGATACACTGGCTATGATTGTGCCCACATGTAGTCGGCATTATTCATTGCTTCGTTCATTTTTTTACATTACTGATCACCGTTTCTATTGTCTGCTTACAGAAGTCGAAGTATGCACTACCATAAAGGCTGTCACCTTATGTTGGCATCACAACGACTGCAGCCTCTGATCTGGCTTTTGGCAAAGCAACGCTGGAGTTATGCCAAATCCCGAGTGCTGCTGCATTGTGTATTGGGCTGTCCACGGTGGCTGTTGTGCAGCTGTTGTTTGTTGGCTGATTTTTGACCAGCGATGTTCTTAAAAGGCAGTAACCAGCTCTATGCTGCTGCATTGCTAATTTTTTTACTTCAAAACCGACATGACCCGGTAAAAAATGGCAATGTGCCCGAACCAGACCTATTTCAGATATGGAGCAGTAGCAGTGAGGGCCAATATCTTGCTGATTTTTTATTCTCAATCACTGTTAGCAGTATAGCAGCTCCCAAGTTGTCTGTATTTATTTAACCGACGGCATGGGTTACTTTGTTACTTTACGTAACTGGCATATGCAGCCAAAAGTGTAAGGTGTTACACCAGAAGAGAAAAAAGTAATCATTTTTTAAGTCGGCTGTTTCATTCACAAGTAAATAGCAGCAGCTGAATCCTAGCTGCTTTCAACCCAATTGCAACCTAACAATAAAGAAATACCTGCTACTGGCCTCGAGCCCGCAAGCTGATTCATGAAGTGGGAGCACCTTACCACTGGTCTAAGACCAAGTGGCCAATGCAGGTCTTCTTTTGGATTGCCTAAACCGACATTCAAGTCAAAATGAATTTTGTCAGGTGAAATTTAAATGCTTTAAACGATTCACATCTTCGTCGGGTAGGCTCTTGCAGCTATGGTGGGGCATTGGTTTGACGTAAGAATATGTCCTTAAAAGGGCATTAATACGCGGATCAAGCGCGTCGACAGGTTCGCCAATTCGTTAAGTATCATAGTTTCAGATCAGCTGCCAATGCCAACCTTGTAGGACTGGTAGACAGTTACCATGTCATGATCAATACCGGGGTCATTCCAAGGTCCTCATATGGCAACTTGCTTCCAGATACTCGTGCAGAGTAGTGCAACTCAATAGGTAGCAGATGTAGCATCATCTTGACAATGATCCCTACTCCGAAGCTGAACACGAGTTTCCCATACACCATACAATCAGTTACCGTGAGCCTACATCGAAATATTAGCTTTATGAGCTTTCATTTAGACATGCGTGAAATGGACATCTTCAAGTGAAGAAGTTTGCAAAACACCGTGAGCTATTGCAGCTCATTTGATCAAAAAAGATATTTTTGTGGACGTAAAAGCAACTAATCATAAACAAGCTCGAGAAGGAGGTAGCAAGATCCCATGCCTTATAATTCCTCAACCTCGATCGATACCCGACTATGGTAATAAGCCTGAAAGGGTGATAAGGTTTTTTAAGCTATGTGTAAGCACGAATTGATTATAATAGTCAGCAGATGCTCATTTAAGGGTCTAGCGTCCGATGAACACGGGACTGTAAAAAACCAATGACTGCAAATTTTACTTAAGCTTCAAGCTTACCGTAGTAAAAAGGGTAAGCAGAGCAAACTAAGGTAACGAAATCCCAGATTACAATGCCTAAGACCTAACAGTCAACGTTTAGACTGAAAGGCAAACCCCTGCAGTGAATTGCAGCCTGATGACCATGTGCTGGAGCGTCCTAATGCAGCCAGTACGGTTAACTAGACTTTGCTAATGGCTACATTACTGTTGAACTTATTAGTTGCACACGGTCCTGTCCAAGCATGGCAATTCTCTCAACAAACCAAGCAGCAGCACAGTAATCTTGCGATGAGTTGCCAATAGATGCCAGCCACTGCCACTGCTGCCCTCTAGCGAATTGTGGGTTGTTTTTGAAATCAATATTCTCTGACAAGCTCGGCAAGGTTGGCACGTAAGACTTGATGTATGTATGCAGCCTAAAAGAACCTAATTTCAATTGCTTGGTTAGGCTGGTCGAGCGCACGAAGATGTCTATAGGCCACAGAGAGAGAGAGAGGATCTCGGTATCGATTCGATGCCAGATGATCAGCAACCAGTGAAGCTCGGGACCCAAGTGCTGTGATGTTGCAGCTAAGCAGTTGACGGCACACCGGCCGATCTGCACATTTGTGCACTAGGTGCAGACAATTGAGGGCGTAGGCTGGTAGCCCTGGATTAAGGGAGTTGTGGTAATCTTGACAAGACGTGACAAACGTTGTAACTAGTTTAACCCTTGTCTAGTTCTTTCTTAGGAGAGTGAATAGTCTAGATCATTGGTAACGAATGTGCCATGACTGTGAAAGTGTCGTCCCCTGACGACGTCTTAAATAAAGTGCACTTAATTCCAGACCCCCCTTACCTGTACATGAAGGGCCGACTGTGTCGAGGCTGCACCCCCTCATCTAGGGCTCAGTGGAACTCAACAACTATTACTTAAATTGAAGCTGGAAATGTAAGATCAGCGGAGAAGAAAGAATGGAGTAAACATAGCGTCTTGTGCTTACCCTGATGTCCCCCGGAGGCAGAAGAGCAGGCACTAAAGAGAATGCCAGACATGTTCGATCCTAACCGACCTACAGCGATGATAACAGAAGCTCGAGGGGCGTAGGGGGTAGAGCCTACTGAACAGACGGATGGCGCCAGGCACCCCTTCGATCGTCCGCTCACCACATCAGACATGCTAAGGCTATTTTCCTAGAACAGGCCAGAGCCATCTCAAGCTTATTTTCGGCGTTCTAAAAGAACAGCATTCTGCCAAATGGCCAGTAAGCACATCAAATTTGATATAGCCGTCTTAAATGCTAGCGCAGCAGTTATAGTGAACCCTAGTAGTGCTCGGTAACCCCAGGGCGATTGCCATAAGCGGGCGTCCTGCACAGGGTCATGCTGCGCTGGTTAGACTCCGTGATTACGGTGCCCGTCTCGAACCCAGGTCACTGAGGATTTATTTTGACAACCGAGGTTTCGGGCTCGAGCCCCGCGGTATATGTGAAGCGCCTGGCTAGGGATTGAGTTCTCTTAGGGCGCTATACAAATAAATTAGACCAAGCCAGCACTTTGACTCGGGGCATGGTCTACGATTTCGGCAGTGACTTTTGGTAGTCCTTGAAAGGTTGTGTGCGACATGGAGTGCACCTCATAGTACGGTTCCCGTCGCCCATCTCTCGCATCCCAAATGCTGGAGTGCTACCAATTCTGGACACCTCGTTGGGCTACTGACGAACTACAGATACTAGCTAGCTCGCCATGCGCTTAAGTCAATTCCCGCCTTAATCAGCGCACCCCATTTTTTGCGTAGCGTGCCATTACGTCGACGGATAGTTACTACTGCAGTAGGCTGCCATGATGCCCCTCGAATCTTGGGCGAAGGCTCACTGGAGTTTCCTGGCAACGCACCTCTCAAGGTCAAACGACAACAAGGTCTGGCAGGCTGGTAAAGCCAGTCCAAAGGCTAGATCTTTGAAAATGAGACAGTTCCTATTTGGAGGGAAGATGTGATAACAGACCTATCGGGCGGAGCCACAACAACGTGACCAATCAGGAGATGCCTCGCTCACAGTGCGGTCCTGGAGCGAACATAAGATGGTTGCCAATAAACGTGGTCTGTTCGTCGTGATGGGTCTTATCGTTACATCAGTGAGTGACCGAAGATTCAGCTTTCTCTCTGGAGTATTTTTTCAGAGTTCTGCTAATAGTATGGTTCATTTCCACTGTTTATGATGTAGGCAATTGTGATATAAATAATGAATGAAACAAAAAGTCGTTCCTCTGGCTCTAGCTCCGATGCAGCAACGTGGCTAGGGGCCGAGATAACTAGGACGCGGAAGAATTTAGGGCGAAATAGTCTTGGTTACAAAAGTGTTGTCTATGTTATCCTACAGAAAAATGTCTTGTCACTACGATCGAGCGCTGTCATGAGCGCGGATGGGGTTCCTGACTTTAGTGGGGAGGGGGCCACCTGCTTCATCTCATCGCACTCGTGGGATTTTTGCAAGGTAATCTTTTACATCACACCCCATCGCTGTGCTTTTTATGTCACCGCTTGCTGCCATGCAGTGATATTTTACCAATCCTACGCTGATGCGAGAGAACAGATCTAGGGGATGACTACGAGAGCGGTCACTAATACACCAATCAGCCGATAGCAACTAAACGTATGCACATTCATGTTGATAACTTATCTGACACCTTCAGCACTTAATTTTGTGCAAAGACTGACTCACTTTTCTCGCGGCTTATGGCCCCTACTCACATCAGTGGTCACACACTCGACTAAATTTTCTCATACAACTGCATTTTGGCATCATCAGTTATTATCAAATCTTCCTTATCTGACCTAATGCAAATCTCATCCAACAATGTGTGCTCTCCTCCTCCTCCTCCTCATCTAAAATCATCTGCGAATTTCGAAACCTCAAGAACCTTGACATCGATGCTGCCCATGCGATAATATCTGCTTCACCTTTGCCGCACAAACCCCGGTCCAACCTGTCATCAGTGATAGATTGCTACAACACGACATTAATTGACATGCTCGACGAATTTGCACCCCTGACTAACGGGGGCACTGTGCGCCCTCGCCCAGGTAGCCTATGGTTTACCGCAAACATTAAACTAGGTAGGTATGTATGCTAAGTGCAAGCTTGAAAAAGCATACGAAAGATCAGGACTGACTGTACATCGACAGGCATAGGAGGACTACTGTCGATCGTGCCAATCGATCCTAGCAAAGGCCAAGTCTAGCTTCTGTAAAAACATCGTTGAACCACAGATGAACTATCTCAAAATGCTGATGTCGACGATCAACCATCTCCAACTGGTTAGCTCCTGACCAAATGATCTATGTGATCTAGCGGCTCGCTTCTCTAGCTTTTTTGTCAAGAAGATAGACAATATTAGGGAGTATATCCCTAAGATGGCGGCAATACCCCTGGAATCCGAATCGTAAGTATGTCATTAGCCACAGGTCATGTCCCAGCACCTTTCAAAACGGCTGTAATTAGGTCACTACTTAAGAAAGCAACACTAGACCGAGAGAGCTTGAACACCTTCCGCCCATTCTTCCTTCTAACATTCATATAAAAAACACTGGAACGAGTCATGGCAGACCAGCTGAACTCATATATTAAAACTTCAAACCTTGCTAGTAAGTTCCAGTCTGGCTTTAGAGCTAATCACTCCACAGAGTCAGCACTGCTTCGGGTATACAACAATCTTGTTAGGAATGCAGATATAAGTACAGTATTCCTGCTTGGTTTGCTCGATCTTTCGGCAGCTTTTGATACTATCGGTCACCAAGGCCTTCTTGACCACCTCTCATCTCGCCTGAGCATCACTGGCACTGCTCTGCTATGGTTATAATAATAATAATATTGCACTTGATAAAGCGCCCTCAGAGACCTTAATCTCTTTCTAGGCGCTTTACATTTGCTGCAAAGTGATACGCAATAGAATAGTAAGTAAAATCATGCTTGAAAAACAAACAAAATGAATAACATGGTTAGGGGTTACATGCACTGGGTCAGCATGCAAATGTGGTTAGTGGCAGCATGAACAGTGTCAGCACGCATAAGCACACCAAGGACGAATCACAGGCACCCACTAAATGCTGTCCTAAATAGGTATGTTTTTAAGTTTCTTTTAAATCTGGTCAGGTCAGGGGATGTTCTGATGCAGGTCGGGAGGGAGTTCCAGGCTGTGGGAGCATACGAGCTAAATGCACGGTCTCCAAAGGATTTAAGGTTTGTACGAGGTATTTCTAGACTGTTGGATTCCGAAAAGCGAGTGGTACGATGCTTGGCCTGATGGGGTAGTATATCTGAAAGATAGGCTGGAGCCACAGAATGAAGAGACCTAAAAGTGAGCGACAAAACCTTGAAGTCAATCCGTTGCTTGACTGGTAACCAGTGCAGGTCGGCGAGAAGTGGAGTAATGTGGCAACTGCGACGCTCACGACAGACAAGCCTAGCTGCAGAGTTTTGCACCAGCTGCAATCGCCTGATCGCACATGCTGGTAGGCCAGTAAGCAGTGAGTTGCAGAAGTCGAGACGAGATGTCACGAATGCATGGACCAACTTGGACGTGGTATCCTTATCTAAACAAGCCCTAATTTTAGCAATGTTATGAAGCTGAAAATAGGCTGATTTGACTGTGGAGCTGATGTGGTCGTCTAACGAGAGGTCGCTTTGGAATATATAGATTCAGGTCTTACATCAGTGGGAGACTCCACAGTATTGATTGAATGGGTAAAGGTCATTTGAGAAACCTGAATTATGGGGTATCTCAGGACTCCATTCTTGATCCAGTTCTTTACACCGTTTATACTTTCTCTCTCTTGCCGATGTGATTGCCAAGCACAATCTAGGCTTTCACTTCTATGCAGATGACTCAGCTGTACCTTTGCTTTGATCCCTCCCAGCCCTCCAGCACGTCGAACTCTTTCACCTCCCTTGTTGCATGTATTCATTGTATGTATTTCATGTTGTATGTATGTATGCAATTATATGTATGCAAGCACATCTGCACATGGAGGACAGCAAATTTTCTTAAATTGAATGATGATAAAACCAATTTACGAGTTATAGGAAAACCAAGTGGGATTCAGAAATTAGAAAGGCTAACGCTCAAAATCGGCTCTTCCAGCATATCTCATGTTAAATCTGCACGAAATCTAGGTGCCATGCTCCAAAGTGACCTCATCAGACGACCACATTCGCTCTATAGTCAAGTCTGTCCACTGTCAGCTACATAACATTGCTGAAATTTGGGCTTGTTTAGACAGGAATATCACATCTAAATTGGTCTATGCATTTGCGACATCCCGTCTTGTCATGTGTAACTCACTGCTTGGTGGTCTACCAGCCCGTACAATCAGGTCCTACAGCTAGTGAAAAACTAAAGCTTGGCTTGTCTGTCGTGAGCGTCTTAGTTACTACATCACACCACTTCTCGAAGACCTGCAGTGGCTTCCGGTCAAGCAATGCATCGACTTCAAGGTATTGTCACTCACTTTCAGGTCCCTTCATTTTTGGCTCCAGCCTACCTATTTGATGTACTCCTACGCCAGGCTAAGCATCGTACCACCGACTTTTCGGAATCTACTGTTTACCTGTATCCGTACAATTCTCAAATTCTTTGGAGACCGTGCCTTTAGTTCGCGAGCTCCCAAAGCCTGGAACTCATTCCCGACCTGCGTCACGACAGCTCGTCATTTGTCTGTATTTAAAAAGAAACTACAAACGCACCTATTTATCACTGCATCTAGTGGGCTCCTGTGATTCGTCTTTTATGTGCTTATGCGCGCTGACATATGCATGCTGCCACTAACCACACCTACATGCTGACCCTGTGCATGTCACCTCTAACCATGTTATTCTTGTTGTTTATTGAGCATGCTACCGCGAACAATTCGATTGTGCTTCCTTTGTAGCAAATTTAAAGTGCCTAGAAGGAGATTGAGTTCTCTAAGGGCTGACGATTGCCTTTATATCTGTATCGATGGGCTTTTTACGTTTTGGCCATTAAGCTCCGTATTTCGGCCAACCTGGTGAATCTCTTGTCTCCATGAATATAGTGCCAAGACAGCTCCTTTTACGAGTATGCATTGGGATTTGACTTTGATGAATGTTTTGACGTGACCTACTCGCCTCTAAATATCGCCCAAGTTCCACGACTACGATCGGACTCCGTTTGCTGAACCATGGCGTCATAAAAACAATGTATAGACGTCTTGTTCCATTTTGCAATTACTTGTTTGTTTTGGATTGTTCACAAAATTTGAATATTTGCCTGCGGATTTGCATTCAACTAAGAGGCCTGCTGTAGGTTGCAAACACACCCGGCGACTGTTTAAATGGTTGTAAGGATGACACGACTCCAACTGCGAAACGATGCCGAAGATAAGTCTTGGTCACGCTCGTCGGTGTAAAAGATGTGCGCGTGAACGTTTGCTCCCGCTTTCGCTGTGTGCACTGATCAATGTGATTATGTTCTAGTTATAATAACAATAATAATACATGTAATCTAGCCCCCTCAGAGAACTCACTCTCTTTCTAGGCACTGTATAATAGTTGTGACCATTTCAGTTACGTTAAGAGGTTGGACTGAAGCTGAATGCGTTCATAGGCTATCTATCACTTGCATTGCTAAAGCAATCGTACCCTGAACCTCTTGAAATTGGTAATGTAGGCGGCGCTTTGAAGCACAGCTCAGCGCTGGGTGACGGGTATCGGTGATGAAGACGAAAATGAAGAGAAATAGTTGCAATTACTGCTAAGAAAGTGTCCAAAAGTCCTCCGTGGGAATTCGTTTTAGACACCTATGGGGAGGTGAAGCTGAAAGTTAATTACTTCCAGCCATGGCGTAGCCAGACTTGTGGAACGGATGGAGCCTAAACCTCAATCTCAAAAGCGGGGTATAAGTTCGTGGATGTCACATCGAAATCCACGCGTAGAGGCTTTCGTTTGGTGTATCTTGAAGCTTGCAATCTGAGGTCTTTTCGGTGTTTTAACCATTAGCTTTTACGGTTAGTTGACGTCTTAAAACAGTTTGCGATAGCTGAAAGCTCCGCTGCGCTAAAGGCGCGCATCCCGACAGCCTCTAGCGACGCTCCAAAGAAATGCCTGTCCCGCTATTTTGCGGAGCGAGAAGCCTCGCAATGAAGGCCCCACAGCACGGCTATCTTCGTAAATACGTGCTTGAGAAAAGTTAGCTCTGCAGCAATTCTAAAATTTGCACCGTCTACTTAGAGAAAAAGAGGAGAGACGCCCCCTTCTTGAGACCGGCAGCGCACTGAACGTGTAAGCCTGCGACACTCTCCACAAGCAGCCCTTCCGGTCCCGTCATCTAAGATAGCGAAGAAACCCCTTCTAGAGATCTCAAGTCAGTCCCTCTCTAAGGCGATTATCCTTCCCTGCCTATCGAAGGAGGTGGTGAAGGCTTAATAGATATTTCTCACTTGTGACTCGCTATCGCGTATCCGAGCACTGCCTGCGGTCCCGTCCTGGGCGCATCCTGGAACGACGTGGCGGAATGCTAGCATCGTTAGATGACTTGCTACGGTTAGTAAACTAATGGTCGGTCATCGCTGGTTTGCAGCCGATGAAGCTGATTTATAAAGGGAAACTTTTTCCAAAATCCTGTATCGGCTAAGTTATAGAATTTACAAGGCACGAAGGTTGACTGTAAAGGAAGCGAATTGAAAGGGGCAAGCATATACCTCAAAAAGCTGCGAACACTTGCAATTACGCATCAACAAGCTCAACAAGCTGCGACCTAAGTCACATATGACGAAGCGATTGGTGCATAATCTATTCGCAGGTATTTCGCTTCCGATTTACACCCGAGTTGGAAAGAGTTCCGTCATTTTTAACGCTTTTCTTTTATGTGGAATTCATCAATATTTCTACTAGTGCATTTCTACCGTAATTATTTTTGAAAGCCATCCTTCATACATTTTTTATCACTTGACTAATTTTCTCGGTGGTGTTCGGCCCTTGCGCCTTCATAGCTCCTAGCGAACGTAGTAGCCCGTCATGGAGACAGTGAAACGAACGGCAGGCATTAATATGATCTCTGACCTCGACCGCCGGAAATAGCGGCGACTGCATTCTGATAGTTAAGGCCGCGTGTATCCTAATCTTCGCTAGAGAAAGTGGTGACATTCGATACTTGTTCGTTTGCCCGGCAGTGTCGCAACTGTGCAGATGCGGCGCTCGCGCTATGGAATAGACAATAGACGTACGAAATAGTGCTGCGGAGCCAGACGTTAAGCACGAGGCCTTTTTCCAAAGGAGGACTGGGCGTTCTTGATTGGGCTCTCATGCTCTTCTATCCTCTGCAAAAAAGCTCTCGTGTGTCGGCACTGTGTTTGTACGACTCGCTAGCGGTGCTAGTTCCGCCGGAATTCGCTTACACGGCGATTTCTTCTGGCACTCGTAACGCACGCAGAGCTGTGCGAGAAAGATGTCAGTTACGGTGTCGCTGTACCGCGCTCGCAAAATTGATTTCATTTCGCTCCTATGTCAAGGTGCTAAGCTACGGCCATTCGAGAGTCCTATGCTGTGAGTTGCATAAATATTTTTTCCAGAGCTATATTTTTCATGTTGCCGGCGGGACATATTTCTTAATGCCTGTGCGTAGAAAAATTTGACCGGTGCCCTACGTAGGAAAATGACGATTAAAAAACCCAGCTTTTATTTTATGGCGTCTCTGGAATATTTTAAAGCTACCGAATTTGTATAATGTATGTTGTAGCGCTATCTCTCTCTCTCTCTCTCTCTCTCTCTCTCTCTCTCTCTATATATATATATATATATATATATATATATATATATATATATATATATATATATATATATATATATATATATATATATATATATATATATATATATATATATATATATATATATATATATATATATATATATAGGGACTGACCTTTTTGTGGCCTCAGTCCTCCTCCTCAGTTGAGAGTGGCTGTTGCTCACCCGTGGCGTGTGCAAGGACTTTGAGCGGAAGCGCCTCCGCGCCCGTCGAGAGCATCCTTTCTATCGCTGCCGGACAGGCCTGCTCCAGGTGGGTCGCGACCTTGGGACCCAAGATGTGCCTCGCACCTGCATCGGTTGTACGTCACCAACCTTACGAAGGCCATCCGCGGAGATCCTTCTACCTACGCCGACCGTGTTCTCCAGCGACCTGGCGACCTGCCGCTCCTACTGGGAAGCCGAATCGCAGGCTCGGCCAGGCGATAACGACCACCTGGACGCCCTCCTACAAAGGACGGTCCCACCTTGACTGGCGCAGAGCACCAGCCTGATTTCACCTTTATCCGAGGACGACGTCGCCGCACGTCTTCGCAGAGCCCGTAACACTTCTCCGGGAGCTGACCGGCTCGAATATCGCCAGCCCCGCAGGGTCTCGGGCGGCCTTGGGCCGAGATTGAGCAGGCCTGTTCATACCTCGATATGGACCTTCGCTTACTGCAGGCAAGCTTTCTCTCGCCCCCTGGCAAAAGCTCGATGCCCCCCCCCCGACTTTCTTCTGCCACGGCTCAATTACCTCTGTTGGGCATGGCCAGGACCTAAGGCTACTCTGCTTCCGGCGGAGAAGACTTTCGGAGTGCTTGCCGCACTTCAGCTCGACACACTTCCCATTTGCACCGCGCTCACCAGTAGGCCTTGGTCTCGTACGCTTCGCGACCAACTCGGCGATCATCCGAGTCGCTCAGGCCTGAGCCGCATGCTGTGCTCCTCTGACGTGTGCGTGCGACGTGTCGCACTCCACCGCCTCGACCGGGCCGCCGACAGTGTGGGCGGCACGCCCCTTCGTCTGACGAGGAGCGTTCGCGGTACCTGAGCGCCACTCGCCCAGCGGCACTCGGCCCTGGAAACAGGGCGTCGGCCCAGCCTCGCTGTGGGAGGATGCGTGACGATGCCTTGAGCGTAACTCCTCTGTGGCATCTCGCCGGCTCGGACGTCCTCGTGGTCTCAACTGACCCCGGCGAGATGGGGCGCTCGTTCTTGCCGCGAGTTGCCATCTCAAAACTGCGATAGTTCGCCAGGTTGGCTGAAGGCCGGACTTGGGCAGCCCAGCCCGCTCAGGTCAGGGTCAGTCGTTGCTTGACCGCGGACAGATTCGCGACCCGCAGCTACTTTCAGACCGCGGGTCTCAGCCTGTCGTCCCGCCCTGGCGGTTCGTTCACCGCGCTCTTCAGGACGTGCTGCCGGTGGGCGCCGCTAGGAGCCCATCATACCCCGGAACGGCCACCAACTGCCGCCTTTGCTGCACTGAGACTGAACATGGCGTGTCAGCCCCCCTCTGCTGACGATGAGATTACTTTCAGCCGGAGCTCGAGGCGACGTTGCCAGAACGAGGCTCAGCCGAGCGTGCGGCTCTGTGCGGACTTGCATCCGGCCTGCCGGCGAGTCGGGCAGGTACGCTAAAAAAAATATAATTAATTTACATAGTGCCCAAAGAGAACTAATCTCTATTCATGCGCTTCAGATATGCCTCGGGGCTCGAGCCCACGACCTCAGTCAGACCTTGCTCGGGGCGAGCACCTTAACCGCTACGATGTACAGTTGGTTTAAGCCTGACCATCAGACAAAAAAACTAGGGCTTTAGGGCTAGTCTTGGCCACTGGTCGTCCGACGACCGTTAGTATCTGAGAGGCCGTAGTTACACCACTCAGACGTTTATCGCCCAATATTAGCGAGGACGCGATAGATCGACTCGTAGCAGTCTGCAGGCAAAAGGTCGGGACACTATCCGCTCTGCCTTTTTTGCCTTTGCTAGTGTCGCGAAGGTAATGCCGACTGTTCGTTTATTGCGCTGCGTCGAAAAAAGGCAAAATGAGAAACATGCTAGCTACGGAGTTCATTTTGAGGCCGGGAATGCGAGCTCCGGCACCCGATATTTTTGAACGCCATTTCGCGCGCGGGCGCGCGCCCTTGTTGAGCGCATCTTCCGACTCTTTCGCTGAGGCAGCTTCGCTACGGGTCGAGGCCGCGGTAAAGGGGAGCGGTTTTCCGGCTCAGCCACTGGCGCCGCTCCAACACACGAGCTGCATGCGTCCTTAAACTCGCCGCAAGCCGGACGGATAGCCGAGCAGACGCGGGCGGACGCGTGGCCGGTTGCTGCGTTACGGTCGAGCCCTTAGCCTTCGGTGCACGAGTATTGACCGACGCTCCCTCTGCGGCGGCGCGCACGGTTACCGAGCTTTCGGTCGGCGGAAAACACGAGTCGTAAAAAGCAACTGCACGTCACGAGTGCGCCGACGCACGCGCAGAGGCGGGACTGTTGCCGCTCGGCACCTTCCGCGCCAGCTTTGCGCGCACGCTTCGTCCGTCTGCCACCAATGGCGGGCGCTCGATGCGACGCCCAGGGCGGCAGAAGGTGCGGCTTCATCCGAGCGACGTTCTCGCTTGCGTCCGTCCTTGGGCTGGGCTTCGGTTTGGAAGGGCTCGCGACCGTTGGCTAGCGGAGTCCGCCGCACGAACCGCTGCGGCTCGGGCCGGCACCGACGAAGCGCGCGTCCCCCACCGCGCCCCGTCCAAAGAGCTACGAAGCGACGCACGGCCCGAGCGCCGAAACGCGCTGCCGCCCGCGTTCCAGCATCCGGAATTCTCGTAGCGGAGCTCAGCTAAGCGTCTTCGGGAAAATGACGGATATCGTGACGATCAGCGTGAGCACGTAGGCGATGAAGAACAGCCGATCGAGCACGAGAGCGATCGCTTTCCATTCGCCGATCGCTCGCGCCGTCTCGTCCCTTCCGTCCTGCTTTTGCGCCGTCAGCTTCAGCAGGCGGCAGATTTCACGGACGTCGTGCTCCACCTGGCGCTCGACACCGATCGGCGACGCCGACGGCGCTGCGACCCTGCCGACGCCGCCGTCGGAGCGACGGTCCGTCGGCTCGCTGGCGCAGCAGACGATCGCCTCCGCCGCCGCCGCCGCCGCGGCCACCGGCGGCGACCGCAGCGGCCCGTCCGGCGCCATCCAGGTGCCGTTATTGTTTTTGCAAGCCGCCTTCCAGTCGGCGCTGTCCATCAGCACCGGCCGGCGAGGCTCGCTCCTCATCTGACGCAGCGACACGCGCTCGGATGCCGACTTCTTTGGCACGTAGTTTCCCATCAGCAGGACCTTGGCTAAGCGGCCGAGGACGACCTGGGCGAGAGAGCGAGAGCTCGGGGGTGCCGCGCGAACGAACGACGCGCGGCGAGCGACGCGCGGCGAGCGCCCGACAAACTGGCAATCGCCGCCGCCGCCGCCACGTGCGAAAAGATTCGCGGGACGCTCGATGAGCAATCGAAGGTGGCACATTCGTCGTCGAGCTGCCAAACGATCGACGTCTTCCGGGAAGCCCCTTTTCGCCAGACGAGCTGCTCGACGCGGCGGCAAGCGGCTCAGCACCTCGCTTGGCTCAGCGCCTGGCTTCTAGCGACGAGCGGAGGCTTGACCGCTCTCTCTGCCGCCGGATGCCCTTCTCCCTGGGGGGGCGCCGATCCCGAAGGTAGCGAAGAGCGATCGCCGAGCCGGAAGAGGAAGTGGCGACAACGCCGACCGTCGCCAGCTGAGCGCTCCTCTTCCGCACCCAACAGGTCGCCGCGGTCGCCCGCGCCTTTGCAGAGCTCAGGAGCTTACCCGGACTAGCCAGCGAGGGGCTGTGTTCTTCCGGTCGAACCTGACGTACAGTCTCACGATGAACATGGCGAGGAATGTTGAGCACGTGATCATAACCATGTTCGTGCAGTAGTAGACTCCTGATAATAATAATAATACATTTGTTATAGCGCTCTCAGAGAACTCAATTTCGTTCTAGGCACTTTACATTTGCTGTAAAGGAAGCATGCTCGAATGGTTAGTGGCAGCACGCTCAATAACAACGCGTGTAACATGGTTAGAAGCGACACGCACAGGGTCAGCATGCAAATATGGTTAGTGGCAGCATGCAGAGAAGCACAAAGGGGACTTCGCTCGCTCTGCCGGGTCACCTTCGCACGTTAGCCTCTGACTGCGCTACACCACTCTCTGTCTCTCTTTCTCTCTCTGTCTCTCTGTCTCTCTCTCTCTCTCCGTTTCTCCGCCTCTCTCTGTACCTCTTCTCTCCGTCTCTCTTCTTCTCTCTCTGCCTCTGTCTCTGTCTCTGTCTCTCTGTCTCTGTCTCTGTCTCTGTCTCTCTCTCTCTCTCTCTCTCTCTCTCTCTCTCTCTCTCTCTCTCTCTCTCTCTCTCTCTCTCTCTCTCTCTCTCTCTCTCTCTCTCTCTCTTTACCTCTGCCTCTCATTATTTCTATCTTTCTCTCCCATCTTCCACCCCTCTCTCTCCCCTCCCTCTCTCTCTCTCTGTATTTGTTTCTCTCCCACTCTCTCTTTCTACTTCTCTCTCTCTCTCTCTCTCTCTCGTCACCTCGATATTGCACGGACGTGTCTAGAGACGAAGCGCTCGAGCTGCGAAAACTCGACGCAGATCGAGCGACGTCGGAGCGCGAGCTGCTGCCGCGTTTCGTCGTACCACACTCTCGCTAGCTACGGTACCGGTGCCTGAGGGCAAGCCAATAAAAGCGCGTCCGGTCCGTCGCTAATCGTTAGGTCGCGCGTGCGACATTGCACGCTTGCGCCCTATGGTCAGACAAACGCGCAGACAAGTGCAATGCCCGATTATTACCCCGGAAACGACAAGCCGGCAGCAAAAGCGGCGACCGCGGTGACGGGTCGCTCGGTAAGGAGGAACGCTGCCGCCGCTGCTGCCGTCATCGTTGGATCATCGCCATCCTCCCCATCCTGCCTGCACCGACTCACCAATAATCGCGAACCCCGCGTCCAACCAATGGATGAGCGCAAAACGTCGGGCCACGCCACCGATAGCTCGGCAATTTTAAATAGTCGCTTCTACATTCCGGAAGTTGTTTCGCAAGCTAAAGAAAATTTTGTCCTTTTCTCGTGCCATTCGCTTAACATGAAATGTACGCATCGTTAACGCAGAGCTGTCTACTCGAAAGCCGATGAGTTTACTTGTATATCAACTATATCAACAAGCATAAACTGTAGCGAATGACTCATTAGTTCGGAGCCCGTAGTATAAAACTGACTAGCTATTACTTTCAGTAAATATCCAGCTGCACTTTGTAAACTATTGATTACTAACTACTGTAAGCCCGAACCGCCGCTTGGCAGCAGGCCGCTAGCTCCTCTCACCCTCCCCCCCCCTACGACCAACCCTTTCACTAGCCCGACATGCCCAGCGCGAAACTGGTGGCCGTTCGGGTTGCCTTGCGCAGGAAAGTTATGCCTCACATCGGCTGCCTCCTCGGAAACAGACACAGAGAGAGAGAGAGAGAGAGAGAGAGAGAGAGAGAGAGAGAGAGAGAGAGAGAGAGAGAGAGAGAGAGAGAGAGAGAGAGAGAGAGAGAGAGAGAGAGAGAGAGAGAGAGAGAGAGAGAGAGAGAGAGAGAGAGAGAGAGAGAGAGAGAGAGAGAGAGAGAGAGAGAGAGAGAGAGAGAGAGAGAGAGAGAGAGAGGGAGAGAGAGAGAGAGAGAGAGAGAGAGAGAGAGAGAGAGAGAGAGAGAGAGAGAGAGAGAGAGAGAGAGAGAGAGAGAGAGACGGAGAGACAAGACAGACAGACAGAGACACAAAGACACACACACAGAGACAGAGAGAGACGCAGAGAGAGAGAGAGAGACACACACAGAGAGAGATAGAGAGACAGAGAGAGATAGAGAGAGACAGAGAGAGACAGAGAGAGTCAGAGAGAGACAGAGAAGAATACAGAGAGAGAGAGAGACAGACAGACAGACAGAGACAGACAGAGACAGGCAGAGAGACAGGCAGAGAGACAGACAGAGAGACAGACAGAGAGACAGACAGAGAGACAGACAGAGAGACAGACAGAGAGACAGACAGAGAGACAGACAGAGAGACAGACAGAGAGACAGACAGACACAGACAGACACAGACAGACACAGACAGACACAGACAGACACAGACAGACACAGACAGACACAGACAGACACAGACAGACACAGACAGACACAGACAGACACAGACAGACACAGACAGACACAGACAGACACAGACAGACACAGACAGACACAGACAGACACAGACAGACACAGACAGACACACACAGACAGACACAGACAGACACAGACAGACACAGACAGACACAGACAGACACAGACAGACACAGACAGACACAGACAGACACAGACAGACACAGACAGACACAGACAGACACAGACAGACACAGACAGACACAGACAGACACAGACAGACACAGACAGACACAGACAGACACAGACAGACACAGACAGACACAGACAGACACAGACAGACACAGACAGACACAGACAGACACAGACAGACACAGACAGACACAGACAGACACAGACAGACACAGACAGACACAGACAGACACAGACAGACACAGACAGACACAGACAGACACAGACAGACACAGACAGACACAGACAGACACAGACAGACACAGACAGACACAGACAGACACAGACAGACACAGACAGACACAGACAGACACAGACAGACACAGACAGACACAGACAGACACAGACAGACAGACACAGAGAGCGGCCAGCGCCGCCTCCAGTCCGTCGACGGGCAGACGGCCTACGGTGGAGCCCCGCGCCTGCAGAACGTCGCAGGCGAAACACCCTCCTCGCCCCCGCCACTTTTTCTACCTACGTGCACTTAAAGTGCCGTCGCCGCAACTTCCTGGCGACTTCCCGGCGAGCCCAGTATCGGGGCTCGTTAGCCAACGGAGTTCACTTAATCGCCAGGTTCGAAACCGCAATTTTAGCAGACCGCAGGCATGCCGGCAGGCCTCGACAGCAGCCCGCCGATTCTCAGCCTGCGGCCGCTGCCGGGCCGCCGCCGCGGCCGGCGCCTTTGCCCGCTCGCTCGCGGCGCGAGGGTTTCGCTTACCGATGAGAGGAATGGACGAGGAGCCCGACGGTGTGTTGTTGGCGAGCAGCAGAAGCAGAAGGAAAAACGCTACGAAAACGTTGATGCCTACAACGGCGACGACGACGGAGTAGGCGCTTGAGGCCGGGGGAGGCAGCTCGTCGCCCGCCCCGTCCCGCCTCTCGGAGCCTCGGCGCCGCGAGCGCTCGGTTTCCGGGCGCGACGGCTCCACGCTCATGTGGAGTGCGAGCCTTTCCCTCGCTCTTTCGCTCTCTGTCTCTCTCTCTCGCTTGCTCTCGCTCTCTCTCTCTCTCTTGCTCTCTCTCGCTCTCTACTCTCTCTCTCTCTCTCTTTCGTAGGCGCGGCGCTCTTGTTTCGGCCGCCGCGGCTGCCGGGCGTCCGGGTCAGGCGTACCGAGTTGCATTTTCGCCGGCGAGTCTGGTGGAATCCAGAACAGCACCATGACCAAGAGCGAAAGCAGTATGCAGGGCAGGACGAGGATGAAGCTGTAGAAGGCCACCTTCCTCTTCAGCACGAGCGTGAACGTCAGGTCCGGATATGGCTCGGAGCAGCACGGGTAGACGATCACGTTGCGCACGGCGTCGTGCGACACGATGTCCCACTCATTGCTAGCGACGAAGTCGCCCAGGTCGATGAACGAGCTGTTATTCAGAAACGCGATGTCCAGCTTGAGGCCATCGTACGACCAGCTGCCGAACTTGAAGTGGCACGTCTGCGAGTCGAACGGGAAGCTCGTGATGTCGATGGAGCACGAACTCTTGTAGATTGCCGGTGGGATCCAGTAGACGCTGCCGTCGCTACTGACCGTTGCCAGTGCCTCGCGAAGTTCCTTCAGCCGGCCGTCGGCGCTGTGCGGCGACAAAGAAACGCAAGCCGCCGCTCGCGCTAGAGTGCTAAAGCGGCTGAAGCGGCTAGCCGTCACGTCATTTCGGGTGGGGCGCTGATCGAGCAGCTCGAGTGAAATAGATTTCTACTAATTAAGACGAGAACTAGCACCCTTCCTTCACTTTTCGGAAAGATGGCGTCCTTCTACCACTTTCCGGCAAGATGGCGTCTTTCCGCCACGCAGCAAGATGGCGCAGCGTTATCAGCTATGACTCGGCGAAGCGAGACCACAGGCAGTGAGCTCTCGTGACCTAGTAAGTTCAATTTTTGCTTGTGCAGCACCCTAAGAGAGCTTAATCTCTATAAAAAAAATTCCTAGCTGGTTAAGCAGCCTCTTTTGTATAGCGACAGAAGAGCTTTTACGGCTATCACCGCCGCTTGTAGTGGTGATACAGAATCGCCCACCGCAGGAATCGAACCCACGACCTCGGTCCCAAGGTCGTGAAAGCAACCACCTTACCTTGTGTGCCATCACTCTATCCGGGTGCTTTGCATGCACCCACCGGGGGCTTGAGCCCACGACCTCGGCGGTTAAAGGCGCGTGCCTCACCCCTGGGCCAAACCAGTGGCAAGGTAGTAGACGGAAGCGCGCTGCACCCGCCGCGGCGAGTCACGCGCCCGCGCCTGACCCGGACCGCTTGCCCGCCACGTCCGTGAGAGTTATCAGCTGCGCCACGCGAGCGGTCGCATTCTCGGCGGACAAGCTGATCAATCGGAGAGGGTCTGGGAATGAGAGCACGCGATTATGGACGAGAAAGCTCGTGAAGGCATCTCCAAAGCTTTTTGGGTAGTCCGTCGTTGTCGAATCTCTCGCCGGATTGTTGGGCTGTCGCCACCGCCTCACTGTCGGAGACGCGAGCGGCTGCGCGGCTCTCATTGGCCGGCCGATTTTAGATTGTCGGCATAAATCAACCATAAAGCAATCGAGAAGTCGCGACTCATTGGACATCGGTCAACTTGAGCACGCCCGTCGAGAAAATGGAGGAGAGCGGAGGGGGCTGCCTACCTAGAAAAGTTTCCTCCCCGCTTCGCCCCGCTTCACCGACTCCTAGGCGCGGCCAGCAGCTAGCCGCCTGATCGACTAATTTCCTTCATTAATTTCCTGATCCCTTCGCGAAGCTACCAAAGTTACCCCTCGGAGGTTGTAGGCTAAAGAGAGCATCGTTGGAGCGATCCCAAATCGTACCAAAGGATCTGGATTGTGCGTCCGACAAGTGGCGCTCGCTTTCATACTAGCTGATTCAAAAGCCTCTTCTGTACAGCGACAAAATAGCCTCTACGGCTATCACCGCCGCTTGCAACGGCGATAAAGAATCGCCCGCAAGAGGTTTCGAACCCGTGACCTCGGTGCGGCGATCGTGAAAAGCAACCACCTTACCTAGTGAGCCATCACGGCTCACTTCATGCTGCCACACACATTCCACCGAGAATTGGTTCGATCGCTTTTGTAAGCACGGACAAGGTCCAAGCCTAGTTGAGTTCTGAATGAAATATTACCTGGAGAGCCCGCACGCTGCTGTCATCTGGGCCCATAGATCAAGCTCGCAATTTGGTGCCAACTCAAATTATCAGATCTCTGTTAGCGCGCGTCGCAGCGTCTGTAGCTCTACTAGCTAAGAGTGGCGATGAAGTTCGTGCCAAATCAAATAGCGCGAGGAAAACGTTTTTTTTTCAATAGCGTTAAAACAGCTGCACAAAAAAACGCCTGCAAAACACACGTGCATGTACCCAAGCCCTGTTGACAGACTATACGCACCTATTTGCAAGCGCACAAACGCAAGCGAACATAACTTGTAGTCTCACGTGCACGTTCGTGCATATGAAAATTATATTGATGTAGCAACTGCAACACGTGGACAAAGCATGCGGCGGTTAAGCGTGCCTTTTTCGACCATTAATAGTACTGGTAACGTGAGTCCAAGTTATCCAGTCCTTCGAAGCCGGTCTTTCTTTACAATAAGTGCGAACGGCGGGTCGACGACGGGGCGTAACGACCTAACGTACGTGGATTTGTGCAATTGACTTACGATCGCTTTATGTTCGATTGACACTCAAATGAGAATGAGCCCTTTCAGTTTTTTGACCACGTTGCCGGCGTCACGGTACGGCTGCTTGGCTGAGCCGGCTTTTCTTCGTTGACTGCTCGGCCTGCGGCGATTTGGGGCGATTTGCTGCGGAGGCTGAGCCTCCGACAAGCGGAAAGCTGCGGCGCTTGCGGCGTAACGCCGGCTCCTCACTTCTACCGTATCTTCGCTCATGCACCGCAGCCACTCTGTCTGACCGCAATGTTTCGCAAGTGATTCGAAAGCAGTCGATGATGGTGTGTAAGTTATACAGAAGAAATGGAAAAGCCTCGAGCTTGTCGGACAGCCGCAGAGACTCGCCGAGCGCGCAGCAAGCCGATCGCGCATCCGGTGTGGGGAACCGCCACATCCGCTGCTGTGAGCGTGTGGGATTGAAGCGCGCTACGCTGAAGCGTTTCAGTCGGATGCCGACCACTGAGACTGCCCACCACCGAAGGAGGCGAAGTATACGTACACCCTTCGCTCTCTCGCAGTGGCCGGCAGCCCATCATCACAACCGGAAGTGCGAGGCGCTGCTAGCGATTTAAACGAAAATGAGCCAGAGAGAGGGAGGATGAGAGAGAAATAGAGAGAGAGAGAGAGAGAGAGAGAGAGAGAGAGAGAGAGAGAGAGAGAGAGAGAGAGAGAGAGAGAGAGAGAGACAGACAGACAGACAGACAGATAAGGAGAGAGAGAGAGAGCGAGCGAGAGAGAGAGAGAGAGCGAGAGCGAGAGAGAGATACAGAGGAAGAGCGAGGAAGCGATACAGAAGACATTGCAGCTAAAATTGCAGCAAGCAAGTATAAAATAAGTTTTTTCTGAAGCTGAGCGTGGACTTTTGCTCATTGCCATCAATTGCAGGCAGTACAATATTTGCTAGGGGGCTTATTGTTAGTAACTATAAGTACTCCTAAGTAGAGCAGCACGTGACGTAAACATTCTGGTCTTTTTAATTAATTATGTACAAATTACTCGTTCTATATGCAACCAGACGCCGCACCAACATTCAGAAATGGAAGAAATGCTAAACGCTGCTCGTGCACTCCGGGGTCCGTGCCTCAGGATAGCAGCCCCGCACGAGTAACATTTGAGCGACGGCTGTGCAATTTTAAGCACGACTAATAGCAGCAGAAGGAACGTGCCAGTGGTGCAACAGTAGGGGAATTCGCCTCCCTAGGAAGCAATATTTTCGAATAAAATGAAGGGACCCAAAAGTAAGGGACAGAACCTTGAAGTCGACTCGTTGCTTGATTCGGAGCCAGTGCAGGTCGGTGAGAAGTAGTGTGACGTGGCAAATGCGACGCTCACGACAGACAAGCCTAGCTGCAGAGTCTTGCACCAGTTCCAAGTGCATGATTGCACAGGCCGGTAGATTAGCAAGCAGCGATTTACAGAAGTCGAGATGGGATATCACAAATGCACGGACCAATTTGGGTGTAGTATCCCTGTTTAAGCAAGCTTAAATTTTAGCAATGTTACGTTACTGAAAGTAGGCAGACTTGATTGTGGAGCTACCATGGTCGTCTAGTGATATGTAACTTTCGAAAAGGACACATAGATTTCGTGCAGATGCTTGGAACGATTTACTGTCAGAGCGGATTTGGAGCGTTAATCATTCCAAAGCTTCTGAGTCACACTTGTTTTGCTCATACCGAGTAAGCTGGTTTTATCGTCCTTCTCATCGAAAAAGTTTACTGTCATCCGCGTGCTGATGACAGCGCTAGCATGCTACTCCAAAGTCAATGCTGAACCGGTGCCCACGGTGCCCACTGGTGCTCGGACGCGATTTGCCCATGAACTGACACACCCTCGGCTAGGCACGACAGCAGCCTCGCGACATGGAGAGGGACCGACTATTGTCGGATAGCGGCTATTGTTCGGACTGCAACTCGTTGACTCAGGCTCAGGTGGTGTGAGGGCGAGCACGAACCGGCAGGGCCGGACTGGGTCAGATCTCCGTACGAGGTGCTGGCGTGAGCTGGCTGGCCCACCTCGTGCGAGACGCAGCCACGTGGGCCCTTACTAGTTGTATAGCACGACGTCCGGCTTCCATATCGAATACGCAGGAACTCGCACGGAGGTGATGCCGCCGAAATCTTCCGGATTCCAAGCCAACAGATAGTCGTGCCACAACTGCAACGAAGCAGCAGCGACGGGCGATTACTCGGGCGCCAACTTGCGTCAGCTGCGTGCTTGTTAGTCCCACCGCCGCGGGCAGACCGGCGCCATGCCAATGCTCTGACCTCACTTTCTGCGGCTGCGCGAGTCAATGCTGTCGCTCGAGGCATCTCGGAGATGCGCTGCAAGATCGAGCTCGATCGGTGGATCGTGGTTCGAGGGCTTTGGGGTAGCGGCGACCTTACTTACGTATCTATTCCAGGTGCTAACGGTCAGGATTTGATTTTGTTCATCAAGGTCAAGTATCTGAATGAGGCACATGCTGAACTCCACATAAATAGCATCGTTGGTGTTGTTGACCGGTCTTCCGACTATGCCAGATGCTTCGTACGTTTCCAGCAGGTGCTTGATCAGCATTTTCTCGGAAGACAGTACCAAGTTACCTGCGAAACGAAATGCGTGCCAACAGCAGTGAATCACTAACGGAGTTCGAGGCCGCCAATCGATTACATTCAGACTATTAGATCTTATATCAGATTGTGTGCCGCGGACTATCTTCGCGGACTTTTTTTTGGCTAAAAAGAGGTGAACTGCTGAAGATCTGACGCAGGTCAAAGCATGCGATTTGGTGAGACGCATTGGACTGAAAGTTAGGCTTTAAGAAACCTTTTGTTACCATCTTTTGCGTAAAGCGGAGGAAGAGGGTGCGGTTAAAGCTTTTGCCGTGTCGCAGTATAGCCAGCGACCAGCGCTAGACTTCTGAAATCCCAATAAGTGCTACAATAAGTGGCAACCGAGTAACAATTAAAGCAGTTTTACATTGCTAGAGCGCTAATGCCTCGCCGAGGAGAGTTGTTGTACATGCAAAATATATTGGACCCCCCTTGGCTCGTCATCAATTGTAAGCCCCTTGCGCGTGATTAAACTTATTTCGCAAAAGTGCGTCAACTGGGACTTGCGTCGTCGGCACCAGCTGGGGGCTGGGTGGGGCTTACCCAAGTTGGCAAAGAGGCGAGACCCATTCCTGGCTGTTTCAACTCGGAAGCCGTAGTTTCATTGGTCAACAGCTTGTGACGCAATGGCCAACCCATTTTCATTTAATTACCGTCCGGATTGGTGTCAAAACCAGATACTAGCCCGAATTGGAGGGACGCTAATTATCTTTCTTTTTGCCACCAAGAATTTGGTACCCGAGTGACAGGCGAAGGCAACCGATTTCGGATTTGAAGGTCAGCGTTCGGGTAGTTATACCTGGGCACAGGGAGCGGACTGATACGAGTTTTAAGCCGCCGGCCGGCCAGCCAGTCGCCTCGTGTACCGCGCCTGCCACGACCTTGACAATCAATACACTCCCGCGCCGTCCTGAGTCGTCCTCGTAATTTCCTCGCGCTTCAGCGCTCAAGCGACGCTAGCACCGCGCGCCCAGCGTTGGCCACGCGGTACGAGTCAAGGTTCGACGCCCTGCTGTGTATGCGCGGCGGCGGCTGGTGTTCGGGCAGCGCTGTACTGCCACCAAGATCGAGCGAGGGTCGATGCGCTGAAGAAAGTGGCTCGGCCGCTCGTCGGCTGTCGGCCAATCGCTCGAGATTCCCGCCTCTAGCTTTGAGCCGCCCCGAGCGCGGCGACTACCGACGGATGGCACCTAGGCGCGCCGGGGAACGAGGCGCGCCCGCCGCATCCGGTCGATTCCTTCGGCAAGACTTCTGGCCGTGACGCCGTTGAGGCTGCTAAGGGCATCCGGATCGAAAGGCGACGGTCGCAATCGGTAGAGCGGTTTGGGAAGGCGAGAATGCACAAATCGCCATAAATGGCAGTGACACTTCGAGAGGCTATTTCAAGAAGCTCGAACGTCAGTGTCGGACGCTGCGGTAGCGCGCGATATAGGTAAACACCGGACAGCGTATTCGGGTCTGATCAATAGGCCATTGTTAGCCTGGCGACTCCGCCAATTATCCTCCAAAACAGGCACTTGTGCCACGCATACCGGACGAACCGGCAATGGCGCTGGTGGAGCTACGCTAGGCGGCCGTGCAGTGGCAAACCGGCTCACATGCGAATGAACGCCGTTAAACCTGCTCTTCCAGTACCGCTAAGCTCATTTTAGTTTAGCAAAATGAAATTAATCAAGGTGCTCCCCAGCCTTTCACTTCTTTTCTCGCTCTCTATAAATTATCAGCAGCTCTCCACCACACTTGTCCCGTTATGCTCCACTGTCCTCCCCTCTGTATCCCCCCTTGCTCGTTGCTGCTCCCCCGGTCCTTCCCCTGTCCTTCCCCCGGTCCTTGCCTCTGTCTTTGCCTCTGTCCTTCCCCCTGTCCTTGCCTCTGTCTTTGCCTCTGTCTTCTGTCCTTCCCTCGGTCCTTCCCTCTGTCCTTCCCTCGGTCCTTCCCTCGGTCCTTTCGTCTGTCCTTCTCCCTGTCTCTCTCTTTGTCAATCAACTTCCAATCCTTTCTCTCTGTCACTTCGTGCTCCTCTCTCCAACGCTCTCGCTCGCTCACTCGATCACTCCTCTCCTCATCTCTCTTTCTCTCTCGTCCTTCCCCTTCTTCTTGCGCTTTTTCCTCTCTCTCTCTCTCTCTCTCTCTCTTTCTCTCTCTGTCTCTCTCTCTGTCTCTCTCTCTCTCTCTCTCTCTCTCTCTCTCTCTCTCTCTCTCTCTCTCTCTCTCTCTCTCTCTCTCTTCCTCTTTCTCTGTCTCTCTCTGTCTCTCTCTGTCTCTCTCTGTCTCTCTCTGTCTCTCTCTCTCTCTCTCTCTCTCTCTCTCTCTCTCTCTCTCTCTCTCTCTCTCTCTCTCTCTCTCTCTCCCTCCCTCTCTCTCTTTCCCTCCCTCTCCCCACCCTCCTTACTCCTTCTCTCTCGCTCGCGCGCTCTGTTTTGCTTTTTGTCTTTATCCCTTCCTTCTCTCGCTATCACTTCTGATTTTATTCAGCTCTCGCACTTGTCTTTTTTATTAAGTTCACCACTTTCGTCTCTAAATTTCCCGGTGCTCCTGAAAACGCCGTGCACCCACCAAAGCGAATAAAAAGAAACTAAAACCTAAAAACCTACAATTCAGTCAATATTCAGTGCATCGAGCTAAAGCAATGAGCGAGCATTCACTATTGCACAAAACCGATTCGTCTCTGTCACCTCAGCGTCTGCCCAGAGACGACGCGCCCCCCCCCCGCGCAGACTATTCGGCACCGAGGAGCCGCTGTTTGAGACTTCGCCGGCCAGCGGGAATACACCGCAGGCCGGCGCAGTCGCCACCGCCCCTCGCTCGTAGAAGGTTCCAGCCTCGCAGGCGTCGGGCAGGCGCGTTCGCGAGCTACCGCTCCTTCTCCCAGGGCGATGGCAACCGAGCCCGCCCGCCCCCCCCCCCGCCGCCGCCGCCTTCTTCCCAATCCTCGCACCCGACCGGACGTCGCCGCCCCGCCTTACCTTTCATGGCGAGCGCGGATGACGCGAGAGCGACAGTCAATAGCGTCGCCCTAAGCAGAGCCGTGCCGGTCGCCGTCGAGGCGGCGACGGCAACGGAGAGCCGTCCGGAGCGCGACGACATGCCGTCCTCGGCGGCGGCGTCGGGTCCAGCGTTCGAGCGCACGACCGCGCGCCCGCTCAGCGGACAGCCAATGACTACCGCCGCCGCTGCTATCGCCTCTGTCGTGGTCGTCGCTATCGATCTAGAGCGCCCGCGCTCGCGACGCCGGTGCCATCAGCCATCGACGCGCGGCGGCGATAAAATGCTCGGGCGCGCCAGAGTCTCGGCGTCCGAGAGCGCTCTCTCCCTCAACTCTCACAGGTTTAGAAAGAAGAGACGCGCGCGCAGGGAAAGCGGAATTTCGGGCGGCGCTGCAGCTTCATCGCGCGAGTGCTCTCGGGCGCCTGCGAGATATATATATATACATATACATATATATATATACACACACACACACACACATATATATATATATACACACACACACACACACACACACACACACACATATATATATATATATATATATATATATATATACATACTTCACTTTTCTCTTTGGTTCTTCAGACTTTTCGATATGAAAGCGAGCCCCCAAGTTACAAAGCTCAGAGAACTCAGCGAAGAGAGCAGGCATAAGAGGGAAGACAAAAACAAACGCTCAAGTAGCCTACTACTACAGCAACACGAGGCATCGTGCGAGCTTCTTACGAAAACGACTCTGCGGTGATTAATAACGAAGTCGTCGGAAATGTGCGCTGGAAGAGTTGCTAGCTAGCCAGCGGCGGTGACGCTGTGCGAGCACTGTACCAGACATCCGCCACTCGATTGCGCCACCGGTACGGTCCATTCCCTACGACGCCAGGATGAAAACGCGTTGGAGAGAGAATTTTCATCTCCGCTTGCTTGGGCTGTTTTAGCATCGCTGTCTGAAACTCTTTGCACGTTAGAGCAGCTTTCAGAACAAGCGTCAGCACAGTAGCTGCTCATGCTTATGCACCGTTTGTGATGGCGTGCTTTCTCTCTCTCTCTCTCTCTCTCTCTCTCTCTCTCTCTCTCTCTCTCTCTCGTGGCAGTACGTTGAGTGAAACTAAACGCTGCAACAGGAATGCGATTCTTAGCGGTACGACGTCTAAAATGTGGCCGAGGAGTGCGTGCTCCAGCCGATGCCCTCCGATGACCCTGTGCATGTCACCCCTAACCATGTTATTCATGTTGTTTGTTTATCAAGCATGATATTACTCACCATTCAATTGCATTTCCCTTTGCAGCAAATGTAAAGCGCCTAGAAAGAGATGAGTTCTCTGAGGGCGCTTTATCAAGTGCATTATTATTATTACTGTTATTATTATGATATGAACGACTGCCCTGGGTGTGGTCTGCTTCTGGCCGAAGCTCGGAATTATGGCCCTCAGATTTCGGCGACTGCCCCTCGATGTCTTCTTAGGGCCAGGCCCGGCTTTCGGCCAGGTCTTATAACGAGGACGAGTTAAAAAACTATCGAGGCAATTGAGCAGGGCCGCTGAGCGAACTATGGAATCCGCTGCTTGGAATGATGCCCGCCCACCACTGCTGGCCGCTGACGCCGCAGGGTGGAAATGCATCGTCGGGGGCGTGCGCTGTGGACGCATACATTTTTCGCGAGCGCTTGGGCGAGGTGATGATTTTCGGCGCGCTACTACTGGTGAGTAGGCTCGCACATCGAAGCCGGTGGCCGAACACAAGAATGGCCGCCGTCCGGAGTGCGAGGAAGCTGCGAGCAGACGACCCCGGAAAGGTTGCCGCCGTCGAGATGACGAGATGAAGCAGATCAGAGAGATGACGAGCGGATGACGAGCTCGGCGATGGCGGACGTCGGGTGCAGCGAAGGCATTCACGGCAATGCGGTCATCCTTGGAGGTGAGACGAGTTGCAGTCATTGCAATGCTGATATTTCTTTATTCTTCTCACCGACGTACGTCGGTGGGAGTGCTGGAAGACGTCGAACGGTACATTTTTCGCCTACGAGACGACAGAGCGAGCGCCAGCGTCAGTCGTAGCCGCCGCGAGACCGCCCCCAGAGGGGGCACCAAAAGCAAAATGGAGTGTGCATATTCTTTTAAAAAACTTTTTCTTTCTTGCGAGAATACCAATCTTGATTCAAGCAAGCCCTTCTTTCAGTGGACTTGACTTTTTCGGGCTGAGCTAGTTTAGCATGTTTGCAGACTTAGACAAAGCTGTAGCTTGACGCTCTGGCGGCGCGAACGCGACGACGCGGAAACACTGAGGCGACTTTAACCGTTGTGCATTCGGTTGACGCTCGCAGGTAGCACAACAAGCAGACGGCCGCTTGCCCCTCCGTCCGTATTCCAGCTGCCGTTCCCGTCCGCTCGCCCCATTCTGCCTGCTGCAGGCGAGCTGCGTGGCGCCAACGGCGAGCCCGGCCTGCTACGCCGCGTCAAGGGCGAGCCAGCGTGCCGTGGCTGAGCATCGATACACTATTAGACCGCACAAGCTAGGGTTACATAACTGGCTGTGCCATGACGACGCGGAAGTCATGTCTGGCCACTTTTCAGCTGTCCAAAAGATAATACTGTCCAAAATGAGCAGGCCATTTTTGTAAACTGTGATAACCACAGCTTGAATATGGCAGAAGTTAATGCTGCAAGTCAAGATTCCGTTGTCATTACGTTTTTTGGAACAACAGCAAGCACCTGCAAGTACCTACTTATACTTTTCAAGATCACCTCTGAAAGAGTCAAGACTTCGAGAAGACCTGTGCTAAGAATCCCTACTAGATACCAAAAGGAGATGTGAATTATGGAAAGTTGGTGTTGAATGAGGAATCCGCCGAAGGAAAGTTCAGGAATAACGAAGGACAGCATAGACTGTCTCCGAAAAGAAAGTATAGCTCGGTTTTCTCAGCTCACAGATCTTGATGCCAAATTTGGTTTGTTGTTGGAAGTTGAGAAGCATTTGAAGTTACTTGACGAGACCAAACTCCTCGAACAATGTCTAGATCTTGGAGGCTTCTATTGCTCAGACATTGATAGAGCAATGCTGTACAAGGAAATCAGTGACGTAAAATGTTGTTTGCCACATGTCATGACTCGGCACTCGAGCTCATATCTTTTGTTGTCAGTTATGAAGATGTGTTTCCTAATTTGAGAGTTGCCTGGCAAGTTCTTCTCACCGTAGCTGTATAAGTTGCCAGTTGTGAACGTTCCTCTAGAAAGCTGAAGGTAATCCTGTCTTATCTAAGAGCATCAATGTGGAAAGGTCGTCTCTCTCATTTTTCCATGTTAAGATTAGAGAAAGTAGCACTGGAAAATATTGACTTTCAAACTGTGACAGACCAGTTTGCCACTTTCACAGCCAGACGAACTCACCTAAGTTAAAGCGGCGATAGCTAGCTTGTACCTGTGCTACAGTTAATACAATTTCTTGACTCAATATGCCTGTAAGCGTGTGTGTTTTGAATTTCTCCTGTGGTGGAGCTACATTGCTGATATTTTTTTACAAGGGGAGGGGCGCCATGTGCGGCTTTGTCCCCGGGTGCGGAAAAATCTCATTACGTCTCCGACCGCGCCTCTCGCGTCGAGAGAGAGAGAAAGAGAGAGAGAGAGAGAGAGAGAGAGAGAGAGAGAGAGAGAGAGAGAGAGAGAGAGAGCTAGGGAGTGACAGAGAGAAGGAAGGAGGAAGAGAGACAAACAGAGGAGAAGAAATTAAGAGAGAGAGAGAGAGAGAGAGAGAGAGAGAGAGAGCAGAGATGGGGGAGTTTCCCGTGGCTTCTTGCAAATAAAGTCTCGCGGACTGCATGCACCTGGGGGACCCGACCCGACCCGACCCGACAGCCGCCTTGACAGGCGGCGCTAGGGCCGACTTATCGCTCGCCTGGCGCAAGGATGGCGGCAGCGGCGGCGCAGTGGCAGCGACGTCTCAGAGAAGCGGCTCTCAACGAAGTTTCACTTGTCTTTACGCTGCCTCGCCAGGTCTTGAGCTCGAGTCTTGCATCGCCATTCTTCGTTGCTCACCATCAAGCGGAGAGGATAGCTGCTAGGGCTGTACTGTCGCTAAAAAGCTGCGACCATTGAATTGGCCGATCTTTGCCGTCGTCGGCAGACAACAGCTGGAACATTACTCGCGCACGGCCGGAAATGCTGGCCCCGTCAGCCGCATAAGTGACGGGCGCGGCAGCAGCGGTGGCGGCGGCGGCGGCGACCTCGCGCTTCGACGAAGAGGCTGGAAAACTGGGCCTGGCGTTGCACCCGGGTCTCTTCTCTTATCTAGAGCAAGGCGCGCCCATTTCTGCCCAGTCAACGCCGCAATTACTTTCGCCTCCGACACGTCCGGTCATCGGTCCGCAATTGACCGAATTTCAATTGTAAGCGCCGTGTACAGTGCTAATTTTCGGTTTCTTCGCAAACTGCCGATTCCGTTAGCCCGCCGCTGAGCAGGATTTTTGTTGCAAGTCAGCACACCTGTCGGCTCGCCGCCACCACCGACGTGGCGTTCCAACGTTCGCCGCCAGAAAATGCACGGCCGGCGGATGGCACCGCCCGAAGGCGGCTCGATTTCGGCTCGATGACGCCCCAGGTCAGGTCTGCGGGGGAGGAGGGAAGTAGACGCCACCGAGCGCTGACGAGACGACGGCGGCGGCGGCAGATGAGCTCGAGCACGCCTCTCAGGCACGCCGATCGATGGCGCGCGCCAACAGACAAAGCGACGAGCGGCGATCGAAAGGGGGTGAGAAAATGCGTGCGTGCGGCGAGGCGAGAAATCGCTGCGCGTCCTCGCTAACGAATTCGGCGCCAGCTCGTCGACCCTTTTTCTTTTAGCATCGCCGGCCAACGCCGACATGTTCCTTCTCTCTCTCTGCACCTGCGGCGCCGACGAGTTTTGCCCCGCGCGCGCGCGCGCGCGCCTCGGTCGCCGAAGGAGGAAACGCACAGTGTACGAGTTTGCCGTCGCCCTTGCTTGAGACTGGCTCTGACGTGTAGGCCAAGCGCCCGATCGTGCCTGAGCGCCCTGAAATCTCACCTTCGCGATATCGGTCGGTTAACGATGCCCTCCGCGTCATCTCCTCACGTTCAGTATCCGGCTCCGTCCTGTTGTGCTAATCTGCCGTGGATCGCGCGGGCCCGGTGGGCGAGACTTTCATTCTCTCGCGTGCGCATCGGCTCGCATCCTGGACGGCGACGCGTGCCTTCGCATGTCGTGACGCGGCGGTCGTACCGCAACAGGTTGGTCTAATACCGGTACGATAGCTCCACGCGCTGGCTGTGGCCAGCACGCGGGCGCTACACTACCGGCGATTGCTTCATCTCGCATCTAACAGACGGTCGCTGCACCGCCTCGGAGACTTCGTGATACCATCAGCGTCCACTAGACCAAGCAAGCGCAACCGAGAAAGCACCTGCGTATGGGTTGAATTACGTAGGGAATCATCCGCCAATGGGGTCGTTTCTGACCAATTAAGTCGAATGTCTCGTAGCAGAAGTACAAAACCGATGGTCGCAATGAAGTCCGCGAAATAACAAATACGAAATCGTTTCACGGATAGGAATTAATCTGGTCGATAAACGTGTCCATAACTCGGCCATGTAGCAGAGGCTGGAGCGTGTGACCCACGTGTGTCTGCGACCCACTGTCCAGCCTAACTGTGAGTATTTAAGCGGATATACAGGTAGGTATAATTGTGAAATTATATTCATTTCCTTCTTTACCCGAGAAAATTCACCGCAACTCCAACTTTGCTTTGGAAGGCAAGCCTTATTGACCGCTGACGCAACTGTGAGCCAGGCCTACTAGCGGGCAATCTTGCAGTTCTTTTTTAACGTTGCAAAATCTCGAAAGAAGGAAAATTAAAAAATGGACTCCAAATTATATTTCTAACCTCGTTTGATAATAAATTATTTAGAACTATTCGTGGTGCACAATTCAGTGGTTCAATTTAAGCTATGAGAGTGCATATTGTAGCTCCATAAGAAAATTAACAAATTATATTTATCTATAACCCCCTGATATTTTTGGCACGACACTCATTTTCGTTGCACCATCATGGTGGTAGTATTACAGATATCACAAAATGCCGTGTAAGCGTTGCATCAGAGACCTATGCTTTCGCGACTCGCATACTCTCAGACTCACATTCAAGATTATGCAAGGTACTTTGCAGTAAGCTTTTTCATTAAATGTGCTATTTATTAGCTTTAGCATCCGAATGCCACTGCCAAACTTGGCTTTGAGGTCTGCAGTACATAGCAAGGATTCAGTAGCTCAATCTAAAGAGTGCAGTGACAAAATCAAATCAACGGGGCGTTGAGCGAGTGCGGCACAAACTTGATTCCAATTTCAGAGGCGGCAATGATGCCGAAGAGAACGGCTGCCTTAGAATATACCTTTTGCCTCTGTGGGCGCTCGCTGTTAGGAGCCACTCCCATCGACAGACGCTAAAGAAATAAGACTCAAATCCTGGCAGCGTCGCTGACGCGAGAGATTGATCGCGCATTAGGGACCTTAGGTAGGAAGCTCGTACAGTTGACGACCCATTGCTCGGCATTCTACAGACCTGTCGCAAAAGGACGCCAATGAGGTGGGTGTTGCTTCTCGCGCGCGTCAAATATCTTACCGACCTCGTGCACGCTCGTACTGCCATCGGGACCAACAACATGCAGCCTACAGCTGCAGAGCGCGACTTCAATGGAAAGTAACTATCGGCGCCGCGAGGACGACGTGCCGCGAGGACGCGCCGCGAGGACGACGTGCCGCGAGGACGTGCCGCGAGGACGCGCCGCGAGGCGCGCATGTCTGCGCAGGCTGCCTGCTGCTACAGTCTCTGTGTGCGACTACCGCGTGCGGTCAGCAGAACTAGGGCCGAAAACGCAGGGATCATAACCTTAACGACGCTTGACAAATGGTGGTGAAACCTCGAGCCTCTCAAGCACCGGCTAAAGACTTGCAGTGGCAGCACCAAGTCACGCAAGCAAGCCGACAGTAGCGGAACACGACGGCGATGAAGAGCTTCCATTAGACTTCAAGACAACAAGCCCGTATGCAAAGCGTAGAGATGTCTTTTAGACGGCCACGGAGGGTTACAGGCGTGAAGCATCGGCCGTGGCGTACAGAAACACTGGCACGGTGCCTAGACTACCGCTGAACTGCCGTCTGGGTCGATGCTTCGGGCACAGCGCCTGCCTGGCTCGAAGAATAAAGTATGACTGATTGAGTACGACATACTTGGGTCTAACTTGCTGCTTAACCGCGGATCAGGACGTTAATGGTTCCTAGCCCCTAAAGTAAAATTCAGCAACCGCGAATACTACTCCGGCAGTCGAGTCTGCTTAGTCTAGCACGCTGCCGTTTCACTGTCCACCGGCGTCTCGACTTCAAGATTCTGTTGCAACCACCTTTAGGTCTAACCATTCACTGGCTGCATTGATCTGCCTAGACGAATTAGCTTCACGTCCGGCCTCTCGTCTCGTCCAGCAGCTGTATTTACTAAGGACGATTAAACGCATGCCTAACTAGCTAAAACTAGCTCTGGACTAATCCAGAGGGATGCTTCGCGCGTTCGGCCTCCCGACGCACCTTCAGCATCCCGCAGGATTGGCTGCGACTGAAAAGGTCAAGTACTGTCCCCTCCTCCTCCTTCCTCCTCCTCCTCCTCCTCCTCCTCCTCCTCCTCCTCCTCCTCCTCCTCCTCCTCCTCCTCCTCCTCCTCCTCCTCCTCCTCCTCCTCCTCCTCCTCCTTCCTCCTCCTCATCCTCCTCCTCCTGCTCCTCGGCTTACTCGTAGCTGTGCAGCTGTTTCGGGCACGAGGAGGCTGAATCTGAGATTACTGTAATACTAGAGCTCATTGCTTGTGGACTCGCTTCGCTGAGTCACAGTAGAATTAATTACATGTCTATTACACGTCACTCTCGGAAGTACTGGCTGCCATCTTTACGCGTGGCGAATGGACGGGCGGACTTTCTCGCTTTAATTACTAGATAATTTATATGTAGCTTTCTCTGTAACTCCACATGAAGCCATAGAGAAAAGACGGGCGTTATGCAGGAGAGTTTTCTAGAACAAACTCAATGTCTATGCGGCTCCCGGTACACAGACGGTTGCCAGCATCTCACGCAGCAAAGAGAAAGTTAGAAGCATAGCTGAGTCGGGAGGGCAGTCGATGAAGTGAGTAGCATGAAAGTAGCAGCTCAGGGCGGCTGGGACGAATGTGCCACAGTCGGCAGCAGGAGAATATATCTCGTTGTGTAAGAATTAAAAATTGAATACGTAATAGTTGCGGAAACGAGTTCCACCTGCAGTCCAAAAGCTTCAACCGCTAACCATCTTTAAGTGTAGGAATGGATTAGCTAATTTGTTGCCCATACAGAACCTGAGGGCACGAGCAGGCTGAAATGGGTGCAGCAGTTCAATTAAGTTTGAAGGAGCTAAGTATTTCAGACGTTATGGGTCACCGAAGAATTTTACTCCGTGTCCTTTCATCAACCGGGACCCATCGCCACTCCGTCAGCAAAGGAGACACGTGGTTGAGTCTCTGGGGTTTGTTCACTAGCCTTTCAGTCAATTCGGTCGACGTCACGCACGCAAGACGCAGTAGGTAGTGGCTGCCCTTGGCAAATGGAGGCCATAAGCACGAAGCAGTCTGAGTGTGACGAACATCACGAGTAGGCTCGAACGTAATGCGCCGTGTGGAATGATTCGCCGGCGAAGGACGTGCCCCCATGCGAGCGCGCTCAATACAGACCATGAGTCGATACCGTCCGCCCGAGCGAGCCGCCAGGCAGACGTCAGCACCGGACGTCAGCACTTTCACTGCGCCTGCCTCGGCTAACGTAATCGGCTGCCGGTAGCGAGCTTGCATGAGGCGTATGATTCGCGCCAGCCGCTGCCCGACACTGCGTGGCTCGCTCGAAAGGATGAGCTCTTCCAGAGTGACTATCTCGAGCAGTACTCCGAGAAAAGGCTTGCTACGATGTGTAGGCGAATGGGTGTATATTTCATGCCACTGACGGCGTCCTCGCTCATTGTGAAGGGGCGAGGGTTTTCTCGTTTCATTTCGGTGGACTTTTACTGCCAGCGCTCGTCCGACGCCGACTTTCCCTTTGACCCTCTGAGCTTCTCAAAGCTCCTCCTCCCAACTTGTCGCTCGCCTGCCGCTCTGCGTGCCGCCGCTCTGCGACAGAGTGACAGCACCTTGAAGTCGATACGCTGCTTGATTGGAAGCCGACGCAGGTCTGTGAGAAGTGTTGTAATGTTGCTACTGCGATGCTCATGACAGACTGCAGCCTGGCTCCCAGGCTCTGGATAACGGATGCTAGCGGCAGGTATCGGGCCCGGCGAACGAGCGTTGCAGATGCTAAAAGCGTCTTTACATCGGATGCCGTCGGATGTCGTCGCGCTGGCAAAAGGAGACGCGGAACTTCGAGGCGCTAGATCGATTGATTGCGAAATCTAATGATCGATCGATCGCGAATGATCGCGCTTCGCCCGCGGCTGGAGCTTGTGCAGGGCCGCTTCCTCTCGCCGCTCCTCTCGCGTAGCCGATCTCGTGTGACGGTCAGCAGCGTGCGCAGCGTCGGCGCGCGAGGCGCCCCCACTCCCCCCCCCGCTTTCAATCCCGGAAATGCTGCATGCTGAAATGCTGCGTGCGGGCCGCGAAACCGACGAGACGGCAGTCGTAAGTTTACGGTGTGACTGACGAAGCAGCTGAGCCATTGCGCCGACGTCCGCACGCCCTAATCCAGACGCCTACCACTTTCGTGCTTGCAGCAAGCGGCTATCTTAAAATCGCGCGGTAGAAAAGCTATTACGTTAGTTAGCTGTTATCCGTATCGCCTGAGCCAGGTGTGACTGCTGAGAGGGGGCGGGGACCCTTGACGACTTGCCACGAGTCCTAGTGTCCGGCGTAGAAAGTCCGCTCGTTCGGATGCGTTCGGTCTCGCAGCCTAGAACGCGAGTCGCGACACTGATGGCATCTCCTCGACGGCCCGACTCAAGTCCCTTCCGTTCTCCGTCTCACATGCGGCTAATAATCGCAGCAATAATCGCAGCTGTAATCGCATCAATAATCGCACCAATAATCGCATCAATAATCACAGCTATAATCGTAGCAATAATCGCAGCAATAATCGCAGCAATAATCGCATCAATAATCGCAGCAATAATCGCAGCAATAATTGCAGCAATAAGGGCAGCAATAATCGCAGCTATAATCGCATCTATAATCGCAGCAATAATCGCTGCAATAATCGCATACATAATCACAGCAATAATCACAGCAATAATTGCACCAATAATCGCAGCTATAATCGTAGCAATAATCGCAGCAATAATCGCAGCAATAATCGCAGCAATAATCGCAGCAATAATCGCAGGTGTAATCGCATCGAAAATCGCAACAATAATCGCAGCTATAATCGCAGCTATAATCGCAGCAATAATCCCAGCTATAATCGACGCAATAATCGCAGCTATAATCGCAGCAATAATCGCTGCAATAATCGCATACATATTCGATACTATAATTACGGCAATAATTGCAGCAATGATCGCATCAATAATCGCAGCTATAATCGCAGCTATAATCTCAGCCATAATCCCAGCTATAATCGCAGCAATAATCCCACCTATAATCGCAGCAATAATCGCAGCTATAATCGCTGCAATAATCGCATACATAATCACAGCAATAAATGCAGCAATAATAAAAGCAATAATCGCAGCTATAGGTGTCATGTTCCAAAGCGACCTCTCGTTAGACGACCATATCAGCTCCACAGTCAAATCCGCCTATTTTCAGCTTCATAACATTGCTAAATTTTGAGCTTGTTTAGATAAAGATACCATGTCTAAGTTGGCCGATGCATTCGTGACATCCCGTCTCGACTTCTGCAACTCACTGCTTACTGGCCTACCAGCATGTGCGATCAGGCAATTGCAGCTGGTGCAAAACTCTGCAGCTAAGCTTGTCTTTCGTGAGCGTCGCAGTTGCCACGTTACTCCACTTCTCGCTCACCTGCACTGGCTACCAGTCAAGCAACGGATCGACTTCAAGGTTTTGTCGCTCACTCTAAGGTTCCTTCATTCAATGGCTCCGGCCTATCTGTCAGATATACTACCCCATCAGGCCAAGCATCGTTCCACCAGCTTTTCGGAATTCAACAGTCTAGAAATACCTCATACAAACTTTAAATCCTTTGGAGACGTGCATTTAGTTCATATGCTCCCAAAGCCTGGAACTCCTTCTCGACCTGCGTCAGAACATACCCTGACCTGACCACATTTAAAAGGAACCTAAAAACACACCTATTTAGGACAGCATTTAGTGGGTCCCTGTGATTCGTCCTTCATGTGCTTATGCGTGCTGACACTGTGCATGCTGCCACTAACCACATTTGCATGCTGACCCTGTGCATGTCACCCCTAACCATATTATTCATTTCGTTTGTTTTTTCAAGCATCAGTTTACTTACCATTCAATTGCATTTCACTTTACAGCAAATGTAAAGCGCCTAGAGAGAGATTAGGTTCTCTGAGGGCGCTTTATCAATTGAATTATTATTATTATTATTATTATTATCACAGCAATAATCGCAGCAATAATCGCTACATTAATCGCAGTAATAATCGTAGCACTTATTGCAGCAACAATCACAGCTGTAATCGCATCAATAATCGCATCAATAATTGCTGCTATAATCACATAATAATCGCAGCAATAATCGCATACATAATCACAGCAAAAATCACAGCAATCGTTACAGCAATAATCGTAGCGATAATCGCAGCAATAATTGTATCAATAATCGCAGCAATAATCGCAGCAATAATTGCATCAATAATCGCAGCAATAATCGCAGCAATAATTGCAGCTATAATCGTAGCAATTATCGCAGAATTAATCGCAGCAATAATCGTATCAATAATCGCAGCAATAATCGCAGCAACAATTGCTGCAATGATCGCAGCAATAATCGCAGCAATAATTACAGCTATAATCGCATCAAAAATCGCAGCAATAATCGCAGCTATAATCGCAGCTATAATCGCAGCCATAATCGCAGCAGTAATCGGTGCAATAATCATATACCTAATCACAGCAATAATCACTGCAATAATTGCAGCCATAATCGCAGCAATTATTGCAGCTATAATCGTAGCAATAATCTCTGCAATAATCGCAGCAATAATCGCAGCTATAATCGCAGCTATAATCGCAGCAATAATCCCAGCTGTAATCGCAGCAATAATCGCAGCTATAATCGCAGCAGTAATCACTGCAATAATCGCATACATAATTACAGCAATAATCACAGCAATAATTGCAGCAATAATCGCAGCTATAATCGTAGAAATAATCGCAGCAATTATCGCAGCAATAATTGCAGCAATAATCGCAGCTGTAATCGCAGCTATAATTGCAGCAATAATTGCAGCAATAATCGCAGCAATATTCGATGCAGTAATCGCATCAAAAATCGCAGCAATAATCGCAGCTATAATCGCAGCAATAATCCCTGCAAAAATCGCATACATAATCACAACAATAATCACAGCAATAATCGCAGCTATAATCACATCAAAAATCGCAGCAATAATCGCAGCTATAATCGTAGCTATAATCGCAGCAATAATCCTAGCTATACTCGCAGCAATAATCGCAGCTATAATCGCAGCAATAATCGCTGCAATAATCGCATACATAATCACAGCAATAATCACAGCAATAATTGCACCAAAAATCGCAGTTATAATCGCAGCTATAATCACAGCAATAATCGCTCCGCGCTTTTTAAGCAGCCCGTACGGCGAGCGTACTACGTCAGGGCATTGATGGTCACTAGCTTGCTTGCGAGCGTGAGCGCGAGCCCTATCACGGCTTAGTGCTACTCGGCGGCGGCGGCGGCGGCGGCGGCGGCGGCGGCGGCGGCTGCGCAGCTCCTCTTCCTCCTCCGCAGCTGCGTGCGTTCGCTGAGCTCTCAGCTTCCGCCGCCGCCGCCGCCGCCGCCGCCGCCGCCGCCGCCGCCGCCGCCGCCGCCGCCGCCGCCGCCGCCGCCGCCGCCGCCGCCGCCGCCGCCGCCGGGAGCTGAGAGCTCGGCTCGCAGTTTGATTTCCGGGTCTTTCGGAAGTCGCGACGGACTATTCCTCGCTGCTTCCATCCTGTAGATCCGAGTCTGTTTGCAATCGATACAGCCTCGCCTCTACCAGGGTTGGATGGATATGGGTGATGGAGATGGCTGGGATGGAGCGTCGCCAGTCAGCGATTTCGCAGCGGTGGAGAGCGCTCCTGCGGTAGAGCTGCAACGCTAGGGGGAGCCGTGTCCGGACCGTTCGCTCGCCGGCTGATGGCTATATACGTAGGCTGATAGACGGATGAGTCGCGACCGCAGTACCGCCAGTTGCCCTCGTTGCGTCGTCTCGCATGCCCGCGCCCTGATTTTATTAGCGCTCAACCCAGCAGGCCGCAATGATTCGCTCCGCTCGTTGACGTACCGCCTTATTATGCGTAGCCGACAGAAGCGGCGTTATTCTTCTTCCACGAACGCATTGATGGTAAACGGAATCTTGAAGGTGGAAATAAAGGAAAAACTAAATAGACTCTTGCTTGAACTCGTTGCAGTCGAGACTGATACTGGAGCAACATAATGCTGGAGGACATCCGAGCGACCGCGGCGACAGCGATGTATCAACTGCGTACTATCAATGCACGCGCGGTTTAATGCAGGAGCAAGAGACAGGTGAGGGACCCCTCGCGGAGACGACGAGGATAGGAACACTAGAGGCGAGTGAGAGCGATGCGTACGAATGGCAGAGACCGGCTAGCTATTATTTATCTTAATGTCAGATTAAATCCGAAATCGGGCGCAGGCTGTACCCGTCCAGGATGGTGTACGCGGAGAGTGCATGTGCAAATGGAGGGTTCGTGTGCGCCGCCGGCTCTGCATTAATGTCTGCTCTGCGGAGAGCTGATGCCCGAGCTGCGGAGGTTCGAGAGGCAGACAGCTATTTTTATCGCTTATTACCCGTTCGATAATTGCACTCACGAACTCGCACGCGTTTCGCCGGCGGTCGCAGTTCTCTAGCCTCGTGCAGGCGCTGCAGCGGCTCCGTGCGTGTTCAACTGCGGACGCCGGGCGACGACGTCGGGCGGAATTCATAGAGATTTCAGCAGTTGTTAGCCAGCAACGGAATGAGGCAGTGAACTGGCTCGACTTCTCTCAGAACGGAAGGTGACTCTAAGCTTCCTCAAAATGTCTCACTTTAGCACTTTTATATCTGAACTCTGGGTTGCTAGTAAGCGCTTCGGTTGCTATTAATATATATATTATATATATATATATAATTTAAGATACATATTACTAAATATTTGCTGGTAAACAATGGCTTGAATATCGGCAGAAGTTCAGGTAACGATCGTTATGTTTAGTTGTTCGTCTGAAATCACTCATGCATGAGTTTATCATTATCATCATGCTTGGTTTTTAAATGTTGCCAAGCTAAGAGCCTCTAGGTTCTTGTACATTTTGTTAGCAGGAAGCGAAGGCGCCTGGAGTAATAAATATGAAGCTTCGCGCCCCCAGTAGAGGAATGCTTGTACATTGCATCTTAAACCTGACGGGCCGCATTGGCCGTTTAAAACAAAAACAGGTCGACAGATCTGAATAGTCTCGTTTGTATAAAGGCAGACGGGCACTACCGCTTCCGTTTCACCAAGCAGGGACTCTCCTGACTGGCAGCACGTCACCTCATGATTTGCCGATTTTAGAAATAACCCTAAAACTATCTTTTCCTTGAAGCAATTTTCTCCATCTGATTGAACTAGCTTACTAGTTATGGGCAAATTCAGTGTGATTCAGAAATTGGAAAGGCTGACGCTCAAAATTGACTCTGCCAGCATATCTCCTGTTGAATCAGCTCGAAATCTGGGTGTCACGTTCCAGAGTGACCTGTCGTTGGACGACCACATCAGCTCCACAATCAAGTCTGCCTACTTTCACCTACATAACATTGCTAAAATTCCGGCTTGTTTAGATAAGCATGCCACGTCTAAGTTGGTCCATGCATTTGTGATATTCCGTCTTGACTTCTGTAACTCACTGCTTGCTGGCGTACCGGCATGTGCAATCAGGCGATTACAGCTGGTGCAAAACTCTGCAGCTAGGCTTGTCTGTCGTGAGCGTAGCAGTTGCCACATCACTCCACTTCTCACCGATCTGCACTGGCTACCAATCAAGCAACGGATTGACTTCAAGGTTTTGTCGCTCACTTTTAGGTCCCTTCATTCTGTGGCTCCAGCCTATCTCTCCGACATACTCCCCCATCAGGCCAAGCATCGTACCACCCGCTTTTCGGAATCCAATAGTTAACCAATACCTCATACAAACATCAAATCCATCGGAGACCGTGCATTTAGTTCGTATGCTCCCAAAGCCTGGAACTCCCTCCCGACTTGTGTCAGAACATCCCCTGACTTGACCACATTTAACAAGAACTTAAAAACACCTATTTAGTACAGCATTTATTGGGTCCCTGTGATTCGTCCTTCATTTCCTTATGCGTGCTGACACTGTGCATCCTGCCACTAACCACATTTGCATGCTGACCCTGTGCATGTCACCCCTAACCATGTTATTCATGTTGTTTATCAAGCATGATATTACTCACCATTCAATCGCGTTTCTCTTAGGAGCAAATTTAAAGCGCCTAGAAAGATATTGAGTTCTCCGAGGGCGCTTTATCAAGTGCATTATTATTCTTTAACTGTCCGTGGTGTGCCTTCTTCCTGTGCCTTCTTAAACTGTCCTCGCTGTGTCCACCCGATTCACGTGTTTTATTTTTAGCACGTCTCAAGTGCCAAGACAGTGGTTTGGTTCTCTTGAGGTGCTTTATGCATTTTGGTTTCGTTGTAATTATTATTAGCAGCTACCAACTGGCTTGAAGCGTTCAATGCGGCATTGCCTATTGCTGGTATCTAACCCGAGACCTGGTCCGTAAAGTTCGGGAACCATATGCCTGGTGTAACACCCATGATCCTTATGCCGGTCTCTACCCGATGCAAAACGGACTCAAGCAGTCTGCGGTCTGGGCGCTGGTAAGCACCAACCAACTGACAGCTACCTCTAGGGTCTGCCTAGGGTATTGGCTATTATAATTCGTGCTTGAGTTCTTTACCACCTCGAGCCGTGCGCCTCCACCCTTACCTCAGCCGCCAGCCTCGATGTCAGTGGCTAAGCCGATGAAGAGAGTAGCTTACGTCCGTTCTGGGAGATTAGAACGCTTCCACACACCGGGGGTCGTCGCCCAAAGTAGCATCCTCGCTCTTCGTGACCCAGGTCGTGGATTCGAGTCCTGCAGCGGACGATTCTTTATTGTCCACGGCAAGCGGCGACGGTAGTCGCCAAGATTCTTCTGCCGCTATCTAAGTGAGGCTGTTGAATCGGCTATTTAAATTTTAAAATGCAGATCATCCAGCTCCGAGGACGGCTACGGAAACTGATGCTGGAGACGGGCTGCTAGCGCCAGTGGGAGCGAGAGTGAGGCCGGGCGAGCACCAGGGAGCGAGAGCGAGGGTCGAACGCTCTGCGCTGCAGTGCGACGACTGCAGAAGCCTGAGAGGCGGACCGTAGGTAGAAAGTAGGGCAGCAGCCGCTACTCTCCGCCGAGTTCGCGTCCACTGACTAGAGAAACGAAGCCACGACGGTCACCTTGAGTGCACTGTACCCGGCCGTGACCGCTCTTCGCCAAACGTTCGTAGTGGAATGCTGCAGTCAGCAGAGAGAGCATTTTGCGTGGAAAGATGGCCACGGAATAAGGACGGAGAGCGGGGAACACGCCACCGCGCGGTGCAGTCTTGAATCGCTTGCATGCTGAGTAGGAGTTCATGTAATAGGCCGGAAGCGCGCGTCTAAGGGAAGTTAGCAACATTACTATTCACTTTACAGCAAATGTAAAGCGCCTAGAGAGAGATTGAGTTCTCTGAGGGCGCTTTATCAAGTGAATTATTATTATTATTACAATTACGCTCGTGCGGCAAGAATTAATCGCTTGCTTGAACCGCGTTTTGCCACGGCGGTTCGCATAGGCACTTGCATTGTCTTTTAGTAACGCTTTCGGGCAAAGACGGACTGCGTGGAGCGCACAGGTTCTGTGATGTTCCCGAAAGCAGAGCCCCACGCGTACCCTCTTTCCGACACCGGAAGCCCTAGCTACACGCGCACTTTCGCTGCGGTCCTGCGGCGGCGGCGAAGTGGCGGATGCCTCGCTCCATCCAGTGCGCTGTCCGCTCGAGCGCCGGAAACCGCACGACCCCTTGCACTTACTTTTAAGGAAACCCACTCGTCCCGAGCGCGCAGGCGTCAGCGCTAGCTTCGATGCACCGCTCCCTGGCTTCGCATGCTTCGCTGCATTTGTGCATGCAAACGTCAGTCCGACCGTAGCAGCGTCGTCGTCGCGACGCTGGCGTGGCGGCGGAGAAGGCTACGCGGCGTCTTCGCTCCTCGCGCTTGCCTTACCGAGGGCGTACTAAATAAACTCGGCGGGCTATCGACGGCAGCTGCATTTCAGCAGCGGCCACATTTCGTCGGTTCGAGCCGCCGCTGCCGCGGATGGTTGGCTCGGCACTCGCTCCGCGGCCAACGCGGCCGCCGAGCAAGCGCCGATTTGGCGCGCAGCTCGCGACGAGTCGGAGGACCGAGGCAGCGGCCGCGGTGGCGCGCGCTCGCTCGCAGTGCCCGCCGGGCGGTTCGATTGTGCGTCGGTAGGGCTGCTGGCCTCTGGGACGCGCGGTGTCTGCTGCACTAACTGCAGGAGCGGCGCGAACTGACGCTCCGCCTCACCCGACATTAAGCGGTTATCCGCAGAAGCCTTCTCGCTTAGCTGTGTACTTAAGACGCTGGCCGCCTGCAGTGCGAGCCGCCGCCGGCCGCCGGGGCAGCTGTTCGCTGTGTCTGCTCCTCCGGACATTAGCGCGGACTTCCACACATCAAAGGCCAGCCGAGCGGCGAGGCCCGGAGAGTGGCCGCGCTGCTCCGAGTCTCTGCAGAAGCGCTCGGAGCCGCCGCCTGCCCGCCCGCCCGCCCGCGCGGCGGGCTGTATGCGTGCAGACCGCCGCGGTGCGATGCGAGATGCCCCCCCCCCGCCGGCCAGCCACCGAGGAGGAAGCAGGAAACATCGCGGAATCGCTTAGCTGTCCGCCCGCCGTATGCGATGGGCTCCGCGCGGTGGCCGTGCACCCAGTGGCAGCGGATGCGTCGTCGCTTTGGGGCGTCTCGGTGGGCCACCGCGGCTGCTGCGACTCAGCTCGGACGAAATTAGTCGTGGTCCCAACCAGCTCGCCTCTGATTGGTTGCCCGGGCTTCCTTTCTTCCGCACAACCCCGCTCCAGCCATTGCTTTGAACGAAATAGTGTTCGCGAAAGTAGTCTGCGATAGCTCCAAGGTTTAATTTATACCATGTTTAATCTTCAGCTCAAGAAGATGTCTAACAATGTCTGCAACTGTTAACAAGGCTTCGCCTACCTCTGTCAGAGAGCGATTTGCAGGTGCTGCAGGGCGATTTGCGATCGGCTATACGTCTCGTCCATCTTATCGAATGTAGGCCAGACCGAATAGGCTACACAATTTACCCATTGCTCACCCTTTAAGGGAGTTTGGCAGAGGCTGCCGGGGGCCCTGGCACCAATGCAATCCGCGCCCATCTGGCTTAATAATATGATTCATTTGTTTAGCGCCCAAGGGAACTCTATTCAGGCGCTTCACATACGCCACGGAGCTCAAGCCCATGACCTCGGCCGGGGCGCGCACATTAATCACTGGGCCAAACCACCGCGGTATTTACGTTACGGGCCGGCAGCCCATCGCCAGCCAGTTCCCATCGCCAGCCAGTCCCCATCGCCGGCCATTCCCCCATCGGTAGCCAGTCCCCCATCGCCATCCAGTTACCAATCGCCAACTAGTCCCCCATCGCCATCCAGTTACCAATCGCCAACTAGTCCCCCATCGGTAGCCAGTCCCCCATCGCCATCCAGTCCCACATCGCCATTCAGTCCCACATCGCCATTCAGTCCCACATCGCCATCTAGTCCCCCATCGCCATCTAGTCATCCATCGCCATCCAGTCATCCATCGCCATCCAGTCATCCATCGCCATCCAGTCATCCATCGCCATCCAGTCCCCCATCGCCATCCAGTCCCCCATCGCCATCCAGTCCCCCATCGCCATCCAGTCCCCCATCGCCATCCAGTCCCCCATTGCCATCCAGTCCCCCATTGCCATCCAGCCCCCCATCGGTAGCCAGTCCCCACCGCCGCCCAGTACCCCGTCGCCGGCCAGTCCACCATCGCCATCCAGTCCCACACCAGTAGCCATTCCCGAATCGTCATCCAGTCCCCCATCGCCAGCCAGTCCCTGATCGGCAGCAGCCGAGTCAGGTCGGCGGCAGCGACCGGCTGGTCGGCCAGGACTACCCAGCAGTCCAGCCCACCCACCCCCTAGCGCCAGCCAGTGCGGCACCCAGTGCCGGCGGGCAGGTCGGGGCCCTAGTCGGCATCCGGCCACTCCCCCCCCCCCCCGGGAGACCGGCGAGAGGGCGTTGAGCCAGCCGCACTGCAGCTTGTTGGTGGCTACTCTCACGGCTCCCTTTCTTTCGAAAAAACCGGCCGCGAGCTGAGGCCTGACGGCTGACTGCGAGACCTAAGCCGGCGGCGGCTGCGAGCTGGGCACCTCTGACTCTGGTCGCTTGGCTGTACACTGTAATAAGGTGCTCGCCTCGAACTAAGGTCAATGTGCATGTATTTGATGACCGAGGTGGTAGGCTCGAGCCCCGTGACATATATGAAGCGCCTGCATAGAGATGCAGTTCTCTCATGGAGCTATACAAATGAATTATATATATATATATATATATATATATATGTGCATACATACATACGTACGTATGCATGCCGTATTAGTTTACGTGCGTATATATGCATATAAACCAATCTCAAGTCCTTTAGAGCACTTGCCTTCAGTTCGTGCGATACCAAAGCCTGGACGCACACTCCCGACTGACATCGAGACATCTCCTCACTTAACGAAATTTAAAAGAAGCCAATAGCCCACTTATTCCAAACAAGTCTTTGCTACTTTTTTTGTGAGTCGCCCTGTGTATGCATGTTCGTGCTGAAATTGCGCATTGCTATCACTAACCAATTGAATTGCTTCATTTGCAGCCTATGTACAATGCCTCAAGAGAGCTTTACGTCTCTCAAAGGGCGATATATATATATATATATTTTATTATTCGTCATATCTAAACTCTTTCATATGGCTTTTTTATTTCGTTTGCATAAATGTCATTAACCTATTAGATTTTCTTCTGAAATGTAGCCGATAGCACAAATCACATCGCTCTCTGGTCCTATTCCGTGATGACGCGAGGTAGGGGCTGGTCCGTGCAGACGCACATAAACTACAGGTGAAGCTAGTGCACTGACGCACAGTTAACGAGTCGTAGAAGGCACCCCGACGCACGTTGGTACGACGAAGATAGCAGAGTAAGTCAACAATCTCGAACGCTAATACCTTAAGATGGAGTACATATCCTTTTGTTAAGCGATATATTTCGAACCCGCCACATCTGCACACCACCAGCCGTAGCATAGAACCATTGATAATCACTTCAAGTGACGCTATTTAAGATCTAAACCCAATTTTAAGGCACATCCGATTGCAAATGACATCATAGCTCAGTACCAACTAAAAAATAATCGTTACCAGCTGCCGTAACCTGGATGATTTAGCATGCTAACGTTTCACAATCAAAATTGATGATCGGACGCTAAAGAGTGGTCATCCGAGCAGCCTCAAAAGTACGCTGCTAAATTGCACATGCCCACTGTTTCGTTTGAGATTCATGAATAATTAAGTATTAGCGAGAATAAAATACGAGAACAGTTTATGGCTCCAGCTATCGTTTTTATCTCATGCCGGCAGAGTGTCGAGCATATACAATTTCCATTGTGGACAGCCAGAGGAATCTAATCTTTTCTGTCATAGCGTTTACGAAATTATATGGCCACATGAACATTTTTTAATGTCTTCATCGTTTACTAAAAATCCAGTCATTTTTTGAGAGCAGATAATAGGGAAATTAAAGGCACTGCACTGAAATGGTTTAGATCCTACCGTAGTGGGCGATTCCAGGGTATAGAGGTCAGCGACTGACAGTCATCCGGCGAGCCGTCAAAGTATCGTGAATCCAGAGATTTATCCCAGGTCCACGTTTTTCACAATATATACTTTCTCTCACGCCAAGGTACTGCCCAAGCACAATCTAGCTTTCATTTTTATGCAAATGAAACGCACAGCTGTACCTATGCTTTGACCCTAGCCCTCCATCACCCCAAACTATCGCAACTTCCTATGAGCTTGTTTTGCTGACATTGGCACTTGTTAGCAGACAATTGTCAACATTAAGTTACTATTAAATCAAAAGAATATGCAAAATGTATTAATATTAATTGTATTCGGTAAACACAAACCTTGGCGGCCACCAAGAAACTGGAAAGCCCAATACTCAAAATGGGCTCTGCCAACATATCCGGACGGCTCAGCACTGAATTTGGTTTTACTGTTCCGGAGTTCCGGATATACCTAGCGTTAGATGACAGCATCAGCTCAGTTAATAAGTCTGCCTGCTTTCAACACTTAAAAAATTAAAAGAGTCGGGCATGCTTAGATTAAGACACCACATCCAGCTGTTCATGCATTGGTGATATCTCGTCAAGACTTCTGCGATTCACAACTTGCATGTCTTCCGGTCTGTGCAAGTAGATGCTTACAGTTGGTGAAAACATCTGCAACTAGGCTTACTGTTTGCCTAGAAAGTCTCGCAAGTTACATTATACCACTTCTCGCTGACCATAAATGCAGCCTTATCAAACAGCGTATTGACTTTAATGTCCTGTAACTCACTTTCAGGTCACCCAATCCTCTTGCTGCGGCCATTTGACCCATTTGAAATTATTACGTCTCTCATCGGCTTCCTGTAGTACCACTCTACTCATCTGACTATAGTCTTATAATCAAGTGTGCCTCTAATTAATTGGCCTATTCCTCACAGCCTTGATTCTGACCACGTGAATCGTTTTTTCCTACTCTAATTCGTGGTGAAATTATGAATGTTATCACTAATCACTTGACATGCTTCCTTTCCAGCATTTTTACAGTACGTAAAACAGATTTATTTATATTGCAGAGCTACATAAGTTCTGAATTCCTGTACATATACATATATAGATGTAGTTATATTATATCTTGGCTGGCCGATCGCAGAAGTTTGAGTGATCTAGAGAAGACTGCAGACCTGGTCAACAATCAAAAAGCGAGCAGGAACGGCTGATGCTTCGCGGTACAAGGCCTCTGAAACGCCAGCTTTTATCGTCGCGCACTACTATTTTGGCAAACTGAGACGATAAAACGCCTGTGTATTTAGTCTGGGCACAGCCGCAGAGCTCAGACTTCTGTTGCCACAGTGGGCTTTTTCAGAAAGTCCACGACACTTGTGCCTCAGTGGTTAATCTAGCATTCTATAGTCTGTGTGAGAATTCACGCACACGTCAAGCTATCAGCGAAAGGTTATTGCTATTTATTATGCACGATTAGTTATACTGACAATGATAGTGAGACCTTACATTTATAGGCGAGTTGAAAGATTGTGCTCGCGTTGATGAATGTAGCTATCGTAAACTCTGACCCGCCTGTTAATTTCTTTTACTGAGCAATGGTATAACTTGCAACTCAGCTGCCATTTGCATGCGCTTTAGTCGTTCGCCACGCTGGCAGGTGGTACCTGCAGCGAAATGATGACTGACCGCTCTACGGAGAATTCAGATGCACTACTCGTCCTCACTCGGTGAGGGTTGAAGGTCAGCCGACGCAGGCTATGCAGTGACGCTTGCCTGTATGTGAAGACGATGCAGTAACGCTTGCCTGTACGTAGGCACACCTGCGGTTTCGCAGATGCTGTAACGCTTGTCCTTCGTGTATGCGTATGCATGCTTACAATGTGCATGTTACCACTGACCATATTTTCTCGTCGACGCTGCGTATGTTACCGATAACTATGCGATCACGGCTCCTTTGCAGAGTATGTAAAGTGCCCAGAACAAGATTATGTTCTCCGAGGGCGCTGTACCGATGTATTCCTATTATTATATAATTGCCCGTTCGCAGACACGCCTGCGGGCGTTTCGCAGACAGACAACGCAGCGACGATTGCCTGTAGCCTGTAGCCGTCGGTCGGTGCCACTTCCCAAGTCCAGTAAGCGCTCAGCTATTGCGGCAGCTTTCGGATGACGCGCGTTGCTTTCTGCTTGCTTCCCGGAGCTTACAGCACGCGGCGTGCGATGTCTTACGAAGACTCTTGACACTTACTGCTAGCCTCACGCGGCTGACTGACTGCCAGCGTATATCAGTTCGTCTGTATATCGCGCGGGCTCCTTTCCGAGAGTTCCGGTACGCAGGTTCCCAACGAATGACGCTGGCGCGTGCAGCGCACCGAGACGCAAGCTGAAGCCCGCAGCAGAAGTCCAGAGTCCTGGCCCACCATTGTGAGCTGTATCTTTGGCTCGGGTGCATTTTTATCGCCAATATATCTGTAACTCCACAAAGCCACACAAAACTAAGCGAGTGCTACGCAGGAGAGTTTCTATAGCGAACTCAAAGCCTAAGCGGCTTTCGGTGCGCGCATTCGGTAGCCAACTGACTCCATCTCACACAACAATGAGAAAGCGGAAGAATAGCTGAGTCATGAGGGCAGTTGAGGTGAAGGTAGTGAGTAGCATAGAAGTAGCATCTCAGGATGGCTGGAAAGGATGTATATACAGTCGGCAGTAGGAGAGTAGATGTCGTTGCTTAAGAATTGTGCAAACGAGTTCCACATCCTAGGACCTGCAGAGCAAAAGGTTCTATCGCCAAGAGTCTTTAAGTGAAAGAATAGAACAGAAAATGTATTGTCCGTAGAGGAACCGAGGAGGCTGAAACTGGTACAGAAGTTCAGCTAGATATGAAGGAGCCAATCTATGGTAGGCCTTGTGGGTAAGCGTAAGAACTTTACTCTATATCCTTTAATCAACCAGAAACCATCGAAGCGATCCCCCAGTGAAATCCGGCAACTGGTGTTGATGTTCGTGAAGGACAAGGCGAGTAGTTGGACGTGAATTAGCCTTTCAGGCTTTTTGTCAATCGTGGGAACATAACTCGGCATTTCTTTCAGACAAAAGATGAAAGACTGGTGACGCAAAGACAAACCCGGATTGCGGTGAACGGGTGCGGCTCGAGGCTATCGAGATGAGCACTAGATTAGGCTTCCTGCGTTTATAATAGATTATTCCGCTCAGCGTTTGGCCAGAGCTGGAGCCTTACCACCCGACCCGTTGCCCAATCCCCCCCCCCAACAGGCTGGCCTAGCATGAGGCCACTAGCTACTGTCATCTGGCACTTTGTTTGAGCTGCCGCCGCTGCCGCATCGGCGGCGCACGGCAGAGCCGACTGTTGGCGGATTTTGAAATTACTCCGAAGGCCAACCTCATACAGTCAGAATACATGCAATTCATTGGTGTTTGGGGTTTCACTGCGGCGGCATATGTAAAGCGCCTGTATAGAGATTGACTCTCTTAGAGGGCTATGCACATGAATTTCATTTATTTATTTCGATCGGATTCGCAGCATCGCTCTCTGCAGGCTCGCAGAGTTGAAGCTGGTCTCGAGGAAAAATCGTCTCTCTCTGTGTCGCTCTCTGTCTGTCTCTGCCTCTCTGTCATTCTCTGTCTCTCTGCTCGTCTGCTCGCAGTCCTACTGCTAACGCGGCGCAAAGCGATTGCGGAGGTGCCAATTAATTCGACCACGAACAACTGTCGCATCGAGCCGAGCCTCGCTGGTTTGGCCGACGGGTAAGGTGCATGCCTTTTAAAGACCAAGATCGTGGGCTCGATCTCTGCGCCCCAAGTTAAGGGCCCTGATAGTGATTACGTGGATAATCTTCGGGTGCTACACAAATAACGTACGTATATATGTGTGTGTGTGTGTGTGTGTGTGTGTGTGTGTGTGTGTGTGTGTGTGTGTGTGTGTGTATAGCAAGTTACCGAGGTTGGTTCGCATAATTCAGCACCAGGCGGTATGACATCAAATAGGACGCGAGTAATATAGCTAATAAACGCCGCATATAAGGCGAATCGGCTGACTTGTACACGAGGTATGATAGTGGTCACGTATACCAGCCTGTGAGGAAGTGAATAAATAAATGTATGAATAAATTTATACAGGCGGACTTGAATGGCGTCAAGAAATCTAATTGAAGATCAAGCTGCTTTGCAAGCGTTAGAGGGTAGATAATAATAATAATAATAATAATAATAATAATAATGCACTTGATAAAGCTCCCTCAGAGAACTCAATCTTTTTCTAGGCGCTTCAAATTTGCTGCTAAGGGAAACGCGATTGAATGGTGAGTAATATCATGCTTGATAAACAACATGAATAGCATGTTAGGGGTGACATGCACACAGTCAGCATGCAAGTGTGGTTAGTGTCAGCATGCACAGTGTCAGCACGCATAAGCATATGAAGGACGAATCACAGGGACCCAATAAATGCTGTCCTAAATAGGTGTGTTTTTAGGTTCCTTTTAAATGTGGTCAGGTCAGGGGATGTTCTGACGCAGGTCGGGAGGGAGTTCCAGGCTTTGGGAGCATATGAACTAAATGCACGGTCTCCAAAGGATTTGAGGTTTGTACGAGGTATTGGTAAACTGTTGGATTCCGAAAAGCTGGTGGTACGATGCTTGGCCTGGTGGGGGAGTAGATCTGAGAGATAGGCTGGAGCCAAAGAATGAAGCGACCTAAAAGTGAGCGACAAGACCTTGAAGTCAATCCGTTGCTTGACTGGTAGCCAGTGCAGGTCGGCGAGAAGTGGTGTGATGTGGCAACTGCGACGCCGACGACAGACAAGCCTAGCTGCTGAGTTTTGCATCAGCTGTAATCACCTGATTGCACATGCCGGTAGGCTTACAAGCAGTGAGTTACATAAGTCAAGACGGGATGTCACAAATGCATGGACCAACTTAGACGTGGTATGCTTATCTAAACAAGCCCGAATTTTGGTAATTTTATGTAGCTGAAAGTAGGTAGACTTGATTGTGGAGCTGATGTGGTCGTCTAACGAGAGGTCACTCTGGAACATGACACCCAGATTTTGAGCTGATTCAACAGGAGATATGCTGGCAGAGCCAATTTTGAGCGTCAGCCTTTTCAATTTCTGAATCACACTGGGTTTGCTAATAGCTTGTAAGTTAGTTTTATCGTCGTTTAGTTTAAGTAAATTTGCTGCCATCCATGGGCAGATGTCATCAATACATGCAGCAAGTGAGTTGAGAGAATTCGAGGTACTCAAAGGCTGGGAGGGATCAAAGCAAAGGTACAACTGAGTTTCGTCCGCATAGAAGTGAAAGCATTGATTGTGGTTGGCAATCACATCAGCAAAAGGAAGAGTATAAACCGTGAAAAGAACCGGACCAAGCACGGAGCCCTGAGGTACCCCATATTTCAGAGGCTCCTCAGAAGATCTTTGTCCATTCACGTCAATACTCTGGAGTCTCCCACTGAGATAGGACCTGAACCATTGCAGAGCAGTGCCAGTGATGCCCAGGCGACATGAGAGGCGATCTAGAAGAACTTGGTGATCGATAGTATCAAAAGCTGCCGAAAGATCGAGCAAAACAAGCAGAGACACTCTACCCACGTCTGCATTCCTAAGTAGGTCGTTGTACACCCTAAGCAATGCTGACTCTGTGGGGTGATTAGCTCTAAAGCCAGACTGGAACTTACTAGCAAGGTTGGAAGCTTCAATATATGTGTTCAGCTGGTCTGCCACGACCCGTTCCAGTGTCTTTGATAGGAATGATAGAAGGGAAACTGGGCGATAGTTGCTCAAGTTCTCTTGGTCTAGTGTCGCTTTCTTGAGAAGTGGCCTGACTACCTTTTGAGCTTTTTTGAAAGGTGCTGGGACATGACCTGATTGGTCCAGCCAACAATTCAGAAGAAGGATTTTTCAAGCGTCACTTGCAAAGTCACCGTCACTTTTACCGTCTATCTGTGTGCCCGTCGCAATTCTATTTGGCAGACGTGATAGGACTTGATTGTCGGAAGCGATCTGACGATTACAAGACCTCAGAGATGTAGGAACTGAACTGTTGGTCGTTGCATACTGCCTATGGCTAGAAAGTTGCGAAGTCCAGCTTTCGGCAGTCTGGTGGATGGCCGTTCGATTTTTTCGTCTGATTATTTGTCCGTTTGCTAATCTCGGCAGGTACGATCTCGGTGAGTTTCGTGGTAGCCTACGACTTCAGCTTCAGGATCCATTTCTTGCCTGCATGCGGACGGGTAACTTTTCGCCAGGAACTAATACTGAACAGTCTCTATGTGGCCGTCGTTACCACCTTGGCTAGCAGGGAAGTAGTCGGCGAACCACTGTGGGCGCTACCAAGCAAGGCACTAATGCTCGCTCACCAAGAGGCAAAAAGGTCCTCAACAGGCAATACTGGATGTAGCTAGCGAAGGAAGTCCATCCCCGATGTGTATGTTTTCCTGGTGCGCCGGACGGCACTCACACGGACAAGAGATGGTAATCCGAACGCACAAACGAGCCGCAAAGTCTCGGAACTCGGTAATAGTGAATTGCGAGCAATTTTCACTCACTAAATCTTCTGGGATCCCTAAGTTTTGGAATACTATACATATATAAATACATATAATTCATTTGCATAGCGCCCTAAGCGACCTTAATCTCTATCCAGGTGCTTCACACGTATGCTACGGGGTCGAGCCCACGACCTCTGTCAGACCTTGATCGGGGAGAGCACTCTAACCGCTGAGCCAAACCAGCGACGTCCTTCTTATGCACTGCCGCGAGTTTATCTATAGAGATCCATTTTCTGTAAAAATCGACAGTCTGCATCTAATCACTTCCGTCAAGGTGAACCAGGTCAACTGCCAGCTTCTGACGCGGGTATTTTGGGACAGCATGCACGTAGAGGTCATAGACGGGTTAGCATTTTGTTTCTCTTAACATTTTCTGCAAGCTACCACCATATATTCTTGATGTCATTCCCTTACTGAGACCAGTAGACCGAAGTTTTAGCAAGCGTGATAGTTTTAACCATACCACAATGAGCCTCCGTAATGGCTGCAAAGAATTTTGGCGAAATGACAGGAGAATGACCAAATGTTCGCCTTTGAAGATCAGGCCACCACGGTTTGCCAAATCATGCAGAGCACCCCAGAAAGGCCTAAAGTGAGCAGGGTGCTATCGGTGCCTTTCTGGCCACCCTGTCGCAAGGAATGAAAGCAATGCTCAAAGAGTCGTGACGTCAGTTAATACTCATCTGCAGGCTTCGAGTTGATCGTATGCCGGTAGGGTCTGGGGAGGAGCAGATGCAATCTGTTCCCGTCAAGCCACTCTTGGTCTGTATATCGACATTTGGATGGAGTCCTGCTGAGTGCATCTGCTATGACAAGTTACTTCCCGGGCGTATGGACCAAGGTGAAGTGATATCGCGGGCAACGAAGTCTTACACGCTGAAACCGTGGTGAGGCATCAGCGATAGGCTTATTAAAGATGCCAAGTAGTGATTTATTGTCGCTATCTACGACGAGGCTCTGCCCAAAGACATATTGATGAAAACGTTCAAAGCCAAATTGGACAGCCATCACATCTTCGTTTCTATACGAGCATATCACTGCTGAACTAGAGTCAATTCTCGAGGTGCACATTCAAATAGTCGCTGATTTAACAGCCTCGTTTGTATAGCGATATAAGAGCCTTTACGGCTATCACCACAGCTTGCGGCGGTAATAAAGGATCGCCCACCGCAGGATTCGAACCCACAACTTCGGGACCGAGGTCGTGAAAGCAATCGCCTTCCCTAGCGTGCTATCATACGCGATAGGTTTATGGTTTTGCAATATTATTGCCCCAAGGCAATTCTTGAGAAGCCGACAGCGAAACGCGAAAAGAAAGGGCTGCCTGAAGCTTGCGACTTGAGTCCGGGCAGCGCTGCTAAGCGATTGGTGTGGGAATAGAGAGAGCCGAGGAGGCAACCGAAGACGCAGGGCGCACGAGCTGCCGAGCGAGCGGGCTACACGAAGCCTCCAAGTCTGCCATTGCTGCTAAGCACCTTGCTCGCTCGAGCTCTAATACCTTCGCATGATGAAAGCTGGCACTGTGCATATTTAGGCTTTGCTACCCGATGTGCGAGTGACGTTGCACTATTGCAAAAATAAGGTCAGCGAAGTCTCAGTTATCGACGGTCTACGAACGTGAGTGGTGCGAATTACCTTAACTCCTCCAGTCAAGATTGGAGATAATTAAGCGATGAACGAGCCGTTAGCTATCCGAGGCTGTACTCCCTAGGTCGGCTTGGCTTTACGAGCTCTGATTCCTACGGAACTCCACGCTCTCCTAGCTTATTGCAGACTGACACAGACTGGTAGACTGGGGCGGAGACACAGAGGTGGCACGAAGGCACGCACTCGAGCGACAGAAACAGAGACATAGACAGCGAGGCAGAGATACGCTAGCTGGCGCATACTGACAGAGAAGGGACACCAAGAGAGGTACCGTCAAAGACTGAGAACGAGACACACAGAGACAGAGAAAGAGTAAGAGAGAGAGAGAGAGGGAGAGAAAAAGAGAGAGAGAGAGAGAGAGAGAGAGAGAGAGAGAGAGGGGGAGAGAGAGAGAGAGAGAGAGAGAGAGAGAGAGAGAGAGAGAGAGAGAGAGAGAGAGAGAATGGAGGTTCTGTACTCTTATCCATGCAAATCCTGATTTTGGTGATAGATATGCAGTGATACCTTGGCTTACGAGTTTAACTCGCTCTATGACGGAGCTCGTAACTCAAATTACTCGTATGTCAAATAAATTGTCCTCATTGAAAAGCCATTCAGGACCCACAAAACACCGTGATTTTTGTCACGTGCTTTTAAATTAAAACATGTACTTATAAATAAAAAATATTGTTTAAAAACAAAATACAATAGAGTGTACTGCAATAAACGGGTTTTAATGTACAGCATTAACTTGGATATCCGACGGTGTGAAGATGCTGACGGGGTTGGAGGAGAAAGGCTGAAATGAACACCAGAATCTTGAAAACCTTAATCTGAAATAAGTATCTGAATGCGCTTGACGTCACACCGGGTCTTCGGACAGCGTCTTGCGTCGGAACGGCTGTCCTAACCTTACTGGCCTGAGTAACCACACGCAGTTCCTCCCTACACCCTCTTGCTTGCGTCGCTGACACACCCACTCGCACTCGTATACGTGAGAGTAACTCCATCGCAACTGCTTAAAGTGAACGAGTGTGGCACGGGATGCTGGGCGGAGTTTGGACGTTCGCTGGGGCAACTAGTGGTGGGGTACCTGAATCTGGCTCGCAACACAATTTTTAGCTCTAAACTCAAAGCAAAAAGTCGGCCGAGAGACAGCTAGTATCTCAAAAAACTTACAAGTTGGGACGCTCGTAAGTCAAAATACCACTGTATTTATATAATTCCTTTGTATAGCGCCACAAGAGAATTTAATCACTATTAGGCGCTTTGCATAGGGCACGGAGCTCGAGCCCACGACCTCGGTCATCAAATGCATTCACTTTGACATCGATCGTCATAGGTGAGTACCTTAACCACTGGTCAAAACCAGCGCGGCGGTGATGTTCCTTAGATGAAAATAGGCCGACTTTAACGGAAAGAAGCGGGCTCATCTGATGGCAAGTCATTTTGGAATAGTGCTCCTAGATTACGAGCAAATGCTACGGAAGTGATCCTATCCGTACCAATCTTGAGGTTTAGTTCATCCAAATTTCGAATTATCCTGCTCGGGTATGCCTATAACTATTGAGTTGACCTTATCGTTTCTAAGCTTCCGGGGAGTTAGCAGCTCTTCAAGCATGAGCATCAAGTAGCCGATGCAGGCAAAGATAAAGGAATTGAGTGAATCGGATGGGGAGTCAGAGGCTGAGAAAAGTCAAAGGAAAGGATCGGTAGAACCGCATGTCATCGGCGTAGAAGTGAAAGCCGAGACTGCGTCTTGCGATGGCATCGACCTGAGGAGAGTACATACGGTGATAAAAAGGAGCCTAGTATCACCAGATCTGGCGCATGCACTGCATACTTTCAGGGCTGCATAGATGACCAAAAGCCGTTTACTTCTAAACTCTGACATTTCTCGCTCACTTAGGTAGAGCCTAAGCCAGTTTAGTTGTGTGCCAGCGATACCTAGGCTTGTGGCGAGGCACACCAAAAGAATCCTGTGGTCATTAATAATTATATTAATAATAGTAATAATACTAATACACTTGATATAGCGACCTGAGAGAATTAAATCTCTTTCTAGGCACTTTAAATTTGCTGCCAAGGAAGCACGATCATTTACATAGGTCCTCAGAGAAACATCTCTTTCCAGACACTTTGAATATGCTGCAAAGGAATTATGTCGATTGGCTAGTGATAGCAGGCAGAATGAGAGCCCGTATAGGCACACATAACAATAATAATTTTAAGCCTGCAGCCTGGCTCATTTTGCACTAGCTGTAATCGCCCGATTTCACAGCCCGAAAGGCCTGCAAGAAGTGGGCTACCAGAAGTCGAGACGCAACGTCAGAAATGCATTGACCAAGGCTAGTAAGTCAAATATTGAAGCATTGCATTTCTGTCTCAAAAACTAGCGACTTTGCTGCCGATTCAATTATTCCCTAGTCATTAAGCAAGCTTCAAAGCTACAGGCACTAAATGTGGCTCAGCTAGCCCCATTTAAGGTGACATACTAAGCAATTAGACAAGAAGCTTCTTAGCGTAAGCCGGGCGTTTCTAGTTGATTCCATCAAAAGCAACAACAAAGGATGAGCGTCCAATCGACCGGCTTGATGTCTGTTAAACTTTCTTTAGTTATCACCTTGATCAATTTATTAGCAATACGTGGAGTGGTATACATAGTATATACATACTTAGTAACTTTTTTTTGATAATTAAAATGCTCAACCTAAGCATTGTCTCTGCACTGTATAGGCGAGTCCTTAGGTTTTGCCGCAGTCTGTTCTGCTGAATTTGTTTAAGCAGTACTCGTCAGAAATTACTCTTTTGACCCTTTTGATTGCCTCCCCGCCCCCATTTATACCTAATACTGCCGGAAAATGCTACCGTCATGCCTCGAGTACTCAACATTTGAGGTTAGAATCTTGAAAAGGGTGGAAAATTTTGCTCCAGACATGCGTATTTTTGCGTGCGTAGACTAGCTGAGCGAGTCACGAAGATTTCCCTGTACTTCTCTAACTATCCATTCGTACGGGCATTTTTTTATTGAGCTTTGCACTGATTTTGGCAAGTAGCGCTTCCCTCGTACTCGCTGCGAGCACCAGCCAACATGTCGACAAACTTCCAAAAGCAGAATCGAAGAAAACACCATTTGCTAGCACACATTCAAGGCATAGCGCCATTACAGTGCTGAGTCACTGGATGCTTTTTTAAACGAGCGATACGCGCCCGTCATTCGCTATCCAGTCGTCGGCTGCTCAGTGCACTCCCACCCTCTCAGTGGAGCAAGCGAAGCGAGTTCTCGCCGACCCACCCACCAGCACCTGTTCCGAACCTCCTGCCTTCGACCCGATCGAGCGATCCTTTTTAGAGCCTTGTGAAGATGATAGCCTCAATTCTCGCTCAGATAGTCTTTACAAATATTTAGTCACTAATCCCTTGAGGCTCTTCTTTTTGTTATGGATGACATATTTCTTTAAAAGGCGGATGATGATTAAACTCACCGAGTACGGGAAAACATAGTGCTCTTCAGCAATTGGAAAGCCTGACCCTCAAAATGAGCTCGGCACGCGTATCCCCTGCACGCACCTGCACGCAATCCAGGTGTTCAGTTCTACCGAGACATTCCTCAAGACGACAACATCGGCTCCACGGCCACATCTCTCTCTAGATTCTCCTAAGTATTATCGCAAAATGTTGGGCCTGCTTAGATAAGAATGTCACAGGCAAGCTAGCCCATACATTCGTGACATGCCGTCTTGAATTCTATAACTCCCTACTCGCATGTGTTACTTCCTTCGAAATAAGACGCCTATTCAGCTGGTGGAAAGCTTTACAGCAAGTCTTATCTGTCATTGATATCACACCACTGCGACATTACACCAGCTCTTACGGATCTGCACCGACCTTATAACAAGCAGCTCCTCGACTTCAAGGCTCTGCTACTCACTTTTTGCCATTCATTCTTATGCAACGGCATACCTATCCGAAATGCTTACTAATCAGCCTTTGCATAGTATCTATCGCCCGCTTTTCTGATTTAAGTCATGCAGCATCTCCCTAAAACAACCTCAGATCCTTTGCTGACTACTTTGTTAGTTAGTATGCTCTCAAATCCAAAACTCACACTCGACTAACGATTTGACACTCTCTGGCTTGATTATATTTAAAAAAAAGCTAAACCCTTCCCACTCGTTATAGCCTTTGCTCCATCCAGAAGCATTGTCCTTTGGGTGAATACGTGTTTTGACTCTGCCAATCTTATTGCTCACAAACTGATGTGTGACTCTTTTAGAGTGTACGTAAAGTGCTTACAACGAGCATTTTTTCTCAAATCGTGCTAAACATTTCTTATTATTATTAATATTTATGTGAGCTTCATTTCGGACGTTCGTAATTTCAGTATTGTTACCAAAACACGTATTTACACTAATTTTTACACAAATTGAAACTTATTTGCAGCAAATGTAAAGCGCCTAGAAAGATATTGAGTTCTCTGAGGGCGCTTTATCAAGTGCATTATTATTATTATTGTTATTATATGACCAATTGGCGGTGCTATCCACTGACTAGCCCGTTCCAACAATCGCGAGGTGCTTTAAAGTGGGCACGATATGCCGACTCGTGCATTTTGTGAGATGTCATTCTCGAGAACCCAACAGCCGCAGACTGTGTGAAGAAGTTTACAAGTGAAACCTATGTTTTTAGTTCATCCCGCAAATTAGGACATCAGCAAACCCCATCCTAATAGCCGTCTGCTGACTGCTCAGCCAATCGTCTTTAAGCAGGTTGATTCTAGAGCACAATTTCTGGTGCAATAAAATAGGGCAATCTTTGGGACATTTAAGTATTTTTGTCTCTCATACTCAGATTATGTCAGATTATATATAGATGAGACCTACTAATCTAATTATTTCGTAAAAGTCTTTTTGGGTTACTTGGAGAAAATGCTGCTGGCTACTCCTTAGGTTCCGTGGCTCACAGCGATACTGGCATCGCATGCACCTTCCGCTTTTGCGTCCTCCTGAGTAGCACGGACTAGCCAAATCTGTACTGATGCGTTGCTGGCAGCACTTGGGTACCTTCGTGCCTATCTATTATGAGAGTCGTCACTTGCTCCTGCGCATAGTGTATAGCATTGATGTCTTTATTTCGACATATTACGATCTAATACGTACCGCCTTCAGAAGCCGGTATAATCTTACATTAAGGATCTAAAAAAGAAGAAATCACGATAATCTGCAAAAATGAATCTTATAAAAGGTTGGGGAGCCTGATTCCAAAGAAGAAAGAATAGCTACCGTGACTTAAGTAGGAATAACAATAATAATAACAGTTCATCTGTATTTAACCCAGAGTGGATTGACTATCTTTTGAGGCACGTTATCCTACGCAGTCAGAATCAAAGCACGTCAACTAATTAGCGATGATAGCATGCATAATTGCAACCCGAATAAATACACAAAGAACGATGCAGGTGTATGGGACAAAAGCTGCGCCAATCAGGCCCATTTTTATTAGCTCTAAATTTCCTAGAGAGTCAGAAATCGCGATTTCACCCGGTAGATAGTTTCAGCGTTTTCGGGCATTTGATCTGAAAGCATTGTATTCAAATAGCTTTGTAGCTGGTAAGAGGTGCATATAAAACAGACCAGAGTCCGACGAGCAGTGGGTGGCATGTATGACAGCCTTTGGAGTCAAATCGGGATTCTAACTTGGGAGTCAAAGTACTTCAAATAGCCTATTTTTTCGCCCCTGGGTCTACGCCTAGGGGTAAGGTGCTTGCACTTCTTGACCCAGGTCGTGGGTTCAAGTCCTGCTGTTGGCGTTCCTTTATTGCCTGCTGCAAGCGTGGCGATAGCCACGAAGGCTCTTCAGCTGCTCAACAAGCGAGGCTGTTGAATTGGCTGACCTTGATTGCATTTTTAAGTAAGCCAAAACGAGGGAACGAAGGAGCCTTGAAGTGAAAGTGAGTGGCAGGGTCTCGAAATCGATGATCTGCTCGATGGGCAGCCAGTGTGGGTCGAATAGGAATAGTAAAAAAAGGGCAGTTTTGACATGACACGCCTCGGAAAAGCTTGGCTACCGAGCTTACGCCTTACTGCACATGTAGGAAGGCCTGAAAGCGGAGAGCAACATAGATCCAAAGAGAATGTTACAGATTCTTGACTGACTTGCTGTAGGACGCCAAGCTAAGTGCCAAAATGTTGTTGCAATACTTTTAGCTGAAATAAAAAAGGCTTTACTGCGGATTCTGCACGCTAATCCAGTGAGCGGTAACTTCACCACTGGTCTGAACCAGTCTGCACAAGCTGCCTATCAAGCAGCTTGTCGACTTCAAGGTTATGTCTTTCACCGTTTGTGTCCCTCCATTCTCTTGCTCCGGCTTACCTGGTTTGACCCAGGGGTTAAGGTGCTCGCCTTTGATGACCGAGGTCAATGCGAATACATTTGATACCGAAATCTCAAGCCTTGCGACATGTGAGAAGCGCTTGGATGAAGATTAAGTTCTCTTAGGGCGCAATACGAATGAATTATAGTTGTATTGCTGTACCCATCTGAATTAGTTTCCCATCAGGCCGTCCTTTTCACGACCCGCTCGTCTGACTCTGGTGGATTACGTCGTGTTCTTATATAATTTCACATCCGTTGGAGCACCGTGCCGTTGACTACTCTGCTCCCACATCTTGGAACTCGCTACAGAATGAATGCGGTCACGTCATCTCCTGATTCGACGACATTCAAAAAGAAAGAGCTGAAGGCCTAGCTAGAAGCTCAACGCGGCCCTCCCTCACTCTGCCCGCGTGAGCCGTTCTTTCATGCGATTACGCGTTCTGACGTAGGGACCGTGGGCGTATGCTTTCATCCATTGCTGTCCGAGAAGGATCCTTTTTTTTCCTGCTCGCTCTTCCTACCTAAGCGCGATAAAGTAGTTGCTACTCCCAGCGAAACTCCCAAACCGCCAGCGGCCAGGAGTATTTTGCGTGTCGTTGCATGTCTGTCTTTGCACGATCGCTGCGAGCTCTCTCTTTTGCCAGCCTTTGAAAGTCGGCTACCTTGCTGTGTCATTAACCTTTTGCTCTTGCTTCTCTTGCGGCGAGCTGCACAGCGCCTGAACGGCTGTCAGATTCTCTCGGAGACAATGCAAAAAATGCATTACAATTATTACTTTGCAACAGCACACGCTCATATTCTGCACAGTGGCTATAGGCGAGGTTGTGGCTGCCGAGTCCGAAGACGTAGCTTTCTAGTTTCTGCGAGAAAACCCATTTTCCCTTAACGATTAGTTTGGTCTTGCCGTCATCCAATTTAAGAATTTTGGCTCACATCTAAGTGTGAACGCCGCTGCATGAGAAGCAATGACCTTTAAGGCTTAATGACGATGTCTTCATCTGATGATGCCTTGCATTATCTAGAGACGCATCATGAACTCATGAGAGTAATGTAAAGTTGCCACTGCTCTGCTGTATGCACTCATTCTCATCAGAATTTTTCTTTGACGCTTCTAATGGGATGCAACAAGAAGCATTTTTATCGAAGACATTGTAGACCTGGGGATGTCTCAGACCATAAATTCAGGATTTAACCTCTAACTTCAAACTTCTGTTGCTCTTGCACCGTTCCCCCAAAATTTGTTCTAAATATCTTGGCTGAGTCTGAATTTGACGGGTAATGCACTCATTAAGAGGTATTAGTTTCGGTTTTTAAAATGTTTCCTTGTGCAAACAGGGTCCATTTCATTTTTGTTGCTATAGTAATATTTTTATATCTAGTGCTGTAGGGCTAGAAAAATCCTGAGGCGGCATTTTTGCAATGACCTAGTCTATTCAAGTGACTAGGCCTCGGGGGGGGGGGAATTAGCAAACACAGCTGGCTACAGTTAGAAGAAGAACAGTATTCCTACAAAAAACCTCACTAACTGGAGCGATTAGCAGAAACAGTTTAGCGTGTAGCAACTATGTTTGCCAAAATATTTAGCAAGATCGGTGAAAATATCTCAAAAAGTCGGATTCCTATTTGCGCACTAATTTTGAATCGTCGAGGCGAGTCTTCGCGTATTAGACTTTGCAGGCCAGTATGGTAGAATGAACACACACGTTCCTGCAAAATCCAACATACGTCCGACTGCAACAACAGTATCGGCAGCACGTTTTATGCTGTCCGCGCCCTTCCAGTGCCGCAAGCGAAGGCGGTGAGAAAAGAAGCACGAATGGCACGAAAGGCACACATGGCGCTGAAAAAAAGGCCGCTAGGTGGCCCAGCTTGTGCCCGCCCGAGACACCGACTGTCATCGATTTCACAAAATAAAGCCAATTTTTTTTTAATCCTGAGCTACTCATGCAAGTGCTCACGTTTCTAGTTGCTTGGCAAAAGGTCTAGGGGAGCGCATTCTCCTTTCCGTTCGCCACGCAAAATCTGAAATGTCTATCGCTACAGCTTCATATCTATGAAATGTCTATCTGATACAGCTTCAGGCCAGCAGTAACTCACAAAGACGGTTTTCTCAGAAGAAGATTGAGGAGAAGGAGCTGCAGGCATCGCACAGGCATTCTCGTAACTGATGAAATGACGTGTACCCCGACGATTGTCGACCTTGAAGTGCTCGCACTTCAAGAACCAGGCCGGCAGTTCGAGTCCTGCAGCGGGAAATCCTTTCATGCTTGCTGCAAGCGGCATGGTAGTCATAGAGGCTCTTCTGTCCAGCTATTTACATGTGGCTTTTGACTCAGCTTTAGACCGTCAACTTTTTTGCTTTATCTATATATACTATGTAATATCCTTTTTGCAGGCATTATTTAGCAGCGTCACTGAAGTTAATGATAATTGGCTTTCACGTCGAGCACACACACTGTGTCTAGCAAGGCACGGGCACGAATTGTTGCACACTCACGAAGCATTAAAATGGCTACTCTTCAATGCAGTTCCTTACTCGTGCGTGGGATCTGCCTACATACTTTCGTGATTCTCAAAGTGTTGACATCATCTTCTCCTCGCCATAATGCGAGGGATGATTTTTTTAAACGAGCTTGACAGGAAAAAAGACTGCTGCACTCTGACATGTCGATTTCCGTCCTCATTGGAATAAAGTGATCTCTAGGGTTGCCTGACACTATCAGTGATTACTAATAGAATCTACGCGTTTTCATGCTTCTCTAAATACGATCAAACGCAAGCGTTGACGTAAAACCGGCTTGGCTTTTAGCAGCGGTAGCACCAGCCTGAGCCACAATACGAAAGAGGTCTCAGGTGAGCCCATCAGGACGTTGCAGGGAAATATCAAGCAACGATCGAAGCCCAATGACTAGATTCAACTCAATTTCCCTAACTGAAAAACCAATGAAAACTTACCTATTATTCTGCATTAGTCTTCAGTTTTGGGCAATTTTTTAAATTTGTATAACCTTTGCAACTCGAGGCGCTTACATGTTCTTTGATACCAACCTTACGGAGGATGTCTTCATTTCGTTTCATGTTAGAATGGAAACTGCCAATATGTTTGACCATGCCATTACTATATGTAACGCATTAAGCGGACATGACGGCCACTGATTAGCAGATGCCTTTAACCACTATGGTTTTCTCTTCGCTAAAAATCTACATGTGTGTTTTGTTCTGCCAGAATATCTCCTGTTGAATCTGCACGAAATCTGGGTGTCATATTCCAAAGTGACCTTTCGTTGGACGACCACATGAGCTCCACAATCAAGTCTACCAACTTTCAGCTACATAACATTGCTAAAATTCGGGCTTATTTAGGCAGGGATACTACATCTAAGTTGATCCATGCATTTGTGACATCCCGTCTTGACTTCTGTAACTCACTGCTTGCTGGCCTGCCGGCATGTGCAATCAGGCGCTTACAGCTGGTGCAAAACTCTGCAGCTCGGCTTGTCTGTTGCGAGCGTCGCAGTTGCCACATCACAACACTTCTCGCCGACCTGCACTGGCTACCAGTCAAGCAACGGATCGTCCCAAAGACGTTTCCGATGGCTGTGGGATTCGGCAAGTGCCAGCTGTACTTGTGTGATCCTGAAACGTGAACCAGCAGATCTCGGACCAGCAACCGACTCTTTCACTCTGTCAACCTTGAGCGCAGTCTGATGTTCTTAGCATTGCAGTCAGCTGCATCTTGTAGCAACCCATCCGACGTCAGCATCCCCCAGCCTCGTTGGCAAGTTATCCCCAATCACTCACCCAGGCAAACCGTGACGTAGGAAGTGGAGCCACCGGTACACTTTAGAGTGCAACAAATACTCAAGATTGAGAAGGATTGCAATGAGCAGCGTGCAGCTACAGCAGCTTCGGCTGCTATAGCCGCTCGCGTTCTTGCTTGCTTTTCTTGCTTCCCTTCTTGCTTTTCTTCATTCTTTGGCTCCAGCCTACCTATCAGATCTACTCCACCGCCAGGGAGTGGATCTGATCCCCCATCGTACCACCCGCTTTTCGGAATCTAACAGTTTACCTATACCTCGTACAAACCTCAAATCCTTTGGAGACCGTGCATTTAGTTCGTATGCTCCCAAAGCCTGGAACTCACTCCCGACTTGCGTCATGACATCCCCTGACTTGATCATATTTAGAAAGAAATAAAAGCGCACCTATTTAGGACAGCATTCAGTGGGTCCCGTGATTCGTCCTTTATGTTCTTATGCGTGCTGACACTTTTGCATGCTGCCACTAACCACACTTGTATGCTGACCCTGTGTATTTCACCCCTAACCATGCTATTCTTGTTGTGTTCTTGAGCATGCTATCACTAACCATTCAATCGTGCTTCCTTTGCAGCAATTGTAAAGCGCCTAGAAAAAGACCGAGTTCTCTTGGGGGCGCTTTTACAAGTGTTTATTGTTAATATTTTTGTTATTATGCTGCTGTGGTAAGCATCGCCTCGGGGGAGCTCGCCATGATGATGAAGATCGACGCTGATCTGATGGAGCACGTCAATCGCAGCTCTAGCAGCATGGATGGAGCATCTGATGGAGCATGTCAATCGCAGCTCTAGCCCATTTCCTTACCTAGGATACTGTAGTTACGTTTCGTGTTTGTTGAAAATGATAAACCGTTTTTCTAGCCCCCAAAGTAAGATGACTCTTTTTTCAAGGCAATTTACACACATGTGGCTGAAAGGAAGCATGTCTTGTTTAGCTATAACGTGCACAATTTTTGCTAGAAAAGCACAGAAATGATAATATTTAAAAGGACGGAGCAAATCCTGTATGTGAGGGTAAAAGGTGGATTGTTCGCTCCTTTTAAATGTCATCATGTCAGGAGATGTCTTGACAGCGGTTGGTAGTTGGCTCCGTGCTTTGGGATTTTAAAAACCGAAGGTACAAGTCTTCTAAGGAATTGAGGTTGGTTAGATACACAGTGAAATTACTGTCTAGTTACAAGAGCCTACATTACCGTCAAGTCAGGAGAGCGGGCAGTATGGTGCGAAGCCTCATTAGGAAGTTTTTCCGGTAAGTAGGCCAGAGCAATGGAATGAAGGAACCTAAAAAATAGTGACAGAATCTACAAGTCGATACGCTTTCTGGCACTAAGCATGAGCCAGTTGCAGACACGTAATTGTCTTTTTTGGGGTGACTTGGTAAGTACTTCGACTCTGCCAACATATAAAATCAAAAACAGCCCATGGTGACTAGAAAATATTGTATTTGCCTCTCTCTCTCTCTCTCTCTCTCTCTCTCTCTCTCTCTCTCTCTCTCTCACCCTCTCTCTCTCTCACTCACTCTGTTTATGCTCTCGTTTTCCTGCTCACCCTTCACTTTTTTCTCCTAAACTTTCTCATGCCCCTCTCCATTCATCCTTGCTTCGCCACCTCCTGCCGTGCTGTGCTTGCCTGTTATTGCCTCTTTCTTTGATCCTTATCTTTTTTATCTTTTACTCGTTTACACTCCTCTCATTGTTGTTTCTTCTTGATTGCTTCATCTTACCTCTTACATTTTTCTCATTTGCAGTCGCGATTTTTTTCTTCAGCCCTTTCGCAAGGAACGTCGCATACCCTCATCGGGCAGGATTGATTCGTCGTCACAGTTTTATCGACACTCTGTCAGCTTGGAAGGGCTTTTATCTGGAGCTAGCTAATAAATCTCTCAGAGACAAAACAGAAGCAACTTATGGGGCTATAGAAAGCAATGTTTCTCCAAACGAACGCCAGGAATCGATGCTTTCAGCCTCTTTTCCCCAATTAATACTTTCTAAACGCCCTCGAAAGGGTGCATGGGCGAACGCACGCGTGCGCCCCCCCCCCCGCCACACACACACACACACACACACACACACACACACACACACACACACACACACACACACACACACACACACACACACACACACACACAACACACACACACACACACACACACACACGCACACACGCGCGCGCACACACACACACACACACACACACACATGAGTGGATTTATTTATTGCTGGTGCATTTTATGCTTGTGCTGCTACCCCGCCGCCTGCTGGTACCCTAGTACCAACTGCTAGAATGTACAGGGTGTACTCGGAGACCGGCAAGCGGTTCGGAGCACGACCTTGGCATGTCTTTTTCCTTCCTCGCGTGTCTTAGCCTTCGGTGCAGGCGAGGGTGGCTAAAAGAGCTACCATTGCCGCCCATCGGTCGTCTCGGTGAGTTTCTTTCACCCTTTCGCGGCCAAAGGTCGGAGATGCCCGGATTACCCACGCTGCATGCGCGCATCTTACGCCCATCTTGCCAGCTTAACCTCTGACATAACCAATGAAACTCCATACATGAAAGGAAACTGACTGAAGCCAATGCTCCCACGCCTTCCAATGGTAATGTTTGAGTTCAAATGAATGCAACATCGAACGGTGGGTTTTTTCTAGCACAACATGCTCGGACATTGCAACGCACCTTGACCGTGAAAAATCAAAATTGCTGAGTGCAACTTTGGATAATCCTTTGTACAAAGCTTGTACCTATACGGCAGTACTAACAGCGGAGTGTGCATACCGTGTCTGCTATGGCTCCTTAATTATCATTATCTTAAAACCATAGTGGAGATTTCTGATTTGAATAGTTTGGATACAGATCTCTCGATAACTTGCATTAACTAGTTTGATGGGAAAACAAGCACAGGCAAAGACAAAGTGGCTCTGCAAATGGGTTAGTGGATTTGGCTACGTAGTATTTTTCTTAAATTCAACCCAAAGTCTTGCTAATGCACATGACCAACGACGCCTATATACGGCAGAAATAGCCTCGAAAGACTTGAATGGTCACAGATTAGATGACTTCTTTTGCTTCATTATATATAGCTTAAATAGTAAATGTTTCGCCAGTTGCAGCTTAAAAACTTAAATCTTCAACTTTGATGAATCAACAACAATCTGAGCTCCAAAAATCCTAGATAATATTCTACCTGGTCTCTACAATGTTCCGCATTTCTTATTCTGCATCATTCGAGATTATCTACTGTGCTTATCAAATACTATAAAGTACTTGTTAGTAAGTTTAAACCTCGATTTTATCGTGCACGGTCCAGAAGTTAACCTAATGAAACCGTCTATGCACCTAATTGCTCTTCCCCTTTCAGGTTTTGCCAAGTTCGACGATAATGTATTCATAAGCCTTTATGTAACTCTTTTCATATCATCGTGGTCTGGATGGCAAAGCAAAATTAGGTTACCATTTATTGGCAACATACGGCACTTTTTAACAAAGAATAATGATACGACGATACTCCTCTCATCAAAAAAGCCACTTGAGACAATCCTTATAAACTTCGCGGCCACTAAGCAAAGAGAGCACAGCTTACGCTGGCGCATGAACCTCCAACTGCTCTCACTGTTCAGATACCTCGCAGACTGTATGCATCATTGGCAACTAAGAGGACAAATTGAGCAGGCAAGATCGAGGTCGCCAAGTCGAGTGCAGAGCGAAGAGTTAGCTGTATGTTTCAGATCTACGGGCATTATGTTCTCACAATCATTTGCAAGCGTAAGAACTTCGTGCTGGATATAAAGATGGAGGGGTTCGTTTTGGGATGCATGACATTCAGCGGTGCTGCATCATATTACGAAGCATCGAGAGCACGAGCAAAGCAAAGCTTCGTCCATGTCAAAGCGTCGTCCAACAGCAAGCGCCCAAAGCAGCCATCGCAGGCAATAGCAGTAATGCCCAAAAAACTGCTGCCCCCTACCATTGCGCAAATACGTTGCTTCGTACCTCATTCACCATTTAAACGAATGTTCGAATGCAAACATCGGGCAAAATTCTTTCCAACGATCCACTAAAACCTTTCGAGCTGGCACTGCGCTTTGCAATAGTGCAGAAACTCGGTTATTGCGAAGTATCATTTAGGTAAGCATTTGCATAAAATATTTGCATAAAGTATTTACAAATCCATAAAGAACTGACCCGTTTTTAGTACCAGAAATAGTGCCTGACGAGATGCTAGTTTAAATTGGTCTAGCTATTAGGCTACACAACAATGTCGAATAAGAAATTTCCCTCGATCTCTTGAGGTTAATGAAGCACTCCCCATAACAAGGAGCAATGAATGCTGGGAAGCCAGGGGCTACATGAAACCGGAACCGGCAAATCGGCAACTCCACCGCGACGGCTGCTCGCCACCGACACGTGAAGAAGAGGTCGATCCTCTGAAGGGACTGTAACTTGCTGTGGCGGAGCCAGGATTTTTCACTTGAGGGGGCAAGATCTGCAAAAGTTGTTATGCAGGGGCGTGACCCACAAATATTTCATGTGGGCTGGGCTAGACCCACAATTAATGAAAACTTGTAACGCAAAGTCATTGCGTCTACTCGACACGAACTCTGCGGTTGCTCATCGAGCGGGACTCAGACGTAATTTCGTCGTTAGTAAGCGGTCGGAGGGTTGGTGTAAGAATAGGGGATGGCTCAGGTCGGTGCCCCGCTGTAGTGGGGAGGGGGCAAATGCCCCCTGCTCCCCCCCCCTTGTCTCTGCTACTGATCACTTGAAGAAGCAATATAGCAATGGTCCAGCCGTTAAAATCAAGCCCAGAGACACTTAGAGAAGTTCTTAATTCAACTGACAGTCAATAAAGGACGCTAACCTGCTCCAGCAGCAGATTATATTATTCGGGCCGTTTAGTTGCAGCACTAGCGTTCGCAGAAATATCGATAGCTGACAGCTGAAAGTCATCAGGTACATCTGGCTCACTGGAGACAGCATTAGTCAATATCGGGAGTACCGACTGTCCATCCTGCTTCCAAAAGATTAAAGCTCTTTCCGCCCGAGTATCGGATCGAGGGGCACCGGTCGAGCACAATTCGAGCCTAACTGAAGCGGCCGTCAAGGTGCCGCGTCGCCCCGCGACGTCAAAGGAAAAAAGCGGAGCGACCAGGTGGATGTGGGTAGCGTTCTGCGTAATCTGCGGCAGCGGCAGCGGCAACGCGGCGCGGTGACCCGGAGTTTCGGCTAACTGTCCGCAGCGAGTGCAAGTTACCTTCGAGAGAGGCGTTGCGCTCGTCTCAGCCGCTGTGGCGAGCCTCGTCTACGAGGCCGGATGCGCCGCATTGGGTCAGCCGGCGAATTCCGCTGCTCCCGGATATCTTGGGCCGCCGCGCAGACAGACAGCGGCCGGTACGCGGCGCGGCGCAGGCGGCCGGCGGCTGGCTGAAGCCGGCCACCAGTTCCCCTCGCCCGAGCCAAGCAAGTCCGCGGAACCGGTTACTTTCCCGTGTGCTTCGCCGCCAGTCAATCCCTACCTCAGCGTCGAGCCCGTCGCAACCGGACACCTGCTCCGAGAGGCAGCTCGAACGAGGGAGAGTCCGAGTGGCCGGCCGCGCCAGGTCAAAGTGCAAAGGGCGAAAGTCAGCAGCAGCGAGACCTATCCCTCCACTGCGACCGCGACCGCGGTCGCTGGCTGGCTGGCTCCACTCGGCTGGACTCGGACACCTTGCTGTTCTCGACCTGGGCTTGGTTCTGGGTATGAAAGTACGAGTAAAGAGCGACTGATTTAGCAGCCTCGTTTCTATAGCGGCTGCAGACGCTTAGCTGGTTTCACCCGCTCGCAGCAGACACGAAGAATTCCGAGCACCGGAACTCAAAACGCACGACCTGAGTAGTTAAGTGCGAGCATCTGAAGAATGCCTAACAAACGATTAGGTGGTCGCGGTTCGAATCGCAGTGCAAGCGGAACCTTACGAACAGTGTTCTTTCGGTAGTATGAATTATTTTTATTGAAGTCTATAGTTCATCTAAGCTCTAAGTGAACTTTTGAAGTTTTCACAAACTTTACGTGCGGACACGGCCTTTTAATATTGCTCGGCTCACTTGGCGATGCCCCACACAAGTATATATTATTTACTCCTATCCCCACACTTACTCGTGAACGTCGACGGTACACGGAGAGTCGCGGTTTTTAATGATTTGTCTTTTCGCTACACACACACACACACATCCCCCCCCCCAGAAACCGCCGCTCGCTCCTTTGGCTAATCTTCGGCGACCGACTCGTCTTTCGTTTTCATTTAAACGGCTTTTTGTTAAGCAGACGGAGACGCAGCCGCAGCGTCGCCCCTGCCTCTCTTCCATCCTCACCTATCCGCTCGCACCATCAGCGAGGGGCACGCAGCGTCGCTTCAAAAGCGGACGTCTCGCCGCACGACCGGACGGACCGGACCGCCCAGAGCGACGGCACGCGCGACCAGCCGCCGCCGCAGGGGTCGGCGACGCTTCAACTTGACGCTCGAACTCGAAGGTAGCGAGCTCGCGAACGCGCAACCCGTCAAAGAGGGCGCGCCGGCCGCCGCGACTCGCGGTGGCCGGCGCGCCGGCGGCCGCGCGCGCCACTGAGGTGCAGCGCCTCGCCCGGCGGCCACCCGGACCTGCCACGCGAGCGCACGTACGGCGCGTCATCGACCGAGAGCGTGAGCCGCCGCGTGGAGGAGCTGTGATTTTCGCCGCGCGCGAGTTCGCCGCCGAGCTAGCAAATGCGAGCGGGCGATCCGATGCGGCGCGCGGCGGCGCCTCCTTAAACGAAGCCGGCGGCGGCGGCGGCGCCGCCTCCAGGCATATCTCCGCGCCCGCTGACGGCGAAGAGCCGCCGCCGCCGCCGCACCGTTTCGCCGCAGGCCAAGGCTCTACTCGCCGATCGAGTCGTCCAGACGGACCTTTAGGGGCAAGACGAGTCCTGGAAAACTCTCCGACTGGCCCGTCGTCGGTATTTGCTCAGGGCAGGCAATTTGCAACGAGCCTCCAATAGGTAGCAGTGCGTGGCGAGTGAGCAGCGAGGCGGGCGATCGCCCTGGGCGGAGCCAGACGAGCCACGCCGGATTTCTTCCGCATTCTTAGCCGGAGCCTCGGTCCCAGCGTCCAATCCCCCACGTCGGCTCTCCGCCGGCGCGCAGCCGGCCGCGAGCGCCGACGCCGCCGAGCGCTCGCGACGACTGGCCGGGTCACTTCCGTGGGACGGGACCAACTGCTGCTGCGCGCGCGCCGTACACGAAAGCCGGGCGGCGGGCATGTCAGCGAGCGAATAGCTTCGATGTCTGCCGCGGAGATGACCGGCTCGCCCGCCCGCCGGCCCGCCGCCGCAGTGCTGAAGCGGAGGGCGGGCACTTCACGAGCGCCGCGGCGGCAACCGGGCGAGCACTGCAGCGACGGCGGCCTCTCGTTGGCTCGATGCCGAGCTGAGGCGCGAACGCGGCGGCTCATACCTTCATCGCTTAGCGGCGGCCGCGCGAGGGGCGTCGGCGGATTTCGGCGACCGCAAGTACCGCGATGGCAGTGCAGAGTGGACTGCCCCGCGTGCGCATCCACCGCCGCCGCAGCGCCGCCCGCGGATCAGTCAGGCCGACGGGAGTACGCGTACTATCGGCGCTCGGTGGCGTCAGCAGCCCACGCGGGACCCAGCCAATCAGTCACAGCTTCCGCGCTCAAGGTGCGCCGCTTCCTGCTCGCAGCGAACCGTATGGGGTATCCCCCTCGGCGTGACCTGGTCGCAGCCGGTGGGTGCGCGTGCATTGGCTGGCCAAGAGGCGGCATATTGCGTAAGGGATACGTAGCCGGCAAGTGTGTAGCGGAGTACTTGGTGCTGGCAATGATGGTGATAAAAATAATAAAGTAATAATAATAATATAATATTTCCATTGTGCCATCGGACAACTAAATGTCTTTCCAAGCAGATGAAACACGCTTCAAAATAAACACACTAAGGTGCAGCTCGCAGGCAAAGTATCAGGTACAGAACCATTCAGAATGTTCTCCCCAAGCGACCTGCCTTTCTCTCTGGATAGGGGCGGCGGCTGCTTTCAGCCGGGTGCTGCTGAAAGCAGCGCAGAAAGCGATGTCACTATACGCTGTCTTCTCGTGCGCTACAGAAATACGGAAGTAGAGAGACTGTACGGAAGCGTAACGGGGAAAGCAGGTCCGCAACTACGCGACGCTTAGTACCAACAGTCTTACTCCAACATTAGAAGGACCTCGTGGGTCAGTTGTGACCCACAGTGACGTATTGACGCTCAGCCGTTCAGCCGCGCCATTCGCTCAACTGAGCTCAAACTTTGATTTTGTTGAAGTGTGTAGGTCTTAAATACTAATTTTAAGTGGTGTACCGATAGCAATCATTTGCTCGATGTGATTAGTGAACATTCTTAGAAGGACCAAGCACCATTTCGGATACTCATCTCCGATCTGCGATGCTCCCGGGCCCCGAATGTAGCTGACTTCCGGTTAAAGTGAAAATAACAATAATAATACATTTGATATGGCACCCTTGGAGAACTCAGTCTCTTTCTAGGCGCTTTACAATTGCTGCAAAGGGCGCACGATCGAATGGTTAGGCATGCTCTATGACAACAAGTATAGCATGGTTATGGGTGACACTCACATGGCCAGCATGCAAATATGGTTAGTGGCAGCATGCACAGTGTCAGCCTGCATAAACACGTTAAGGACGCGTCACATGGACTTATTAAATGCTGTGATAAATAGATGCGTTTTTATTTTCTTTTTAAATGTCGTCAAGTCAGGAGATGTCTCGACCCAAGTCGGACATCAGTTTCACGCTTTGGGAGCATATGAACTAGAGGTACGGTCTCCAAAGGACTTGAGGTTAGTGCGATTAGTAGCTAAACGATTAGATTCAGCAAAGCGGGTGGAACCGTGCCTAGCTTGGTAGGGGAGAAGTTCTGATAGGCGAGTTGGAGCCAGAGAATAAATCCATACTTGTAGCTTTGTAGCGCTTTGAAAGTTTGGGCCTTATTAGACATGGACAATACAACCAAGTTGGTCCATGCATTTGTGAAATGCCGTCTCTACTTCTGTAACTCACTCCTTGCTGGTCTACCATCCTGTGCAATCAGATGGTTATACTCGGTAAAAAACTTTGTAGCCCGGCTTGTTGGTCGTGAGCAGCGACCTCACCACATCCTACAACTTCGCACCGACCACACTGGCTCCCAAGCAAGCAGCGTATCGACTTCAAAGTTCTGTCACCCACTTTTAGATCCCTTCATTCTATGGCTCTAGCCTACCTATCAGAGAAGTTGCCAAACCAGCCTAGACATCTTACCATCTGATTTTCTGACTAAAATCTCTAAGCTCTGCCTCAAAATAACCTTAAATAGTTTGGAGACTGTGTTTTTAGTTTGTATTCTCCAGAAGCCTGAAACTCATTCGTGACTGTAGTCAAGACATCGCCTTACTTGATGACATTTAAAACAGCTGAAAATTACTCTTTTCTTGCAGAATTTGGTGGGTCCTTGTGATTTGTCCTCTGTCTGCTCATGTATGCCAACAGTGTCTACGCTACCGGTTATCGTATTATGCACGTTGACACTTCGCGTTTTACCATTAGCCGTATGGTCACGCTATCGTTACAGCATAAGTAAAGTGCCTAGAAAGAGATTGGGTTCGCTGAGGGTGCTATGCAAATATGTTATTATTATTATTACTACTAATGCAGCAGAGTGGAGTTGATTCCACTCGCTGGGTATTGCAGCCTCTGAGCTTGTGATGACTGATTTTCGCCCCAATCAGAAATGCACGTCAGGGGTGCCTTCCTTAATCAGCAATGGCGGCATCGGAGACAACAGACGTGTGTTCGGAGTTGTTAGCATTACAGTGAGTATTAAACTCTGTGGCGAACGCCCTCGTATACGGCCTTAGCCGTTTGCAGCCGGGTTTGCACGGCGAGTCTTGCTTCCTACTTGGTTCCTACCTACCTCCATCCTACTTCGATCTTTCGTTTTGTAGGAAATGTACACGGTCAGCCGTCCTCTAAGTCTTGCTTCCTACTCGATCTGTTCCCTCGCTGGTGTTGGCGGAATTTTGTTTTGTTAGGGAGGTAGGAGACTGCCGTGCTCGACGATCTTGCCCGTGATTTTTAACCTTCCACCTTTAAGCTTCCGCCTTTAACCTTCCATCATTGTTTATATCGCTCACCCCAGCACTGTCTGATTTGTGTTTGACTAGCTCGTAGATCCCCATAAACAGGGACTCCCGTGAAAGGCATCCCCCCCCCCGTTGAGGTTCTGCAAGGAATTGAGGGAGGGAAATCCTGCGGGAGATTACTGGGAAAGAGGAATTCACTAGGAATGCCGTTAACTCGGGAATCGATTGTCGAGCCTCTCTGTCTTGCAGACAAAGTAGCTGGAGGAGCGATCTTCTAGATCACAGCAAGGATCACTAGGCAAGGAACAAGCCTGGAACTGATTTGCGGTAGACATCAGCATTTTTTTTAATCGTGCAACTGTAACTGGATCTGTACTTTCATTACTGTCCATTAGCTATATCACGCGTCCTTGTACCTGTGACGAAGGACACATCCAAAAGCCGTAAGAACACTATTAATAACAACAATTGATTTTAAGTTTCACACGGCTACGTTGTCCTCTTCCCAGATAGAGCAACGACAGTGTATGTACGTAAAAGACTACACAGAGTAATAACCGTGGGTACCTCATTTGTCTGGGTGAATAGACAAGCCCTGGGCAGTTGCATTCACGATATTCGGCCTGTACTGAAACGTGAAGAGCAATTATTTTCGTTTTTGTTGTGCTTGTGCGGGAAGTCGCGCACAGATCAAGGCGGCTCCCGTTTATTATGGGGAAACCCGCTAACCGGGCCACACGGCCAGCACTCTGGCTTGGAAGCAGCTGCTGCCAGTGGGTCTGCTGTTTTTGCCTCAGCGGCTTCCGCCGGAGTAGTCCGCTCTCGCGGTACAGCAGACCCAACAGTTTTAATTGTTCAGATTAATCAAGATTCATCTTCGTGCAGAGTTCCTGTAAACGACTGAGATATCTCAATGTAAGTGCAATAATTTTAATCCTGACTTTGTGCAGCAGGACGGCTCTAATGAGAATGAGCAAGGATTTGAAGTCAACCGAAGATAAGAGTGCATTCAACGAGGTTTTGTGGTTAGTATTAAGTTGATACCCGCAACAGCTTTCTGGGCATAGGGTGCGATGCATGAAGGTTTTCAAGTCCATATCTATACTACAAGATTTGTTCAAATGCCTAAACTGCAGACAGTTTATTGCCGACTGGTCAAACCAAACGGGCAAGTCGACTAACCATATTTGCATGTCGAGCCTGTGCGTGTCACCTCTAACCATGAAATGCTTGTTGTCATTGAGCATGCTACCACTAGCCATTCGATCATGCTTCTTTTACAGCAAACTTAAAGTGCATAGAAAGAGATTAAGCTCCCTGATGGCGCTATACAAATGTATTATTATCAAAAGTCGAGAACCAATCAGGAACTGACAGACACATTCAGGGCAGTAGGACTGCTAGACCAATTAGTTGGCAGCTAACTTGATCCACTTGTCTGATACGTTAGTCTGATTTACGTGATTACTTGATCCACTAGTCTGATCCACTTGATCCATAGTCTGTTTGTTAAACAGCTAGCCTCCTCACACCCATTTTGCTATGCACCTTAGAAGCAATAAACCGGAAGGAAGCAACCGAGCTAGCCCACTGCTGCCCAGGTGATGACGTCATTGCTCCTCAAGTTGCCATTGACACATGAAGGGAAGCACAGTTTGTGGGTGGCCCGAGCTGCCTCCCACTCAGCTTTGTGTGCCCCTCCGGCCACTCCTTGCCCACACCTGCCTTTCACACAGTGTGTGTGCCGCTCCATCAATGGCATCGATGGGGTGGCACAAACAGCTTCGTGGGCCTTAGGCAGAAGCAAATATTTGCACACATCGATCGTGTTTCCTTTGCAGCAAACGTAAAGCGCCAAGAAAGAGATTGAGTTCTTTGGGGGCGCTTTATCAAGTGTATCATTATTTTTATAAACTGCCGAGTTTGTAGCTTCAGCCACAGGAAGCTGAAATTCACTGAGGACGACAGCAGCTCTCAACCTGCTACTGCTTTAGCTGGGGGGGGCGGGGCACACGGCAGCAGAGCTTTTGTGCAAAGTAGCTGCTTCAGCCAGCTGATGCTTACTGGTGTGCTTAACAGTACTACCCGCTCTGCGATGATCGAAATAATACAAATCCGTCGCGAAAGTACATTATTTTTAAGGCGGAACAAGATCACGAGATGAACTCTTTGGCTTGATCTGTTCATAGCTCAAGCATACGATAAGAGTCTGTACTATGGCTGTATGTGGTCTCCTTGGTCTCTTCCTTTAGTTTGTGGTTGTCCGCAAAGGAAGCAGTTCTTCTTATTACTCTCTATTTGAACTCGGCACAGCGGTAATGCGCTTGTCCTTCAGGACCCAGGTCGCGGGTTCGAGTCCAGCAGAAGCCAATCAAATATTTCCCAGATAGTAGAAGCAACTGCCACAGAGGCTCTTCTAGCGCTGAGAGCCTTTTGCCGCTATATAAATAAGACTATTAAATGAGCTAAATAGGTTCATCTGTTCTGTCTGTTTACCCCACTCACCCTACCCGCTATGGGGGTAGCTGCCTTCTCCATCCCAGAAGGCCGGTCTCCCATCAATCCCCCACACGAACACCGCCCGTCTACTTACTTCCCCAGCTTGGGAAGTAACCACCTTACCCCCTTCCCTGCCTGTCACCGCAGAAGGCAGCTCTTCTCATCTTCACTCGTCTTCTCAACCTCCCCCCACCGCTGACGGCATAGGGGTACGTGCTCGGTATCTGCAGCGTTGAAAGAATTGCCAACATCATTGAATTGTCATCCATCAGTCGCTTCGCTCTAGAAATGTTTGGTGAGAGATCAAAAGTGGAAGCGAGAAACTAATGTCCGACTGTAGCCAGTCTGGTACACGCAGGCTGGTTGGCTAGTGGTGTACTTACTTGGCACAGGCCACCGCTACCTTTTCAGTTTCGACGCAGCTCGATTTGAACGGTCAGCCATAAGATGGACTATGTATTTTTTGCAGTTTTGGAAAGCCAGCTGTCTTGGCAGCGCCGTGCTGGCACAACTGCAAGGCCTGTCGTTTCTCGGCTCTCTCCAAAACACCAGCGAGAGTGGCATTAAGCGATGCTGCTATTCAGCCCAAGATCGACCGGCAGCGCTCAGTGGGCTCCCGCGAAGACGGTCGGTGAGCCGTCATCAGTTCGCTGGCGGTTTCGTCAGCCGGTGAGTATGTAGTGGCTGTCAATGAGGCGGCAGCTTGGCGACCATATCGGTGCTTTGCTGCCTGTACACTGCCTGGCGGGCTGTTGCTGGGATCAAGGGTCACGACAGGTGCGATCGATCGATCTGGAGAGACAACCGGTTCGATCGATCGATCGATCGATAAGGCAGCTGTTCGATAACCAATAGAGCTGCTCACCGTGCTGCTGCTGGGAGCTCCTGACTGTCAGTCGGGTTTCTCTTTTCATTGCAGGGTGCTCCGCAGTGCTTGCATTGCATGCTATGCTTGAGCAGAGACAGCAAAGAGCTCGACCGTGCTCGTAATTATATTAAGTATTTTCGGCTTCACATCCTTAACCAAAACCAGTGATCAACCAAGGCGATACGAACAAATGTAGCAGCTGCTGATAACTACCCAATTTTTGCTTTTGATAAGTACAAACAGGAGATAACTTCATTAAGCTCTTACTTGTTGGTATCAGCTCGACAAGAATCCTGTCTTGCCAGATATTTTGTGGACAGTTTGTTATCCATGCTGCCTTTTATTTACATAAATAGGCTAGTGTTGGCTACCCTTGCACTGCATCATATGACTTTTTTTCAGAAGACAGCTACTGCTGTCTTAATGCGTTACCACCACATTCCATTTTCAAATTGTTCCAATCATAACCCGGTGTTTGTCTTCCTTGGCTTTGCAAAGACGTTGGTACCTTGTCGTGCTTTTGAGGTACCTCGTAAGCTACGTCTGCTGTTACTCTTAGCTTACAAAGCGATGGGTTCAGTGGTGGTGACATAGTATAACTTGGAGTATGGCTTAGTATCTATGCTGACTAGCTTCATCCCTAATATATGAGCAGGCTGTTTTTTCACTTTCTTTGTCCTTTGCTTACCGTTGCCTAATCGTGTACATGTTACTAGCCATTACCTGGTTCATACAGGCGCTACCTTGTAAGGTGGCTACTGGTGAACAAATAGGAACCCTATCAAGATGCTAGTATGTTAGACATCTACAGGCGATGGTATTTGATCTGGCTGCAGGTGCTGGTACTTGAGCAAGCTTCTGGTGCTATTATGTAAGCTAGCTACATGTGCTTGTATGAACTGGGTATGGATGCTAATGCATGAGCCAGACACCGGTACTAGTATCTTAGCAGGCTGCATGTGCTAGTATGTAAACCGGCTTCAGTTGCTTGCATATGAACAGGTTGTAGATGATACGTAATGAGCTGACTAGACGTGCTAAGATATTAGCAGGCTACATGTGCTAGTACATGAGCCGGCAATACTTGCCGAGTTCCTAAACCAAAGCATACGGCCATCTATTCGTGCGCTAGGGGCTGAACCCTTCACCTTTCAGATTTGATCCGGCATACTGCAGTGCAGTGCTGTGCTGTGCTGCTGCAATCCCCATCCGAGTTGGAACAGCCATTCGTGCTGCTGCTTTCACCACTGCCGCTGCCGTCCCCATCTGCGATGGCCCAGCATAGCAATGCTGCTGCCGTCCTCATCCACGATGGCCGAGCCAGGATATGCTGCTACCGTCCCCATGCGTGCTGGAACCACTGTTAGCACTGCTGGTGTCTCCAGTGCTGCTGCCGTCTCGATCCACCATGGCCCAGCCATCAGTGCTGTTGCCGCCCATTAGCGCTGCTTCCATTACAGCTGCTGCTGCAGGTGTAATTTATCATGGCCCAGCCATCAGTGCTGCTGCCGTTTCCATCCAGTAGGACGTCGCCTGCGCCCCTTTCAGAACATCAACCACAATGTGTATGTAGAGGCTTTGCCATTCAACATGCTCTTCGCACGTGCACACACACGACGGCGAGTGCACGAGCTCCCACACAGCCACCAGCGTATCGCTCCTATCGTGCTGGGCGTGGCTGTGAGCTCAGAGGAGGGACAAGCTCGCTACTTCCGAGACATCTGGGGATTAGAAACGATTGATCAGCTGACGCGGTCGTTGCACTTGAGCTGACTCTGGGCGTGCACCTCCGTCACTCGCGGTCCAAGGTCATTCACCTGGGTAAGCACCAGCCGGGACTCCGTGCGAACAAAGTTTCTCTTGAAGCCGCCCTGAGCCCGACCAGTAATTGAGGGCACTGGTGGGCACCAGCAGAATGTCGCGTTCGTACCCCTGAAGTACCTGTAGGCTGGACAACGGTCCGAAGATCGCTCGAGTCGACTAGGCGGGCCGATCGTGCTCAACCCACGTCGGCTGCAGCAGGACGATATCCCCTAGGGTGTGAGCCGAGCAGCTCAGCCGCCACTGGCCCGGCTCGAACTCCAGCCTCTCTTGCTTCCGGTCGCTGGCTGCACCGACACGGGTGACGGTGTAGCTACTAAACCCAAGCCTCTTTTCTCTACGCTGGAAGCTCAATGCGGCTCAGCCTTCGCAGCTGCCGAAGCCCTTGGAATCTACTCTTTGCAGCAAATGTAAAGCGCCTAGAAAGAGATTAAGTTCTCTGAGGGCGCTTTATCAAGTACATTATTATTATTATATTATTGTTACTCTGCCTCTGATGGGAAGGCCCAGTAGGCGAGCCGCTCTGACGTCTTACCAGGCAGTCGTCATCGCCACGCCAGTGCAATCAGTCAGCGATCGTGGCGATTAAAGTTTCTCTTGTGGGTGCCTGGCCCGGAGTTGTGCTCGGCCTTATGTTACTGTGTCTCCGGCTGCAGCAGCTGGTGGAGTCTCGCGGAGACATGAAGACAGGAGTGGGCGAACGTGAGCGGTGAACGAGACTCAAATCTTTATTCCCCAGTTGATATATATATATATATATATATATATATATATATATATATATATATATATATATATATATATATATATATATATATATATATATATATATATATATATATATATATATATATATATATATATATATATATATATATATATATATATATATATATATATATATATATATATATATATATATATATGTGAGTTAGGGGCTGACTCACCACAGATAAGGGAGTGCATCCGTGGTGAGCCACCGTGGTGGGCCACACGCCCACATCAAAGGCCGCTTCGAGCCAACCGCTCAAACACCCGCCCACATCAAAGGCCGAACTGAGCCAACCGCCCAACCACCCATCGAGAGCGGGGCACACACCAGCGGCCGAGAAGCAACAGGCACACACAACATCGGCCGCGGCCGTCTTCGCCAATGCAATCATTTATCCAAGCCGGTCTAGCCATCAGTGCTACTCCAGCCATTGCCCTCTCGACAGTGTCGACGCTTCACGGCCAGACCGGGCTGGGCCTTTACAGATATTAGCAGGTTTTAACAGGCTCCTGGCCTAGAGCCCCTATTTGCGAGATGCCACGCTTTTTGCTCTCCTGCTTTGGTTAACACTAACTGTTGAACGCTTTACGGACCCGATTAGCCTAGAGCCTTGTTTAACCCCGTTAGCTTTGATTCTGCTCTGTCGTTAGAGATATTACTGCCTATCGACGTGTCTATACATTAGCAGTTTGCCTGCCCGCTTAATGATCATAGTCAATTTTTCGTGGCACCCTTTTCCGCCTCTCAGACGATTTAGTTCTCTGGGATTAAATCAGCTTTATAATTAGTAGTCTTATTTGGCAGCTAGCTACTCGAGAGTGCGCCTTGCCTGCGTCGTTACACTCTTTAGCAGTTACTCGTGAGCATCGCCGGGGCGACTCGCCGAACTTCCGGACTCAACTCGCGAGAGTTTCTCGGAATCGGCGTTGGGCTTCTCTTTATTTCGAGCTGCTCATCTCGTCGTTGGCCACAACACGACCTTGCATGACCCAACATAGGGCAGAGACGACGACGAGTTACTTTTGCCATGCCATCGAGACAGTACGGTAGGGCAGAAGATACTTTGCGAAACGATTCGATGCCGACTCTAGTGACTAAAGCTGCACCAGCTCCCGCCCTGGGTGTGGCTCTCTGCTGTGTGAATCGAAACCACACTGGGAGCAGTCTTCAGCTCGTATTTTATTTTTAGTAAAAGCTGTGAATTGTGGAAAGAAGAATCCACCGGTAGCTGAGGAGCTGTGTTGCATTTTTCACGGAAGCACCGACTCTGCTCGCCGAGCAGCATGCGATTCTCCGAATAGCATGCAATTCGTACGCAGCCTTGAACTCGTCGCCGCTATCGCCTCGCTTTCATCCTACGAAGACATTTCGTGCCTAGCTAGTAGTACGTAGCTAGGATGGCGAACTTTCGCTGCGGGTCTTGCAACTACGGCGTCGCCCATGCCGGTGCGGCCAGCGACCGGAAGCCAGAGAGTCAGGACTGAGAGCCGGACCAAGCAGTGCCTCGTTGGCTGCGAGCGAAAGCGGCGCCGTCTGTCGGCCGACGACACCACGCGGCCGATGCCTCTTTACAGCTGCTGGCGATTTCAGCCGAATGGTGGTGCCCCCTTTTGGCCTGTGTGGCGTTTCCAGTATGCTGCTGCCCAAAGCGTCTGGCTCAACGCGACGTGTCTGCCATCGTCCGTCCCACCCACATCGTCGACTCATGAACACAGTCGTTCCACTGTGGGGCCTGCCTTGGGATCGCCAATGTCGCTCCTGCGATTGTGATGACGATGACGACCTCTGTCGTCCGGCCCTAGAGTTTGATCCGAGACTGACGATGACCAAAGCCCGTCTCTGTCCTGCGCACGTGACGGTGTCTGATATATGGGCTGTCGTGTCATTCCTGTTTCAATCGGATGAATGACTACAGATTGAGACTGCCGAAATCTCAACTGGTCGAAGTGGCGGCTGTGTAGTATGCAGCCTTCTTTCTGTTCCTGCAAACCGCTATATAATGTGGTCTCATTTACGAAGATTCACGTAAACACCCGAATCTTTCTTATTCCATTTTGCAGTTCGAACTTTTGAAACTCTATCGAAGTAAAGGTCGTTGAAAAAGAGAGTCTCACGTACTTCATTGGCAGCCAGAACAGTGAAGCCAAAGCTTTTATCGCTCACTCTTTGCCCGGGCTAGACGTTAGCAGCCACTTCTAGTCACTTTGAAAGGAGTTGGCCAAAGGACATTGCAATGCACCAGGTAGATTGGGCAAGCCGTGGCCATGTTCTCGATGGCCACTGGCATCCTTGCCGGGCCACCGGTTGTAGCTCTTTGGAAGACTGTTTATGACTTACCCTATTTTTACAAGTATAAGCCGCACTTTTTTCCGATTTTTTTGAAAAAGTAAACCTGTGACTTATTTACAGCATGTCAATATTTGACACCAGCAGGAAGAATTAGAAGAACCAGTATTAAACATATTTGTGAATGGGTCTTTACTTGTTTGAAAGAGCATCAAAACAGAAGTCATTTTTAAGAAGACAGAAATTTCAAACATGCTGGATGGAACTGAAGGTGAAGCAATCTATGAGGAAAGTGACAATTCAGACATAGAAAATGTTGCAGAAGACTACATAAAGATGCTAGCAGTGATACTGATGACAAGTTACTTGCTAATGCGATGATTAAAGCACACTTGTGTTAACAAAAAATGAGCTATATATTCAGTAATAATATTTTTCAATAAAAATTTTCAAAACGTTTTGTCTATGAATTTAGAGTGCAACTTATACTTGGGTGCGACTTATACTCGTAAAAATACTGTAGATTGTAAATGAGTTATGTTCAGATTTTAAGTAGATGAGTAGATTATAGATAAATTATAAATGAATTATGAGTAAATTATAGATATATTATGAGTAGATTAGGAATGAATTACATATTAATTATGAGTCAATTTTGAACGAACTATGAGTTGATTATTAGTTAATTATAGGTCAATTATAGGAAACATATCAATCGATTAAGTTGATTATAGGTTGATTATTGGTGGATTATAAATGAATCATGAGTAGATTATAGGTCTATAATGGGTAGATTCCATGTAGATCATGAATAGAGTAAAATTAGATTATGGGTAGATTATACGTAAGTTCTAAATGGATTTTGAGTAGAATATAGGTAGATTATCTGTAGACTATACATGAAATATGAGTAGATTATAATCGAATTATTGGCAGATTGTAAGTAGATCTTATATGAGTTATGGCTAGATTCTAAATTAACTATGAGTAGAGTATAGGTAAGTTATAAATTAATTGTGAGCGGATTAGGTAAGTTTTGAGTAGATTATAGGGAGATTAGGATTGGTTTATATACGATTTATGAGTTAATTATAAATAAATTATGAATAGACTCTAGGTACGTCATATATGGATATGGGAAGATTTTAAATTAATTATGCGTAGATTAGAGATTGATAATGAGTAAAGTATACATAAATTATGGTTTGACTCTAAGTCGATTTTATGTAGATTATAGGTAGATTCTAAGTAGTTTACGTGTATAGATAGATTATGAGTAAATAATAAATGAATGGTGAGGAGATTATAAGTAGATTATGAGTACATTCTAGGTTGATTATAAGTATTTTATATGTATAGGTTGATTATGAATGTATTTTCGGTAGATTATAAGTATATTATAAATGTATTATGAAAAGATTGGGGGTAGATTGTAACTAGACTATAGGTAAAAGATAGGTAGTTTATATGCATGAGTACATTACAAACTTCAAACGTAAAGTGCCTAAAAAGAGAATAGGTTCTCAAATGGCTTTACGTGAGTTTTTTATTATTATATTATTATTATTACACAGCTTTTAAGGGAGTGCGTATTGAGCGGCGCACCATAGTGCTCAATTCTAGGCTTAATTTCAAATCGGGGTGCATATACCTGTCGAGACGGTTGAGACTGGTGAGACATATACCTGTTGAGACGGGCTGGTCTAAAGAGGCGGCGCGCCATCTGCGCGGAGCTGCAGGCTTTCCCGAAATGCGAGAGCAAGTTTTTGCACGCGCTGGCTGAGCAGCCTTTTGGGAGGCGCTAATTCGGTGCGGTACATCGGGCTGTTTCTTCAGACGGAAGCGGGCTATACTGACTGTATTTAGACATTAATACGTAAGACCGGGTAGCTCTCGCGGGACAGCTAAAGGCTCAATAAACAGCTAGGGGGTACGGGTTTTTGTCTAGAAAAGGTCTTGGGTGGTGCGCTTTTGTTGCAAATGCTCAGAAATTCTCAATATAATGTGCAGAAGCAGTTTATAGAGTAGCTGAAAAGTACAATCTTACCATTTCTACTTGGACGAGCATAATTGGTGTCGGCTTCCAGAAAAGGCTGCTATTTCTTTTCAAAATTCTACAGAACTTTTAGGGAAAAGAGGTTAACGAGTCCAGACGGTTGGTGCATCTTTAGCATAAAGCTTCGTGGTCTGTCTCCAGAGACAGACTTTTTTCGGAAGACTTTTTTAAAGGCTGCATTTCGTGCGGCACCCCTTCAGAGCCCTGTTTCCAAATCGGTCTCTCGAGTTTAATCTCCGATCAGCTCTAGGAATCACCAGAAATTTAAATTTTAAAAGCAGCTCAGTAGGCTGCGTAACAGCAACGATCTACGGAAGTAACCTTGAAAAGGAACCAACCCAAGGATGGCACAGATACCTTTCGCTGTTCCTAAATTTTCTAGCGCGGGACCTGAGTATAATTTTCAAATAAGAAAGATATGTTACACCTCAGGCCGTTTCAAAGAAATTTCGGAAGGGGCTTGAGATAGAGACGAGATTTATTGGGTGGCGCTCCCTTGCGGTGGGCTCTTATCCGAGTCGTTTTTTTCAGCTACCGAATCCATCGGTTAGACGCTGCTATTAAGGGGTCTCGACTCGCGCCTGCCCTGCGTGCGCAAGTTCGTGGTTAGTTTCTAAACTGATCGCTTAATTTTTCAAAGGAGGAGGGCCGTTTGTATTCTTAGAGTCGCGAGACGGCGCGCCTTCGGTGCGCAACTTCCGGTATTCAAAATCAGGTAGCGAGTCTCTCTTTTGAGATGGGATCAACAGAGACTTTTGAGCAGCCTGCCTTAGGAATGTCGTCTCAGACTCTCTTAAATAATACAAATATAAATAATAAGAATATTAGGTCGTTTGTATAGCACTCTAAGAGAACTAAATCTCCATCCAAGTACTTAAATTCACCGCAATAGAAGCAATAACCAGGGGTTAATGAAATGCACTGTATTTTATTTATCCAAGCATGCAAAAACACATACAAAGACACTCAGGGCGGCCTATTAGTTTCAACCCTGCCTATTAACTTGCGCTGAATTATGCCCTAGCAAGCATGTGAAACGTGCATAAGAAAGAGACAAATTATTTGGGCACAGGGACAGCTGAGCGAGAAAAACGCATCTTTTACAGAGGCTTGTATGATGCAAGCCAATGCAGGTATTGACAGAAGCAGGAAGCAAACTCCAAACTTTTGGTGCTTAAAAACGGAAGGTTCAATCACCGAAAATGCTCTACTTAATTCGAAAAACGGCTGTACGACTAGTTGCTGAGTAGCGCGTGGTGCAAGATCACACGGCAGGATTAATGAGAAATGGTGAAGTACTTTGGTGCAAGCGAGTGGAGCTGCCTTTTTGCCCTTAGACAGGATACTAAAGTCGATACGACGCTTGATAGGAAGTCAGCCAAGCTCAAACAGGTGTGGTGCGACGTGACAACTACGCAGTTGAAGACATGTCATACAAGCCGTATAGTTTCGCACCATTTGCTTAAGCACTGACACGGAGTTCTAAATATAGTAAATGCAGCCATCTTTTTTACGCGCGCGTTTCTAACGGTGACTAAAGGTTTTGAATTATGTGAGCTTATGAGACCAATCAACTTCCTCAAATGTGGGTGCATACATCTGAAATACTAAGAGCACAATTTCAGGGTCTCCAAATGGGGTGGATATTGGCATCCCTTAAGATGGTGTCTATCCTACCTGAGCTTACCGGTAGTGAGATTCAGATTGTTCTTGGGTGGAGTATTTCAAGTTACACCGTGGTGCTGAAAAGCCGCAGCATGCCGCACACTCCGGCACGTAAAATTAGCTTGTAGGAGTGTAAACTGTTTTTTAGAGTTTTAAAACCAACTTCTACCCCGCGTGACATTAGAAATGGGTTTCCAGCATTTCAGCAATGCTTAAGGAGTCCAATGGTTATTAAAGTGAACGTTAAGAATAACGATGAGAGTAAAAATAAGTTTTCAGAGGGCGAAATACCTGCCTGAACGGATCGAAATAATGGCAATTAGTCGAGCCACGCCCCTAACGCGTAGCACTTTAGCCCGCACCCCAAGTCCTTACGACCGATGCAATTGGCGGTGGAACCCTTCTGTAAGCACGCTCGACTGCAGCGTAGCTTAAAGTGGGTGGATCGCCAGGGAGCTGACATGATTATCTACCGAACGGTCGCTTTGGAGCCGTACACTCCGATTCCTTACAAAGGCTACAGGGATATGCTAACCGAGTCCATTTTAATGATTGGGTTTTAAATATGATTTACTTGTATAGTGTCCTAGCAGAACTTAATCTTCAATCAGGCGCTTGACATATGCCGTAGGGCTTGAGCCCACGACCTGGGTAATTAAATACAATCACATTGACCTTGATCGCGGCGAGCACCTTAACCACTGGACCAAACCACGCTTGCCAGTAAGCTCGCTCGTAACTATCAAGTTTCGGGTTAAGTTTGCAATTACATTTAAGAAAGTTAGGTTCTAGCTTAGTGCGAATATGGATAATGCAGGCTGCAGGGAAGTAAAAAGAGTTTGAGATGAAGGAATGCAGGAGGATTGGAGCTCATGCACAGCTTGGCGTCATCTGCAGACATACAAAAAAATTATAACTCACTTGTATAGCACCTTAAGAGTAATAAATCTCTATTCAGGCGCTGAACATTACCACGGGGCTGGAGCCCACGACATCGGCCATCAAATACATTCACCTTGACTTCGGTAGGGGCGTGCACTGTTACCACTGGACCACACCAGCGCGGCAGCCAAGGTTATGGCTGGCGATGGAATCGGCTAGAGGGAAAGCAGGTATTGTGTAGTGTTGAGGACCTAGAATAATAAATCCCAGGGCACCTACACCTCAACGGCTACACTGGATGATCACTGGCATCCACGCTCTGACGTCAAAGATAAGACCGCAACCACTGCCATGCAGATACAGCGATGCCCAGGCATAATGCCCGGTGCTCAAGAAAAACTTGTGGCTAAATAGCATAAAACGCCGTCGAAGAATCCAGCAGAACTAGCAGGCAGACTCCACACAAGCTAGCATTCCTGAGAAAGTCGCCGTGCGCACACACTGGGTAAGGCGGATGCTTTTCACGACCTCGGTCCCGAGGTCGTGGGTTCGAATATTGCAGTGGGCGGTCCTTTATTGCCGCTGCAAGCGGTAGTGACAGGCGTACAAGCTCTTCTGTCGTTATACAAAAGATGCTGTTGAATCAGCTTGTAATAGCGCGGCGGCGTACGGAAAGACTGTATACTGTATCCACTACTGGGATCCTTTGACGGCTTATCTCATCGACGGCTGTTTTTCCTCGCACTAGCAAGCTGTTCCGCAACGACCGGTGTACAGGCCGCTAGACACGCGGTGACGATTGGATGACGGGAGGATGCTGGCTGCACTGAAGGACAGCGATGCTTCGTGTGCGAGCGAGGAGATCGGAGAATGCGCTAGGCTGTATGGCAGCTGGCGGCTGGCTGCGGGCCCCGGGCTAGTAGGCTAGCTGCGATGGCACACTAGATAAGGCAATTTCTCTTTCCTACTTCTGCCATGAGGTCGTGGGTTCAAATCCTGTGGTGGGCGATCCTTTATTGCCTGCTGCAAGTGATGGCGATAGCCTTTAAGTCTCTCCCACCGCTCTACAAAAATACTTAAATCAGTTGGGTTTTTTAAATCAGCGGCAGTAATGCGCCTATGAATGACGACTTCTGGCAAAGAAACTGATGCAGCCTCGCACCCTTACAAAAATGCCGCCACCGATCTGTACGAAAAATCCGCTACGAAATGACACCTCCCAAGCAATCGCAAAAATAACCTCGGCGCCGACTCGGCTGCCATCAGCAGCTTCAATCGATATACAGTAGAGGAGCTAATGATTTAAAGGCACTCACAGTTCGTAATTCTACTAATGCAAAAGCGCGAATAGCCTCCCGATAACTAGCGGCCCGCGTTTCAGTACTTCAAAACCGATGCCATTCGGGAGGGCAGAGCGACCGCCGGTGGGCAGAGCGCGAACGGGCAAAGTGAGTTCACGGGGCGCCGAAACAGCTACTTTTCACACAATGTGAAAACGCAGCGATGGACTGCCTCTCCCGATATATATAACCCATAGTTCATTTCTGTTACTCCATAAGAGAACTTAATATCTCTATTCTAAATTTTTTCCTTAAACTCTATTCAGTCACTTCATATATATATATATATATATATATATATATATATATATGTATATATATATATATATATATATATATATATGTATATATATATATATATATATATATATCCTAGGCAGACCCTAGGCAGCGGCCGGCTTCGTCCGTCTGGCGGCGCTGCTCAGAAGTGGCGGCGGCAGTCTCTCGCACCTTACTTTCTGCCTGGCCGTACGCCCCAAGAGAACGCTATCCTCTCGTCGTCTTCCACACCACTCGGAAGCAGCTCGCTACGCGCGCTCGCGCGTACCGTGCGAGTCTCGTCTGCTGCCTCGCAGCGCGTGAGCTCGCGTTCGTTCGTTCGTCCTGTGTAGTACGCTCCTCGCGCTATACGTGTACGGGGCGTGTCCACTTTGTGCTTGCGCATGTGCGGGAGCGATTTTGGAGTCTTCAGCCGCGCAGTTCTTCGCGCCTGCGGGTGCGGACCCCCGACCTCGCACCATCCTCATGCTCTCCGTTTGGCGCCACTTGGTCGGGCTGCGTTCCACATAGCCAACTGCGGCCGGAGAGATGAGAACATCCGGTGGGGGTGGTTCCGAACCCGTGTAGCGAAAAGGTTTCTGTCATTTGCACGCTGCCGTGTGTGCGGGCTCGTACGTACCAACGGAGCGCTAAATCAGCTCGGCCGACTCCTTTTGCACCGTCTGTGCGTCCCAAAGGATACGCACGATACGGCCACTGCGTTAATACACCAAATTGCTCCAGGGTCGCCGGCTGGCCGCACCCTGCGCACGGTTCCGCACCGCTGGGCCCGGCCTTTACGCCGGCGCGGCAGGGATGTCAGTACAAGCGCGCAGGTAAGGCGAGCGGCGAGAGCGAAGGCGCGGCTACTCGGGCACGCAGACCTCGCACTGCCGTGCGCTCCGCCCCGGAGCGCGCGAAGCGTAGCGAGCGGACGGAGCTCGCGCACGGCCCGCGCCCGCTCGGCCGCCAGCTCCGGCCAGTCGCCGTCGGCTGCCGTAGCCCGGCCCAGCGCGAGCCGCCGGCTCGAACGGACTGGCCTTCGCGCGCTCTGTTGCCGGTGGCTCTTTCCGACCGCGGGACGCCGAAGTCTTCTTCCTCCACAGCGTCGGCGAGCCGACGCATGCACCCGAGCGTTGGGAAGAGAGAGCTCGGGCGCTCGCAGTGGCCGGGGCTTTAGCCGTTCGCGCGTGCCTGTCCCAGAGATGGGGAGGAGGGCTTCGCGTCTTCACTGCAGGCCCGATACTGGGATTAGCTGCTACCCCTGCCGGGGGGGGGGAGGCGGCTTCGCTTAGCAGCCGTCTTTCCACCTGTCGACTGGCGCCGTGTGTGTGTGCTTTCTGCCCACGCTCGAGCTGCGTCGGCGTGCCGGCGGGCAAGCGTTCCTGGCGCGAAAAAATCGAATCTGCACGGACTTGAGGCGGGCATTTGCTGTCGAACTGACAGCGAAAGCTCTGTGCAGGCCGATCCGAGCAGACTACCTGCTGGGCCCTAGTGCCTGTGCGGGATAGCGTTGAGGTCTCCCTTATGGCAAGAGTGGCGACAGGAGAGCTGCGTCACACGAATAATATCGAGCCTTGGCCCAGGCTGGCTTATTGGCGGTCCCCTGACGTTGGCGATGCCCCCTAATCGGCTTCAGGCAGAGATGCTGGCGATTGTCACGATTTTGCTTCCGACATATCTCCTCTGTGTATTGTTTAAGTGGATCCGAAGCAAAAAGTGGACCAGCACTCTGATGGTGGTGATCGCCTGCACGTGAACCGCTAATTTTGGCAGCAGGTTAGTGTGCTGCTTGAGTGCAGTTTTAAGCTTTTTTTCTGTACCACAGGCAAGTGATTTTACTGGATGATCGCATAGATGACTTAAAAGTCTTCCTTCCAGGCAAGCCAGTTATCTTAGCTGCAGGTGGCGCTGCTGCAGTGGCGTTAGGTAGGCGATGCTTTTCTGCTGTTTAACCGGATTCCCCCTTTGTGTGAGGCGCTGGCCATCTCAGTGCCGTGCGCTTCTGCCTGCTGGCGTTGCCAAGTGGCTTTGCCCTTGGCTGCTCCTGCTCGTTCCCACACTGATCTCTAGCCTCACTCAGGCTTGCATAGCAATGTGAACCTCATTCAGGCGTCTGCACTGTGAGAAATGGACAAGCTGGTGAAGACTCTTGAAAGCTTACGCTTGCTGCAGTCGGGCGAGGATGCAAGGTGAGTCGTGCTGCTGTCGTGCCTTCCAGTGCCAGCTGAAGTGCGTGCCCTGTGACTGTGCCCTGTCCCTCCTCTTTCCAGCTCGTCCTCCTCGGTTCCCCGGGGCATTGGGCGTCCTGCATTGCATGGGCTCTATGTCTTTTATTTCTGGCTCTCGGCAGCTCCAGCTGCCTGAAGCTTAGAGCTCGTGGCCGACGAATCCTCGTTGCTTTGGGCACTTGCACTCAGTCAGCCTTTTGAGCAACTGAGCAACTGTGCTGCCCAGCCGACACGTTATGCCGAAAGTTGCTAGACAGTCAGACAAAATTAACCTCTGTGTGTTTGTGTTTTGTGTGTGTGTGTGTGTGTGTGTGTGTGTGTGTGTGTGTGTGTGTGTGTGTAAGTGTGCTTGCGTGTGTGCTTATGTTTTGTGCGTGCGTATTCATGCATGTATGTGGTTGTGTCTGCGTGCATGCATGAGCGTGTGTTGTGTTTGCTCGTTTGCATAAGTGTGTGTGTGTGTGTGTGTGTGTGTGTGTGTGTGTGTGTGTGTGTGTGTGTGTGTGTGTGTGTGTGTGTGTGTGTGTGTGTGTGTGTGTGTGTGTGTGTGTGTGTGTGTGTGTGTGTGTGTGTGTGTGTGTGTGTGTGTGTGTGTGTGTGTGTGTGTGTGTGTGTGTGTGTGTGTGTGTGGGTGGGTGTGTGGGTGTGTGGGTGGGTGTGAGTGTGCACCTGTGCGCGCTTTTATGTGTGTGAGTCTCTGACAGCTGGGCTTGGCAAGCTATCAATGAGCTGCTGTCGACCCACTAGGATCGTCGTGTGTACTATGTTGGATCTGCGCTGAAGCCATCACCTCAGATCGCATGCAATGTGGTTTTCGATGATTGAGGCAAGCTTGAGGTGGGCGTGGCTTTGTTAGAAGGGAGTAGGCACTCACGCTTTGGACTGACTGGTGGCAAACCCCGAGCGTGCTTGAGGGTTAGCCTGCGGTGGCAGTTCTGTGTGAGCGATTCCTTAGCCTACTGCTAGCTGCAATGAAACTCACAAGTCCGACTGTGAGCCTGCTAGTTGGTGCTGCCGAGCGTTATGGGCTGCAAGCTGCTTGCGTCACTGCTGGTTGTCTTGATCTTAGCATCGGGCTGTTTCGAATGCCGTCGTCGACTGCCACTTGCTGCCATCGAGCTGTCTTTCGTTTGCTGTCATCTTCCCTTTAACGACAATGTAATGTATCTCTGTCAGTAACTCCAAAAAGTCATAAAGACCATGTGGGTGTTACGCAGGAGAGTTTTGTATAGCGCACTCACAGCCTAAGCGGCTTTCGGTACGCATTCGGTAGCCAACAGACTTCGTCTCACGCAACAAAGAGAAAGTGGGAAGCATAGCAGAGTCAGGAGAGCAGTTGAGGTAGTGAGTAGCATAGAAGTAGCAGTTCAGGACCGCTGAAAAAGATGTGCCATAGTCGGCAGTAGGAGAGCAGATGTCGTTGCGTAAGAATTGTGGAAGCGAGTTCCACAGTCTAGGACCTGCAGAGCTAAAGCTTCTACTCTCCTACTGCCGACTATGGCACATCTTTTTCAGCGGTCCTGAACTGCTACTTCTATGCTACTCACTACCTCAACTGCTCTCCTGACTCTGCTATGCTTCCCACTTTCTCTTTGTTGCGTGAGACGAAGTCTGTTGGCTACCGAATGCGTACCGAAAGCCGCTTAGGCTGTGAGTGCGCTATACAAAACTCTCTTTCGTAACACCCACATGGTCTTTATGACTTTTTGGAGTTACTGACGGAGATACATTACATTACCGTACATAGCTGAATGTTGCAGAATGGGCATGTGGTGAAACTGCTCGCCTAGCTTGCATTCCCTACGACACAGCATGGCCACCTGTTACCTTCACTGTCAACCATCGTACGGTTCATGCATCCTACTTGTTTTCACACCTTCGTTTGCTGCTATGTGGCAGGAAAAAAGACCTGATGTCGTTGAAAAAAGAAAAGGTTTCTCTGTGCAACGTCGTTGCAGATTGTATATGCTCATCAACTTTGAGGTAAGTTGTCCTACACTTGGATGTGGGAAGGTGAGGATGGCTGTCGAAAGCAAATTTTCTTGTGTTGAGATATGCTCTAGATTAAGCTCTATACTCTACTCTTAATCTCTAGGAATCATGCCGATTTCCCGAAATGTCTAACGGCTGCATTCGAAGCTTTCTTTTCACTGAGTGACGATTCAGACTCGGACGTCCGAATGGCAGCAGACGACTGCATGAACCGGTGTACTAAGGTAGGGTCCGAGATAGCACTTGCATTTTTTGATTATGTCATTGATTCAAGCCACCATTTATCAGAATTGTTGCTTTTTTACTTATTTTATGCCATCTGCCAACTGAGTGGAAGAAAAGAAAAGTGCTTACTAGCGTAATACGGACATAGCCACAATCTGAGGAAATAAATCATAATTTAGGGTGATCGTTAAACAGTCAGATTATTCTCCGATGCAGCTGCTGAAACCCCCATATTGTGGAGTAAAGAGTAAAAGGACATTTGTCTTTTGTTTGTAGATTGCATTCTGTAGTCCCTTGTTTTGTTTCCTAGGTCAGTGTTCTATCCAATTGATCTGTGGCTATACTGTGCCGATGGTAAAGTTAAATACGTGCAGATGATGACGATGATGATAATAATAATAATAATAATAACACACCTAATTATAAATGTTAGTATAGCTGCTGAGAGAGCTTTAATTGTCTGCAGGTTGAACCTCGTCTAAGAGTGGATGTTATGCTTATCAGCTTGTTGTGTAGGCTGCTAAAGGGCCATAATGGTTTCACGAAGCTGTGTGTGAGTGTGAGTGCATGAGTGAGTGTGTGTTTGTGTGTGTGAGTGTGAATGTGTGTGTGTGTGTGTGTGTGTGTGTGTGTGTGTGTGTGTGTGTGTGCACGTCCGTGAGTGTGTGTACAGTCAAAAGTGGCTGCCCCGTGACTTTATGGGCGGAGTTTAACTATGTCATGCAGTGTGTCCTTTTTATGATCTGCTTCGATCTACTTTGCTGCCTTTATTAAACCCAAGCATTATTTGATGGTCCACCAGTGTTACATGCTTTTGTTGTCGGTACAGGCCTTACTTGATTCACATCTCGGCCGGCTTCAAGTGGAATTCTACAGGGAGATTAAGAAGGGCAGTGCATCGGTGACCACATCATCGTCGAGGCTTATTCGAGCAGCTCTGAGCCGTTTTGCTGAGACTGCTCACTTAATCCGACCAAACAAGCGCCGAGCTTATGCACAGAACTTATTGCCATGTATTGGTCGTATTGCTGCTGACAGAGTTGCTGATGAGGCCATCCAAGAGAGTTTGCTTGCAACCATGAATAAGATTGCTCAAGTTCTCATTCCTTATATGAGTGACCAAGAAATGAAGGTATGCGAAATCTCTCGACCAATCACGATAGCTCGATGCGACTTTCTTATCGAGGAGCATTGCTTGATGGATTGCCACCGATTCACATAAATAATGCTTTCATGTTGCAGCAAAGTCTGACCTGTCTTCGCTGTGCCTATCTGATATGTAGAATATGAAGGCTATTCTGGTTTCTCCCATGATTGTTGAGAATTGCTTGTGTGGTGGTCGATAGTAGTAGTCAGCAGATTTGCTCTATCTAGATTGAGTCTGTGATACATTATGCAAATCACGGATTGGGCCCTTGATTAAAAATTAGGACTGAATGGTGGCAGACTATCCTATTTTTACTGCTGGGATTTGAGATTGGATTTTGGTATCACGTTGAACAAGCCTGATTTTCAAAACTCTCATCACTGGCATTTAATTAAAAATAGATGTAGATAGCCAAATCTGTTATGTAATGTAATGTAATTCTGTCTGTAACTCCACAAAGTCATAACGACCACGTGGGTGTTATGCAGGAGAGTTTTTCCTAGCGCACTCACAGCCTAAGAGGCTTTCGGTACGCATCCGGTAGCCAACAGACTTTGTTTCACGCAATAAAGAGAAAGTGGGAAGCATAGCAGAGTCAGGAGAGCAGTTGAGGTAGTGAGTAGCATGGAAGTAGCACTCAGGACCGCTGAAAAAGATGAGCCATAGTCGGCAGCAGGAGAGTAGTTGTCGTTGCGTAAGAATTGTGGACGCTAATTCCACCGTCTAGGACTTGCAGAGCTAAAGCTTCTGTCACCAACGGTTTTTAAGCGGAGGAATGGAACAGCTAATTTATTGTCCACACAGGAATTGAGGGCGCAAACAGGCTGAAACTGATGCAGCAGTTCAGCTGTTAAGGACCTGTCAGACCATATACATTGGATAATATGCTCACATTTGAACTATTCTTTGATTGTGCTTTTTTCTCAGTTGGGTTGATGGTAACCTGGTGTTTGGAAAGAAATTTTCACGGCTTCTACATCTAAATCTCAAGGCATCTACCCTATCATTAACAATTTTAAAGATCAAGAATGAAAGCAAACGGTGTCGAAGTCTGCTGAGATGTCGACGTGTCAGTTCTTCTGGAATTGCTGGTTTCTTAGTCCTTTTACTTCCTTTGTTCTATTGCTTCGCATGTAGTTGTTTGGCTATGGTATGCTTAGATGTGTGCCTGACCGTTTTACTGATTAGCTTTGGTGCTTGCATGCATCAATGCATCTTGTTTCTATCTGATAATCTCTCCTTCTCTCTTTAATTTTTGTCTCATTTCTTTTTGTGTCTCGTGTGCTTGCAGTTTAGCTTTTCCTTACTTATATCTCTACCTTCTCTATCCATCTGGAGTGCCTCTCGACCTGCCTAGATATCACTGGCACATTCTGAACTTGGTTAGATCCTACCTAAGTGAGACATGGCAGAGTGTCGCTGTAAATGGCTGCCGGTCATCTGGGTAGGCCTTAAAGTATGAGATACCCCAGGGTTTGTTTTTACTGTCCATGGTCTCCTTGTGGCCAACACCATTACCAAACACATTCTGACTTTCTTTTCTATGCAGCTGGCACTCATCTATACCTATCCTTTGACCCTTCTGTGGGTTTCTCTGCATCCGACTCAATTAACTCCCTTGCAGCTTGCATTGACGACATCCTCGCTTGGGTGGCCACTAATTTCATGAAGCTTAGCCATAATAAGACCACCATAATAGTTACGGGCAACCCTAATGTTATTCTTAAGTTAGAAGAACGCACTCTCAAAATTGGTTCATCTAGCAACATGCTCGCAACGTCTTCCTTAGTCTTGACGGCTATACCAAAGCAACTTGTCATTAGATAAGCTCATTGCCTTCACTGTCAAGTCTGCCTACTTTATCTGAGGAGCATAGCCGAAATCGGGGTTTTACTTGACGTGATCATGCTTCCTGATCAGGCTTCCTTTACAGCATATATAAAGTGCCTAGAACGAGATTGAGTTCTCTGAGGGCACTATACAAAAGTATTATTATTAGACAAGAGTACGGCAACCAAATTGGCCTGTGACCTCAATCAGCTGCAACTGGGTGCTAAATTCAGCAGCTCGTTTGTCATATCGTCACGAGGCTGCCAAATTGCACTAATTCTCTCTGAACTTCAGTGGCTGCCTATCAAGCATCTAATTGACTTCAAGATCGTATCTCTGGCCTACAGGTTGCCTCACTCGCATGCATCAGCTAACCTATCCGACCACTTTTCTCCTTTTGTGTGCTCTCGCACCCCCCCCCCCAATACATGGTTACCAGTCGTCTCACTGTTCCTGGCATTCAATCTTGAAAACGAATTTTTTCGTGATCGGTCCTTCAGTTTGCATGGACTGAAAATCTGGTACTCGCTTCGGGCTCTTGTCACCACCTGCATTGACTTTGGGTCATATGAGTCTCAGCTAAAGACACGTCTGTTATGCTAAGCTTTCTCTGCACCCCAAAGGATTTATCTGTCTTATTGCTGGTGCTTTTTATGCTTTCCTATGCAAGATCCAGTGCATGTTACTGACCAGGTGTCCTGCTGACAAGCAGACGTGTCTTCGGGTGTGTAGAAGCGTTTGGAGAGCGGTTATGCATCGATGGCGGTTATGTCGTTCAGGCTGTCAGTCCGTTTCAGCATGAGACCGAATGCAGAGACTATGTTAATGTGGCACAGTGATGATGTTCAGACTTTGGTAGCCATACGTTGGCATTATATCGTAGGAATTGGGTAGCACAAGTCACATTGTGGCTGGCTGGCCGACCCGTGTCAGCTTCGGCACGGTTATGGGTGCGGTAGATTATCAGGTGAGCTATTCGTGCCGAGGCCCACAGGCTTAGGAGCAAACCTAGGACGGTAGGTAGTCCACGGCACCGGCCCAAGAGGAGAATGCGGCACTTTTCTCGCCATCCTATCGATGACAGCCAAAGTGGCAGTGGCTGCTGAGGACGCACAGGTGTCTGGAGAATATACTTCGGCATTTACAATCATCAGCCTTTTCGCTCAGCCTGCAGAGTCTTCCCCTCTCGTTGCACGGCAAAGACCCCGCGTATGGACCTATTGGCCTGAGTCAGAGCGGCAGGTTCACTCAGTGTGGCACTGCGCAGAGGAGCCTCGCAGAGTCGTAGCTGCAGTCGTGCTCCAACCGTCGCACTCCTGTCGCCGTCCTGCTCACCACGCGGTGCTCAGGTGTGGAGAGCAACGGCTGGCAGCTGTACTCGAGCGGTAGGCTACTGCGCACTGACATTCGGCTGCCATTCCCTGCAGGGGAGGGAAGGGTGTTAGAACAGCTTGGCGGCTGCTCTCGACCGATCAATTGTCGGAGAACTTGACTGCTCGACGTCGTTCGAACCGTGTGATGCTACGCAAAACTGTAGCTGAATGGGGCGAGCCAGGCTTTGGCACGGGAGGAGAGGGGGTTCGGCATGCGGGATGCCGCCGTCGTCGTTCCAGCACTTGCCTGTTGTACTGCTTGTGACGTCACGATTACCGAAGGCGCTTCCTTGTAGGCACTGAGCAAGCTCTTTCTGAGCAATCTGAGCAGCACAGTGGCCACCGCTCGGCGCACTGCCGCCACATCGCTGGTGCTCGTCTCGTGGAACTCGCGGACCTCCAAGGCGGCATCGTTTGCATGGCTGCTCGAGCAGCTGCTCGGTGAGCGCTTGCTTGCCACACCCTGTCAGTTTTGCACTCGTCGAATGCTCCTTCATGTGCGTCGAATGTGTTTTCGTACGAGGCCTGCTGGAGTCGGAGCCTGCTGGCTTCTCGGTGCTCCTCTTCTCGATACAATACCCCTCTAATAAGCCAGGTTGGTTAGTTAATTAGTTAGTCTGTCAGTGAGTCGTGCACAGTCACTGACGTCACGTTTACATTGAGTCCTTCGTGTGCTATTCATAGTAGCACTACGACGGTACAGCAGACTCTCATTGTTGAAACTGAACATTCAGGTGCTAGAACTTCACAGGACTGTGAATTTAAAAGGGATGTTAAATAAAAGGGTGGCCAAGGCATTACAGCTGCTTCTCCCTTTGCTGTCGCCTGAAGAGACAACTGGCGCTTACACTTTGGCGAGCTGAATTGCTCGGACCAGCTGAGCTGGCTTTGGACAGCTGACAGAGTGAGCATAACCGACCGAAAGTCATGCTGCACCTTCCTTTAGTAAATGGTGAACATGTATACATAGAATCTGCCAGTGATTCTTCACAGAACTGTGGTTTCCGGCCACGATTGTGGATCGGTGAGTTTTCACAGCACGGAATTTGGAAACAAAAGGAGCACAGCAAGCAGAATATAAGCGTACCCATCGCTGGTAACAACGAGAAAAAAGGCAACACAAGGAAGCCTCTCAGTGGCACACTTCCGACACTCAACAGAACCGTCGCATATGACAAACTTTACAACAGAAAGAGACTGAAGAAGAAACCCGGAGCTTTGTACTGTCAAAGCTCAACAAATGCCACACTTTTGACATGGTCAAACCGAAAGATACTGGAGGTAAAATTCGAATACTTTACGACCTAGATCGTGGTATTGAGTCCGTGCCCGACAGTAGGCCGGCCTCACCAGCTAGGCTGGGCTTGCCATTAGGTCAGCAGACACAAGAGATCCACAACGTAGTGCAATGCTGAAATTTCCTTTGATTTCTCGAGAGCATAAGCTAGCGTATGTATGCATTCTTTCTCACAAGTCTTGTTCCACCAATACAAATGCATGAGTTGGTCAAAAGGAGCCAGAGATCCGAGCGTTGCCACACGATCCAGTAAACTGTCACTGCTGCTGTCAGAATGAATGAAATAGCTTTCACTTGTAGTTGGTGCATTGTATTTAATAAAACTGCTTAGAACTAAGGGGTTGCTGTAGCGGTTGTATATGTAAACAATGTGTTTCTAAGGATTGACACGCCGAAATGTTTTAGCATGTCACTCCATACGAGCTCTTATATGTCCATGCAGTCATTGTTCGCATGAGGGGAGGGTTTTCCCTACCTGCCGACAAAGACCAAGAGCATCCGTAAGTCAGGGAGAAGAACCGTGCCACCCTGACTGTCTCCAGCCAACCGTGAAATTTAATGGTGGGCACCGTATTAACCGATATGTGGACTGCATTTGTACCCCGGCCTAGTAATTAAAAAACGAATGCTGGTGTTCCAAGTGCTAGAGCTCTTCTGGAGAGAGATTACAGTGGCTTGCAAAAAATTTAAGTAGCTCCTTAGTTCTATCTCGGCTTGATTATTGTAATTCCTTTGTGGCTAGGCTACCAAAAAAAGCAACTAGGCTACTGCAGCTGGCTATGAATATGGCTGCAAGGCGAATTTTCAAATCCCAGGGATTTGACCACGCTTCTCCTTTGCGAAAAGATGTAGGATGGCTCCCGGTTCAAAGCAAAGTTCTTACGCTGACCCACAAGGCCCACCACGGCTTGGCTCCTCCATACCTAGCTTAACTGCTGCACCAGTTTCAGCCTCTTTGCACCTTCAGGTCCTGTGTGGACAATAAATTAGCTGTTCCATTCCTCTGCTTAAAGACCGTTGGCCACAGAAGCTTTAGCTCTGCAGGTCCTAGACTGTGGAACTCGCTTCCACAATTCTTACGCAACGACAACTACTCTCCTGCTGCCGACTATGGCTCATCCTTTTCAGCGGTCCTGAGCTGCTACTTCCATGCTACTCACTACCTCAACTGCTCTCCTGACTATATGCTCTATGCTTCCCACTTTCTCTTTGTTGCGTGAGACGAAGTCAGTTGGCTACCTAATGCGTACCGAAAGCCACTTAGGCTGTGAGTGTGCTATACAAAACTCTCCTGCATAACACCCACATAGTCTGTATGGCTTTGTGGAGTTACAGATAGAGATACATTACGTAACATTTGAAAGCAGTACGGTGAAAAAGCTCATAGGAAAAGCTTGTAAGAGGTTTTTGTCTGAAGCAACTATCAGAGAAATGAGTTTTCCCAGTATATTGCCTCACCAAAATCCCCTAGAGCATCTTTGAGATAGGTTGGTGCACGGTTTGAGGTCTGATCCTGTGCTCTCCCCCCCCCCAATACTCCGGAAGAGCTGTTTAGCTAGCAGCATAACTACTGGGGCATTATTACTTGTTAGAGGTTGGTGGACTCCACGCCTCTGCATATAAGGCAGGTTATTAAAAGCCAAAAGACCGACCTATTAGTAAATTGTTTTCACTGAATAGTATTGTTTGCTTATGCAAGACGTTAAGCGTGTATTTAGTATATAGTACAGAGAAAAAATTGTGATATTTGTTTTAGTCAAAGGATGATGATCATGAGATAATGAGGATGATGATCATGATCATGATCATGAGGTGGCACCAGTTGGACATCACCATAGCGATTAGAACGAGACTTTTGAAGTGTACATACAATATATTTATGCATATATACATACACACACAAGCACACACACACACACACACACACACACACACGCACATATGTATATATATGTATGTATGTATGTATGTATGTATGTATGTATGTATGTATGTATGTATGTATATGTATATGTATAATACAGAATGTGTACACTATATGTTTGTTTTATGTGCTTAGAGTTTTCTAAACAGCAAACCCGGAAGACTTATGGAAAACTAGATAAGTCGAACTGAGTTGTATTTTTTGCTTGCAACCACTGTATTTGCATTGCCTTTTGCAGAAACACGTGGTGGGCTGTACTGTGACTGGCTGTAGTTAGTAGCCAAAGCTAACAACTGAATTTCGGGCTGCTCTGCAATTGCCTGCAGGTTGTAGCTACTAGCTGGATGAGGGCTGCTATGCTGTTGCTATGTATGTCTTTGGCATGGAGATGCCGTCGTCATTTAGATGTTTGTCATATTTCGTCCACAACTATTCTTACCCCTGTAGCATAAAATTACTGTAAATGTCTTTGCTCTCTCCCTCTCACACTCACACACACACACACTCTCTCACACTCTCTCTCTAGCTGTTGCTTTCGTATCGTTGAAGATCTCATTTTGCCCATCGTCGACGTTCGGCCACACGTCGGTGCTGCCATGACGAGAGTGCTCGGTGCCCTGCTCTGCATCCGTCAGATCCTTGCCCAAGTTACTGCTCCAGCAGCTGCTGGTGCTAATCCGCTGTCCGGCGAATTTATTGTAAGCGATGCCGCAAAAGGCGAAGAGCTTCTCAGCGAAAGACACTTGCTCGTGGTAAGCGATGGTAACCATGGCAGATGGTGGCTGAGCTGCAGTCTTTGACTGTCTCGTGCTGGTTCAAAAGTGAAAATGCCGTTTGAGTGAATGGTACCTGTTGTTCTAGTGAGTGGCTGTTTACCTTGCGAAAAATTTAAGCTCCCTGACATATCGCTGCTGGGCCGACAGAGCTGCTGCAGCAGCAGACACCTAAAAAAAAAGTTGCCGGAATATCGAGGGCGTAATTTTCAGATAGTATATCGATTTTCAGATAATATAGGATATCACTTCGATGCTGACGATACTCAGTTGTATTTGTCATTTAAACCGTCGGAATCTGCTGCAGCAACTGAGAAACTGAATGCTTGCCTTGCCGATATTCGATCCTGGATGTCGGAAAACTTCCTGAAATTAAATGACGATAAAACCGAACTGCTGCTCATAGGACACCCTAAGCGTGTAGCTGGATTAAAAGGCTTTGCTGTTCTAATAGGTGATGCTATTGTGCGACCTTCACCACGTGCTCGTAATCTAGGTGTCGTGTTCGACAGCTGCCTCAATTTCAAAAGCTTCATTCAGAAGACTGCCTCTACAGCTAGCCATCACATCCGATCCCTATCCAAGATTAGGAGCTGTCTCCCACAGTGGCTTGTATAAAATTTAACTAGCTCTTTAGTTCTGTCTCGGCTTGATTATTGTAATTCCCTTTTGGCTGGGCTGCCAAAGAAAGCTATTATGCCACTACAGCTGACTATGAATATGGCTGCAAGGCTGGTCTTCAAGTCCCAGCGGTTTGAGCACGTGTCACCTCTGCTGAAAGAGCTAGGATGGTTGCCGATTGAGCAAAGGATACAGAACAAAGTTCTTACGCTGACCTACAAGGCCCGCCACGGCTTGGCTCCTTCGTACCTAGCTGAACTGCTGCATCAGTTTCAGCCTGTTCGCGCCCTCAGGTCCTGTATGGACAATAAATTAGCTGTCCCATTCCTCCACTTAAAGACAGTTGGCCACAGAAGCTTTAGCTCTGCAGGTCCTAGACTGTGGAACTCGCTTCCACAATTCTTACGCAACGACAACTACTCTCCTATTGCCGACTATGGCACATCTTTTTCAGCGGTCCTGAACTGCTACTTCTATGCTACTCACTACCTCAACTGCTCTCCTGACTCTGCTATGCTTCCCACTTTCTCTTTGTTGCGTGAGACGAAGTCTGTTGGCTACCGAATGCGTACCGAAAGCCGCTTAGGCTGTGAGTGCGCTATACAAAACTCTCTTTCGTAACACCCACATGGTCTTTATGACTTTTTGGAGTTACTGATGGAGATACATTACATTAGATAATGTCAGGAATCTGTGACACTAAACGCTTTGATCTGTAGACGGCTGCAGATTATCCATGAAATGCAGAGGTTTCAGCGACAGACAATTCATAGTTCTTGGTAGGCATCACTTTGAAAGTAAAAAGTAGTTCATGCTTTACTTTCAAACATTTTGACATGCTGCACTTCTGCTTGCAGCCGATGCTAATTACTATTTGACTTAAGTCTTTGAAACTAAATTGATATCGGAGGTTGGGTTTTTAATTTATATTCAGACATGTACATCAACTCGTATTTTGGCTGTTTCGATTATTCCCCCTACCCACTCGGGCCTTCGGCTCCTGGGTATTTAAGAATGCTTCAGCTATGCTTTTCCTAGTAAAGTCACATAGTGCTTGGTCGTGCTGTCCCCCAGGTGAGCAGAAGCCATTCTGATCCTTGCTAATCCGAGCCTCATTCATGCATGCAAAACGCTGCTGCACGTGAGACCTGCTCGTCCAGCGGTTAAGCTTCAACGATTTTTGTATCGGAATGCTTTCTCTGCACGTTGCTGTTGAACCGCAGGCCACCCCCGTGGGTCGTGAGATGAATTCTCGTGAGATCGAGTCTGTTGGCTACCGAATGCTTATCGAATGCCGCTTAGGTTGTAAGCTATGCAAAGCTCTCTTGCGTAGCACCCACGTAGGCTTTGTGGAGTTACAGACGGAGATACATTGCAGTACATTTCGCGTAGCTGCCCACACTATTCGCCAAGGATGCCACCGTCCTGCGCAAGTGCCACAAGTTGGTCTTTGAACTCGGATGTTTAGCGAGTTTAGGCCGGTAGGCTATCCTCTATTGTTTGTTTTCCGCTGAAGGTCAATCGATTATGCAGTGCTTGGTGGAATGCCTTCTTGGTAGGGTAAAAATCTGTAGCTTTTTGAGGGGGACGAGCCCTTTGGTTTTCGACAGATGCTGCTTACTCTTAGAAATCGCTCTTGTAGAAACTCTTGCAGGATGCTCTCGCTATCTCCGGCTCCTCTGGGGGGGGGGGGCAGCAGGCAAAAATAATCCCATGTTGAGTGCTCACTTCGACGTGCCGAGGGCCTCCGGAGTCGTGTGATCGAAAGCGTACTTGCAGAGCACCCATCACCACACTCATGGGCAGGCTGGGGGGGCTGCTGTGCTACAAGCACCAGCCTCCGTGCATTGCTCGAGTTGGGATGTCGATAGGCACTCGCAGCTTAGATGTGCTCTTTGTTTACAATCTAAGACGGTGTTTGCTGTCATGTGTTACTTAGTAGTTCTCTACGACGTCACCTCATGAATCATGCTGGTCGTGCATGTGCCTAAGTTTTGGGGCGCTGTCATCGATAGTGAGAGCCGTGCTCAGCGAAGCGCCGTGCTGCCTGCACCTGATCTGCGCCCCAGGTCTACGAGCTATTGCTTCGATTCATCGGCGATGGTCGGCGCAAGGAGTTGCCTCTGCTGTCTGCCTCACCGTCTGACTCTCCGACCATTGTGACCGCCGCGCTTGAGGCGCTGCTGCAGCTGCTGCGCAGCCCGCCGCCGTCATTTGCTCAGCTGCTCGTAACCAGGGGATCCGTTACAAAGTCGGTTCTGGAAGAGGTTATTATGGTGCGCAGCGCTGCACGTGACGTTAGCAACAGTGGCGATCCGACGTCCTCCAACCGAGGTGGGTCATCTTTTGCTTTAAGGGAGAGCTGGGCCACGTGCTTTATTGCTCTTTTTGCTGCTGTCATTGTATCTCTTTCTAGGCTATTTGTACCCAGGACCAGGGCGTTCATTTGTCGACCAGAACGCTCATTCGTCAGAGCTGTCAGAGGCTGCTTACTTTTTCAGCTAAAATGCCGTCGTTTGTTCATAGAGCCAGCACACTTTCGGCCGTGTGCATAGTGCCCATAGCATGATGAGAGGGAGTGTGCTGGCTCTTTGCCAAACGATGACGTAACGGTGCCGAATTAGCTGCTATGGGCACTGTGTTCATAGCCGAAAGTGCGCTAATTCTGTAAATAGACGAATGCGTATTAGTTGACTTTTTGTGATGCCACATGCCTGCTTCTTTTTGAGCATGCAGATGACGCATTGCCTGACACTGAGACGACAGCGGTGCTGGCTGCCGACGGCAGCGGCAGCAGTGACTCTGCAAGCGGAGCCAGCCGCAGAAGCCGAAGCAGTGACAGCAGCAGCGGAAGCGAGGGCAGCAGCAGCGATGACGAAGCCATCGGCGCTTTTGGCGGGCCTAGCATGAAAGAGCCGCCTACTGCCACCCCGGGTTTAGCACTGCCGACCGACGCTGCCGAGGTTGGCGAGAGCATGGCAGGTGCGGTGGTCGCCTGCGGTGTTGGCTGCAGCAGTGGCTGCAGCGCAGACCAACGGAACGACCGAGAGCTGCTGCCCCCCCCCCACTGCTTGCTCGTGCAGCGGCAGCGACATCGTGTTGCTAGTAGCGCTGCTCTGCTGGCGCTGCTCTGCTCTCGATCGAAGCATCGAGTGACAGCGCCGAGGTTTTGTAAAGCTTCGGTCAGCACATTTTACTGTCTTCTTGGAAGTTTTTTTGCAATGTAACTAGGTGTCGTGACGTGTAGTACATGCAGCACCTACTGCTAGCTGTTCCTGTTGGCTGCTGTTGCATGCTGCCTTATAAATCTGCTAAACCTTCGGGAGGGGGCCGGCTTTGTCTGTCACTCGAGGAGCCACGTGTGAGCTATAGGACGTTGTCTTTGTCAAACTGGTAAAGGAAGAAAAAGAAAGAATCTTAGGTTTTGAGATGTTGAAGGTTGAGGTTTTGAGATGTTGAACCCTGGCCCCCTCGTTATTGGGGAGTAGGCCTACGGAACAACTGGCCAGAGCCATCAGGCTCCGAGCAGCATGGAGGGCACTTAAGTGGGCAGCCGGTATGTCACCCACCGCTGAGCCGGTTCACCTTTGCAGGGCGCTAGGTTTTGCCGTGATTGTTATAACTGTTATTATTAGTGCACGTGTCCTTTCGATGCACAACTAAAATTCTGATTGCGCCAATGATTGAAACTGCGACTCCACCCATGGTTCATGCCAAGCCGGCGCCTGACTCCTGCGCCGTGCTGTCAAGTGAAGATTAAGCCACTTACTTGGACACTTACTTGCATCCTTCTATGCTTGAACGTTGTGATTGTAAACATGCTGCGTCTTCATCTGCTGCTGCCAGACGGCAAATTATTCGAGACACCGGTGCAGTTCATAGAGCCTGTTACATTGGTGTAGTATATATAATATAATTAATGTATTAATATAATTTATTTGTATAGCACCCCAAGAGAACTAAATCTCTATTCAGGCGCTTCACATATGCCTCAGGGCTCGAGCCCACGACCTCAGCCAGACCTTAGTCGGGGCGAGCACCTTAACCGCTGGACCAACCCAGCTTTCCTGTGTTGGCTCTGATTACTAAGTCCCTAAGGTATTAATACGGCACTCAAAGGAGACACACCATACAAATCATTTGAATAGCAAAGAGTTGGCTACGCTGCTAGCTTGAGCGAGAGCCATCAAACCTAGGTAGAAGCTTCAGTAGAACTAGCAGAGGTAACAGCAATGGCATGGGGAGAAGCATGTAGCGTAGCCAACGATGTTTTCTGGATACACGAGTAATGTCCATTTTTTTAATTCTTAGATGCTGGCATGGTAGGGGCATGCCGAGAAGCCATTTCGTAGACTGGTTGCTGAGTCTGCTGAGTCGCGCTGCATCTTCCGGAAATGCATGAACGTAAATGCATCTTCCGGAAATGCATGAACGTAAATGCATCTTCCGGAAATGCATGAACATAAAGATTGGACAGTTGGGATACCAATGTGCACATATATATACATTGTAAAACGAGGTGCTTCGAAAAAGCTGTGCCAGTGTGGCTTTTGCTAAGAGATAGGGGCTGGAGATGCCAGTGATTGATCAAGCAACTCGCCTTTTTTAGCACCACGGATATAAGACGTCGGCTAATTTTCAATTTTCCTGTTTCTCTGCATTTTTTTTATTGCATTGCAGACCTTTCTTTCATGCCCAACTTAAACCAGCTAGGGAAATCCTGCTTCCCGTATTTTGCTGCAAATAAAATGAGTGTTTCACCAAGTGCAGCTGTTCCTGCTGCCCGATAACCTTTCATTTGTCTAGATTAATACTAGTTTAATTCACCGTCTAACCATCGATTTAGTCGTTCGCGACCGAAGCGCAGCGGCTAATCTTGCAGGCCCAGAAGCAGCTGATTCAGAGGGCATGGTCGCATCGCCTTCGGACGACAAGCTCAAAGCCGTCTTGGCTAGACGATGGAGGTATGCTAGCTTTGCCCATGTGAGCTGAACCACAGAGCCAGGCCGCCGCAACACAGCGTGTGCCGTCAGGACATGCTCAGAGCCACCGCCGCCCTTGCATTGCTACAGGAATAGAGCCGTTTCGCCACTCAGCCAAAACCAGCCTGAGATCGGCGAGCCCGCAGTGGCAGCTGCAGCCGAGGCCGCCGAGTTCTCAGTAGGTGGCGAAGCTGCGTGCACACCCGACGACGATGCTGTCCAGGACGGCGGCGCCACGTCGGCACCTCGAGGCATGCCCGGCTCCTTGGACGAGGCGTTGGCAGCAGCAGACTCCGCCATTGCTGCCGGCCTAGTGGGAAGCATGCTGGATGCCACCGAGAGGCCGGCCGTGCACTGTGCTCGCCTGCTGGCCGCTCGCTTTCTGCTGGGCGGCCTCGGCAGCAGCCGCGGCTCGACCGCCGTGTCTGCCGACGCCTGTCCGACGACCGCCACCGCTGCTCCTGTGGTGCTGGGCCCGCTAGAGGGGCGCACACTGTCCGATCGGGCCGTGCGCGTGAGCATGAAGGCCCTCGCCCTCGGATGCCTGGCGCACGTCGCTTCGCGGTGTCCGGATCTGCTTGGTCTGCCTCTGTTCAGAGACCCTCTGCTACCGGCGCCATCAGCCGACGAGAGTACGAGGCCTGCAGCTGCGGGCAGCGGCCATCGCATCGCTGCCGTCCTCCCAGCGCAGCTGCGGAGTAGCTGCGCTTCTACTAGCTGTTTCCATGTGCTTTTGGCAGCGGCAGTCGCACAGTGCTGGGGCTGTTACATGCAGCACGCCTCATCGTTGCAGAAGCCGAGGAGCAGCAACCGGCAGAGGGGACAGCGGCCTATGCTGTTGCCGCTGCCGACAAGCAGCAGCAACACATGTCCGACGTGCTCTTGTTTGCGCAGCACCACGATCCCCAGCTTCAGGGCAACGTGGCCCTCATTCTGGGAGCCGCCCTGTGCGGTCTGGCGCAGCTGCCGAGGGCGACCTCGACGTCACGGCACGGCAGGAGTGAGTGCTGACGGCTACCAGTGGGCTCGCGAAAGTGTGTGCGCCGCCTCCTTTACGTAAAATGCAGCATGCTTACGGTCGGCACCAAGTAGGACGGTTGATGCAAAATACGGCAGCTAGGCTTGAAGTGTCGTCGACGTCACGACTGCCACGTTTTTGCGCCACTTCTCACCTACCTGCACTGGCTCCCCCAACGTATCGACTTGGGGAGCTCTTGTCATTCTTTTTATAGGTCTTCCTTCGTTCTCTTTCTCCGGCTTGCCTATCTGGCAGCCTTACTCGGCCTTACTCGGCTTCCCAAGGTAGCACCTGCTCGTCTGACTCATTCATATATTTTTAGCTGTTGCATTATCCAGCATTTAATCCTCTGGAGACCATGCCTTCGGTTTTTATTCGGTTCCCAAAGCCTGAAACACGTGACAGGCTGACATTACGACACTTATCGACTTGAAATATATATAAAAAAATTTAATTCGTTTGTATAGCGATCAACGAGAACTTAATCTCTATTCAGGCGTTTTACATATGCCTCGGAGCTCGAGCCCACGACCTCGGTCAGGGCGAGCACATTAACCACTGGACCAAACCCGCGGCATTTAAAAGGAAGCTAAAAACTACCTGTTTCTCTTCACATTTCTTTGTTAGTGTGAAGTGTCATATGTGTGCTTATGCAAGCTGAAACTGTGTTTATGTTACCACTAATCAGCTATCATGCTTTCTTTCCAATATATATATATTGTACCTAGAAAGAGATTTACTTATCTTAGGGCTCTAAGGAAATTTTGTATTATTATTTCTAGCAAAGGCCCGTGAAAAATCAAGGAATTTCGTAATTGGTCTTGTGAAGCTGATCGCTTTAAAATAACATACCGTTCCCATTCGAAACAGTTTTAAATCAAGAATTATTTTAATGCAACCACAAGCATAATATATTACTTGTTTTATTCAACCTAATCTTTTTTACTTCATCGATTCCTAACGATGACATTCCTCATGCACTGGTTTGGCCCAGTGGCTAAGGTGCCCGCCCCGACCAAGGTCTGGCCGAGGTCGTGTTCTCGAGCCCTGTGGCATATGTGAAGCGCATGGATAGAGATTAAGTTCTCTTAGGGCACTATACAAATGAGTTAAAAAATTAAAACTTATCAAAGTTGACATTATGGAGAATTCGGAGTTTTTCAGAACGTCGACGATAGTCACGAATTCGTTAAAACGACTGAAGAGGAAGCACGACACTCGTTGGCTTTCTCTTGAGTCGGTTGCTTTTGCCGCATTTGACAGAAATCTTGTTATCGTTGAGCTTCTAAAGCATGTCGCTCATTTGCTTCATCTTTGGTCTGTGGCTGTTGCTATGTTTGACTGAAGTTGCATTTGCGTCGAGTTTCTAAAGCTTTCTTTATTCATTTTTATTGCAATCTATTCTTATCAAACAGAAAACAGTTCGAAAAATAATTTAAATCCTTCCTTGTGCCACCGCCTTAAAGAAAGAAAGGGAGAAGCAATAAAAAAATTAATTATATGACTACGGCTTACCTCATTAATTTGACGTGGAATCATTCCCCATCGGTCAGCGCTGCCTACGAACTTCATGTACGCGACTTTCGTTCACGGGACTCACGTTCCTACATCCCAAGTTGTGGAGCTTGGTAGCACGCTCGTTGCTACTGCCGTGGCTTCTGCTTCTGCTTTTGCCTCCAGTGCAGCTGCTGCTAGCACTGCTGCTGCCCCCGCCGCTCCGGGGCGGCTGCATTTGTGCCCTGGCTCCCGTGCCCAATGAATTCGACGTAATTCCTTGACGTGTCGGCTCGGTGGACACAAGCGTGCATGGCGTGGCTCGCATTTGCCTCTGCGCTTCGTCCTCTCAGGCGGAGCCCGCGAAGGTGACCACGTGCAGCAGGCAGTCGCTCGCTACACGGGCGAGCTCATGCGCCTGCTGTGTGGCGTCAAGAACTCGGTCGCCATCAGGCTGGCGCTGTCTGCCGTGGGCGTGTGCCTCCCGGCGCTGATGTGGAGCGTCCACTGTGGCCATGCCGTGGCGCTGCTGGGGGCGCTCGAGCAGCACGTTGGCGATTCGTACTGGCTGGTCAAGGTCAGCAGCAGCTCATTGATGCACACGCTCCTGCACTTGCGCGAATGGCACAGGGCAGGCATTAAGCAAGGGAGGGATTGGGGGCTGTGTGGGCTGGGCAGCATCCGTGGTGTCTTGTCGTCCACCACATTGCCGGATGCCCAAGTTTGTTTGACACACCTACATTCGGGTCTGCGTTGAAGCCGGTGGTGTTTGGTTGCAATGATAATTATTATGACCATACAATAGTTGTATAGCACCCCAAATTTTTTTATTAGTATTATTATTACCTGATATCACTGGCTTGTCCTTTCGATGTGCATGTCCTTTCGATGTGCATGTCCTTTCGATGAGAATGTCCTTTCGATCTGCTGTCTGCTGCTTCATTTCTCTGCCTGTCTGTCTGCCTGCCTGTCTGTCTTTGTCTCTCTGTGTCTCTGTCACTGTCTGTCTCTCTCTCTGTCTCTCTCTGTCTCTCTCTCTCTCTCTCTCTCTCTCTCTCTCTCTCTCTCTCTCTCTCTCTCTCTCTCTCTCTCTCTCTCTCTCTCTCTCTCTCTCTCTCTGTCTGTCTCTCTGTCTGTCTCTCTGTCTCTCTCTGTCTCTCTGTCTCTCTCTCTCTCTGTCTCTGTCTCTCTCTGTCTCTCTCTCTCTCTCTCTCTCTCTCTCTCTCTCTCTCTCTCTCTCTCTCTCTCTCTCTCTCTCTCTCTCTCTCTCTCTCTCTCTCTCTCTCTCTCTCTCTGTATGACTGTGTCTCGGTTCGCACCAGGTCGAGCTGCTTGACGTGCTGGCAGCGGTCGACTTCAGGGCAGTGCATTACTTAGAGCGTGCCGCTGGGCCGAACCGCACCTTCGACGGAAGCAGTGCTGGCAGCGACCAGCCGGCGACCTATGCTACAGGCGGAGGCTCGCCGCTGCCAATGCCATCGCTGCAGGAGCGGCTACTCTATCGCGTGCTCGTCCACCGTCTGCTCGGCGACGACGACGCACGTGTTCGCCACGCCGCCGCTCGCTGCATGGTCAGGTGACGAGCTGCACCCTAGTGCGAGGGCGCGGAGCTGCCACTGGCAGCGGGCTGGCCCCGGAAGTTAGATGGGCGCCCCAAATTCTGGTCGACACCTCTTTATTTGCTCGCCACGCTGCTAGGCCCTCGTTTGGCTGAGCTAATGTAATGTAATGTATCTCTGTCTGTAACTCCACAAAGTCATAAAGACCAGTTGGGTGTTACGCAGGAGAGTTTTGTGTAGCGCACTCACAGCCTAAGCGGCTTTCGGTACGCATTCGGTAGCCAACAGACTTCGTCTCACTCAACATAGAGAAAGTGGGAAGCATAGCAGAGTTAGGAGAGCAGTTGAGGTAGTGATTAGCGTGGAAGTAGCAGCTCAAGACCGCTGAAAAAGATGAGCCATAGTCGGCAGCAGGAGAGTAGTTGTCGTTTCGTAAGAATTGTGGAAGCGAGTTCCACAGTCTAGGACCTGCAGAGCTAAAGCTTCTGTCGCCAACGGTCTTTAAGCGGAGGAATGGAACAGCTAATTTATTGTCCACACAGGACCTGAGGCGTGAACAGGCCGAAACTGGTGCAGCAGTTCCACTAGGTACGAAGGAGCCAAGCCGAGGCGGGCCTTGTGGGTTAGCGTAAGAACTTTGCTCTGTCACTCCTGTGCGACGTATGTGGCTGCTGACGGCTGCCCTCTTGCTCTGCTGAGATGGTTTGCAACGTTCGATCGATTGGGCCCTGAAGCAGCAGCTTCAGCTGCTGCTGCTTCTGCTGCTTGCTGCCTCCTCGGTGGCTGGGCGCTGGCACGGATGGAACACACTGCAATGCTAACGACCGTTGGCGGCTCGGCGAGAGCAGCATCTGCATCTCTGTCCATAGGCTACTGCCGAGCCTGTTCTTTGCCGACGACAGCGCCCTGCACGATCCCGTGGTAGCGCACGCCCAGTGCAAGGTGGCCGCCCTGCTATCGCCCGCCGCCCTGCTGCTCGGCACCGGCAGCAAGCCGCCACCAGCCGTCGTGCACGGACTCGTGCCCTACTACGCGCCGGCGTTCGACCGTCGGCACTTCGGCAGCGGAGGCACCGACGATGACGAGCTGCGAGTGCAGTGCTCGCTGTCGCGCCTTGTCTCGACCTTGCTTGCCACCTTCGCCGAGACGTCGTCCCGGAGTCTCAAGGTCAGCTGCATCCGCCAACAAGAGCCTGCCTCGGCCTGCCTGCTGTCTGGAGCATGCCAGGTGGTGGAGGCGGGTAGCAGTGCCGCCGCTGCCTGGCACGCTCCAGGTGTGGTCGTTGTGCTGTGCTGGCCTGGCGGGCAGCTTCCCGACTTCGCTCGAGCCGAGCCACCAGTCGTTGGTCGTTGGTTTTAGGTTGGCATCTGCCACACGCTGTGCCAGCTATCGCAGCGGTACAGCGCCACGCGATACGCAGTCGCCTGGGCCTGTGCGTCCGGCAGCTCCTTGCGCGCCCGACCGAGCGCTGCCGCCGACCCGTCGTCCGGTGCCGGCGCTGCCAAGGACCAACCGCATCAGTCCTCCGTAATCGCAGCCGGTCGCGCTCACCAGCCTGTGCCCAGGTATGGCGCTGTGGCAGCGGCGACTTCCGCCAGCACCAACTGCCGCATGCAGTGCCGCATTAGGTCGAGGAGGAGCTGTGGTGACGCCTGCGTAAAACGGTCGGTCCTCGTTGCAATAGTTTGCCGTATCTATTTTTTCTTTGCAGCCTATACTCGGGTCGAGCGAGTGATGCCATCTATCGATCGGTCAGCATCGAAGAACCGAAAATGAGTGGCGGTGGTGGTCCATTGTCGCTAGTGCTCTCTCTGATGTCATGCAGCGCTACTTTTGCCCTTGATCTTGTTGCCCACGCTGATGCCCTTCAGCTTGCTGGAAATCTATTTTCTGGTAAGCCCGACTGCTCTCTGGGCGAGAGAAAGAGAGAGAGACCTACTCCATCGGTGCTGAACCTGGCACAGTAGTACTTCCACTGCGAGCCGTGCTTACATATTACACCACCTCACACTGTTTAGAGGCACAGCTTTGTGTGAAGCTCTATTGTTAATGCCAACGACGCAGCTGTGTCGCTATTCATTGCCGCAACAGATCTGCCTTACAAACCGGTTTTTCCTCTCCCAAATACCGATTAGTTTTAAGGTCAAGCTTGGTTTGCTATGGACAACTGCCAGATGTGTGCTAATTCTCATGTTGGGGGCTTGCTCATACGTGTTTCTTCGCTACTGTTGTTTTAAGACTCACACTTCATATATTTAGCGACAGTGGTGCCCTATATTTAGTCTCTCTGCCAGAACTCTTCGGAGCTTTGTAGAAAATATTCTAGGATTGTTCTCACGACTTGTGTTAATTGTTTTTACTTTTGGCGTCCATAACGGATAAAGCCTAGAAGTCGAGTCTGATCTTGTCTGGTGGGCCATAAAACTTTGTAGTAGCATGGATGAGCCGCCAGTTTCTTACCAAATGCACATAAAGGCGCATTAAAAAGCCTACGAAATAACTTTATTCATTTTTATTCTATCGTATTTATTAAGACACTGGTGTGATGCTCATTGACAAGTTTCACCGATCGTCTCAAGTTTTGTATCTCTTCCTGCTTGCCTGAAAAAATAGGTAGCACTAATAAAGCATGGCTATTTAGCAAATTTGTTTTGTAAGTCATTGCTATCTACCTGTATGATTTTAGTAAGAATAAAAATAATAATATATTTGTATAGCACCCTCAGAGAACTCAATCTCTTTCTAGGGTCTTTGCATTTTCTGATTAAAGGCAGCATGATCGAATGGTTAGTGGGAGCATGCTCAATGACAACAAGCATAACAAGGCTAGAGGTGACATGCACCAGGTCAGCATGCTAAGATGGTTAGTGGCAGCATGCACAGTGTCAGCACACAAAGAACACATCACATGGACCCACTAAATGATGTGATAAATAGATGCGTTTTAGCTTCTTTTTAACGTCGTCAAGTCAGGGAAGGATGTCAAGATGCCAGCCAGAAGTGAGTTCCGGGCTTTGGGAGCATACGAACTAAAGGTACGGTTTCCAATAAATTTGAGGCTCATACGAGGTATAGGCAAACGATTAGATTCCGAAAAGTGGGGGGGGGGGTACGATGCTTAGCCTGGTGGGGAAGTAGATCTGATAGGGAAGCTGGAGCCACAGAATGAAGGAACCTAAAAGTGAGTGGCAGAATCTTGAAGTCTATACTCTGTTTGATCGGGAGCAATTGCAGGTCGGCGAGAAGTAGTTGGATGTGGCAACTTCGATGCTCACGACAGGCGAGCCTAGCTGCAGAGTTTTTGCACCAACTGTGCACATGCCGGTAGATCAGCAAGCTGTGAGTTCCAGAAGTTAAGACGTGATGTCACAAATGCATTGACCAATTTAGATGTAGTATCCCTGTTTAAGCAAGCCCGAATTTTAGCAATGCTATGTAGCTGAAAGTAGGCAGACTTGCCTGTGGAGCTGTTGTGGTCGTCTAATGAAAGGTCACATTAGAAGAAGACACCTAGATTTCGCGCAGGTTCAACAGGAGATATGCTGGCAGAGCCGATTTGGAGCATTAGGTTGTCCACTTTCTCAATCACACTAATGATGGATTCCCTGATCTGGTCTGTCTTGTTTACAAACAAAATAGGGAAGCGATCGGCTAGATCATCACAATGATCACTCGGTTAGGTGCTGGCCTGTGAGCGGTTAAGGAGATGGTTGATCGTAGATATCAGCATCTTTAGATTGTGCATGTGTAATTTAGCAATTCTTTTATAGGAGCTTGGCTTGGCCTTTGGTAGGATTGATTAGTACGATCCGAAGTAGTCCTAAAGTAATCCAGTATGCCTGTCTATGACCAGTCAGTCTAGATCTTTTGTGCTATTTCAAGCTTGAGCTTAGTAGACCTAGTTTATTTAATGTCTGAGATAAACTATAGGCCGTCTGGGCAAGGACGCACAGTGTGCTTAGTCAGAGGCTCAAACTCGTCGAGCGTGTCAGCTAGTGTCGTCTTGTAGCATTCTACTAAGAATGACAGGTCAGAAGAGGTTTTGAGCCCCAGGGGCAAAGAAGATATTCTCGGGCGAACAGACAGCATCGATGTCAAGGGTCTTGAGATTTCGCAATTCACCGGTTACTTTGGATATAGAGGAAGGCACACACTGTAGATTAAATGAGATCTACATGTGGTCAGATAAGCAAGAGTTTGGTAATGATATGTGATGATAGCATGCAGTTGAATTAGAAAATTTGGTCGAGTATGTGACCCTTGATGTGAGTAGGGCCATGAGCCACAAGAGAAAATGAGTCAGTCAGTGCACGAATTCACGGCCGAAGGCATCAGATAAGTTATCAAAATGAATGTGGAAATCACCCATAATGGTGAAAGATCGATTTCTTGCGCACAGAATCGAAATGAGATCAGAGAAATCTGTGATAAAGGAGAACTTTGTACCTGATGGGCGATAGACTAATGCCCCCATTGGCAGCTTGTTGTCGGATGAACTCAAAACAATCGATTCGAAAGACAGCTTCGATGGGTCTGCAAACGGCTTGAAATTGAAGGATGAGCATGTGTTGGCCGTGACTTTGCCACTGGTTTTGATTGACCGAAAGGTATGAAAGAAGAAGCATGTTGTGGTGGCATTGTTAATAGTCGGGCAGTTCATCGATTTCAGCCAGATCTTGGTTGAGGCGAACAGGTCCAATTCATTCTCAAAAATTATTTCACGTATAATTAGGAGTTTATTTCACATTTTGCAAGGATTTCAAAAGCAATTTTTAAGATATACCGTCGGGTTATGACTGGCTGGATGATCACTACTTTAGAGAGATTTACAGCAGCGCATGAAGGAGCTCGCTCATGGCAGTTCGAGAAAATGCTGGGAATCCCAAATGGGCAGGCCTGAATGTGAGTTCGTGAGTCCATGAGTCCATAAATAAGTCGCTGGTGTGATGTTTAAGTTGTGCCCTTAGTGACATTTATACACAGCAATAGTATTGTTATGATGAGTGTCATGTAAAAAACGTCAGGGCAGATATAGGGCTGATTTGCTTATGAAATTACAACATATACTCTCATCATAGTTGAAATGGAAAATTGCATTTTGAAATAGTGCTGATGATTCTTTTGGTCAGCTTGATATTTGATTACGTATGTAAACTGCTGTGGAGATTTCTCAGTTGGATGGATAAAATATAAAGAGCCATACGGTGGACAGGATGTCTTGCCGAAGCTCTGCCGGTGAGTCGTTTCGGCTGAGCCTTTGGGCCCACAGCTCTACTCTTATAGTGTGGTTTTTCATTCTCAAACTGTTTTTTCCCGCGATGTTTTGCCGGTAGACGCCTTTCTCGTGATTTTTCTTATGTAGATGGTGCATCCTCCATATAGGTGAACCCAGGGATTAATGGCTGACCAAAGTCACTCAGCTGGTAGGATGAACTTATTGCCAGGCTTTTTGCCAAGATTGGTGAAGCGAGTCCGAGCAATTAGGTTCTCATTCAATTAGGTTCAAATTGATAGTCTTTATTCTTAAATTATTCATGAGTATTCGGAAAAAGTTTTTAGTAAAGTATCTCGAACGACTTCAATTTTTAAATTGATATTTATTCACGATTATTTGTGAAATATGCTAATGTTTAGCAATAGAATGTTTGTTTACATTACCTTTCCAAAGACAAACATATTATAACTGAGATAGAAAATGTTGACGATTTCCACATGAAAGAAAAAAGGATCATGGAAACCAGTCTAACCCACAAGTAAACCGGATACAGCGTATGTACAAATAAAAAAAAATTACCAATCTCAGCATCATTTGCGACTTTGTCCCAACTTGTTGAACTTGCTACATTGAGATACATTTTTGGAGCTTGTTCAGGTGCAGGCTGATGACTTGTATTACTATTAGCAGCTTTATTTACAGTGTAATTTCGTGCCTTGTAAAATCCATAATTCTGGCAATACTATTTCACGGATCAAAGTGAAATTTGAAATGTGAGCTCAGCTCTGCTTGCACACCACTAGTCGCCTACTCTTGTGGAGTGACTCGTATACCCACTATTCATTTTGGTGCTGCTGGATTTTCTTAGCTGTGGGTTATATACGATGGCTTTCTATTAAGGAACAGATCTTGAACAGGCTTGGCTCCACGATGACTAGAAGTGATATGCTCTGATTTATTCTGCCGAGCTGGTTTGGTCCAGTGGTTAAGGTGCTAGCCCCGACCTAGGTCTGGCTGAGGTCGTGGGCTCGAGCCCGGAGGCATATGTGATGGCGCTTGAATAGAGATTAGGTTCTCTTGGGGTGCTATACAAATGAATTATATGTTTATGTTTCTAGAATTTATATTTGTCACTGCTGCATATATTTCACAGGACTTGAACGTTATTGCACATGCAGCTGCTTGCCGACGTTTATGAAGCAGACCCATAACTTTGATAGCAAAACTACTGGTTTACGTCATCTGCATGGTCCCTTCACGATTTGCTTTATTCTTGTCTTGTCGAATGCATTTGCTCGTTGCTCATGAGTATTGGCTTTCTGCTTGGCAGTTTTCTTTAGTTTATTTTCTTTATGCGGTTTTTTGTGCATTTTTTCAGGTGCTGCGTGTTCATCATTGATGTCTTCAGATGGCAAAAAGCAAGCAACCCCTTCAGCTAGCCTGGAGCAAGCAAAGCCTTGGCCGGCCTTGCAAGACCGCTCTCTTGTGCCGGCGGTAGAAAAGCTGCTTGGCCATGTTGCTCGGTTAGTTGTGTCGCAAGGCGTAGACCTGAGGGGGCAGTGCCCAGGTCAGGGCATTTTTAATTAAGTGGTCAATTTGTGACTTACGAGCTGTGTACAATCATGACAAAATGTTGCCATCAAGATCAGCATTACATGCTGAACTTCACACACCCCTTCACCCATGAACTCAAGCCAGAGGCAGTTTGATTAATCTAAGGTAATGTGCAAACATCATATGAGATACCTTTTTTGAATGGGCACGGTGTCTTGCAAATAGAGGTTTTGATAAAAAAACTAAAAACCTTATAATAATACATTTGATATAGCGCCCTCGGAGTACTCAAATCTCTTTCTAGGCACTTTAGTCGAACGTTTTAAAGGTTAAGCCGGAGATTACCTTATTATCTTACGGTCAAAAGTATGCATGTTTAAAATCCTGATTAACTCTGTATGAAGCAGAGCTGAAACTTTAACTGATAGCCTGTAAGATTGACCCTAATATTCAGCTGAAACTAAAATAAATTGAGCCTGATGTTAAAGAACTCTTTTATGCAATGGTTGCTAGAGAGCTATTAGTGCCAATGCCTTCACCTGCCAGTGCACGGTTACATGTAGGCAGATTCTTCACCTGCTGTTGCGTCAGTTTGTAATTTAACATATCTCCGGCTGTATAGCTCCACAAATCGGCAATGACTTGGGGTATTATGCAGGAGAGTTTTCCATAGCACACTTAAAGGCAAATCTTAAGCAACGGTTCTTGGTACTCTTGGCTGCAGCTAACAGACCATCTCACGAAAAAAGCTCATCGAGAAGTTGACACCTGATCAGGAAAGCTTTAGCAACTCTTGTCAAAGACGTTTGAGTGAAAAGCTTAGCTGAGTAAGGAGGGCTGTCGACGAAGTGGGTAGCTTGGAAGTTGCAGCTCAAGACGGCTGGAAAGAATATGCCACAATCGGCAGATGTCGTTGCACAAGAATTGTTAAAGAGAATTATACAGTCTAGGACCTGCAGAACAGATGCTTTTGTTGCCAACTGTCTTTAAGCATAAGAATAGAACAGCTAATTTATCCTCCATAGTAGACCTGATGGCACGATGAGGCTTTAACTGGTACAACACTTCAGCTAGTTATGGAGGCGCCAATCCACGGCAGGCCTTGTGGGTCAGCATAGGAACTTTGCTATATATCCGTTGATCGACCAGAAGCTATCGATACTTCTTCAGCAAAGGAGACACATAGCTGAACCTCTGGCATTTGTTAGCTAGCATATTCCCAGTCTTAAGAATTTCTAGTCAGCAATACCCAAGTTAGTCGGTCCTGAGATGCAACCATGTGGACCGGGTACATTTTTTAAGGCTAAGGAAGGGTAAAACACCATAGAACCCATATATCTGAAAATGTTGGTATTCCATTTTGAATAGCAACTAGTGGTATTTTCTACTGATGTTCCAGTTGTCCTTATGCTGAGGGAAACCTTGCGTTCAATCATTCAGGCTCGCCGTATAAATGCTAGGGTACACCGCTCGTGTGTAAGTTATCCTATGCCTGTGTGGGCTAGTGTAAGAAGAGCATTCGCTACTGTCTCTGGTCTCGTCATCTCACTCAATCGTGTCGGCAGGATAGATAAGGTCAGAGTGTCCATCCCGAAGGTAACATCCCCACTGGGCTGTTGATACTGTAGTGTCTACTTTGCTTCAATATCAACCTTCAAGCCTAGATCTACTGGCCTCATCATCTTGAAGTTCAGTCGAAGTGAAATGCAAGTCGAGGAAGACTAGTAGCCATGTATACCTCCTCCATACCTGCTGTCCTTCTTGTCAAAGACGCTTGAGTGAGCTGTGGCAGTCCAGCTAAATTTCTAATATAAAAACTTCAAGTCTAGTAAGTTGCAGTCAGGTTTTATGTCTAATCACTTCACAGAGTCAGCACTTCTGCAAGTATATATATCGACTTGTCAGGAATGCTGACTTGGGCGAAGCCTATGCTAGTTCTGCTGGGCCTCTTAGCAGTGTTCCATACCATCCATTACCGAGTTATCGACTTAAATTTGAGTGATGATTATCTTGCCGTGGTATCACTGGCACTGAATTGCAACGATTAACGTTCTATATCACTTGGAGATTTTGGAGCATATATGTTAATTGTTAACTGTCAATAGTCTTCCGGGAGGGCTTAGGGTACCCAGAGATCTGTGCTTGGACCTCTTCTTTTCCCTATTTATGCTTTCCTTAGTGCCAATGTAACGCTATGTTCAATCTATGCTTTAATTTTTTTATACAGATGACACACTTCCATACCTGTGCTTTGATCCTTCCCTGCCTTCCAACACCGCAAACTCTCAACTCCTTTAAAATAAATAAATGAATAAATATTAGCTGATTCGATAGCCTCATTTATACAGCAGCAGAAGTGCCTTAACGGCTATCACCACTGCTTGCTGTTGGCCATAAAGGATCGCTCACTGCAATATTCGAACCCACGACATCGGTCTTGAAGAGTGAGAACATTACCTCCTGGGCTATTACGACCTAATGCTGGCATCGTTGCCATAGGCACTTGGATGGTAGTAAACTTTGTCAAATCGAATGACAGTAATACCAGCTTACTAGTTATGGACAAGCCTAGTATTACACAGAAATTGCAAAGCCTAACCTTCTAAATCGGCTCGGCCAGTATATCTCCTGTAGCATCTTCATGCAATCTTGTGTACTGTTTCAGGAAGACCTTGCACTAGATGACCGCATCAGCTCCACCGGCAAGTCGGCCCAGTTTCAGCTACGTATCATTCCAAAAAAAATCGGCTTTTATAGATTAAGCAACCACAGCCAAGCTGATCCATGCATTTCCGACATTCTGTCTAGACATTATTTCTTACATTCTTTCTGACATTCTGTAACTCACTACTCACCACTTACGACTTTGGCAGTGCATTTTTAGCAGTGGCAAACCTGTCCTTCCGAGCAATGCTTTTGAGGTACCGGTCCTTCCTCGAGAAGCTTGGGCGACCTGATCACGGTAGTGCGTCAGTACTACCATAGTCCAGATGTTTTTTAATAATGTTTCTAACAGTACCCTCTGAGATCTTCAGCTGCCTCGCGATTTCTAGGTCTTAATGGCCATCTCTGTGCAGCAACTTCAAAACAGCTCTTGTACCCTCAGAAAGGTGTGCAATTGGCAGCATGTTCTGGTTGCTTACCATGCATCTCTATGGCATGGGCTAGCTTTAACAAGTCAATGAGACATCCGGGTACCTTAGCTCATCGTTGGCCGAGGCATCGTTGGTGACGAAATGGGCCAAAAGTGGGTTCTGCTGGATGGCATCCAAGAGGGGGCTGATAGTCACATGGCCACACCTCCCCATCTGTTTACATGGGAACGGTTGACTCGGGTTGCCGACGAATGCAGCTATTTACTAAGCCAAGCGTAGCAAACTGAAACTTAGTGCACAATTATATTGACAGATTGTTACACTTTAATAGTTAGTGTAGCTTAATGACTAACTCGAATACTGGCATTAGCAAAAACCGAACTCAGATCGATGGACCAGGTGCACTGAAACTTTTGGAGAGCAGTGTATATACGGCATCTTCACTGTATTTAATAGTTACTATTACACTTAGGTAGGCTAGAAAGGCTGAACACTGGATATGACTCCCTGAATCTTAGGACATTGGCCCCTGGGTCCTAGCCCAGGGGTCAAGGTGCTCACTCTTCACGACCCAGGTCGTGGGCTCGAGTCGTGCACTGGGCGATCCTTTATTGCTTAATGCAAGCGGTGATGATTATCGTTTAGGCTCTTCTGCCGATATATAAATGAGGCTGTTTTATCAGCTAGCCTTTAAACTGTATAGTCATTTGTATTCGTTGTAGTGCTGTGATAGTATCAAGTGCACTTAGTGAATGTGCCTGGAAAACCATTTTGACTGCTTGCCTTCCATCATATCGTGGAAACTGAACTAGTGTAGGCTTTGTGTACATGCATCGAATGGTTTGTATTGTTAGTAGTGTCATTTCAGTATACTTTAACATCAAAGAGAAGAGATAGTGGAGAGAGAGAGGGAGAGAGAGAGAGAGAGAGAGAGAGCAACGATTGCCATTTATGAAACATTACACTTTTAGTGTGCTGAACATGCTGACTCAGATAATCGAAGACGTGATGCCCGGCACGGGTGGCGCCTTTCCCAAGGCTGCTGTGCTGGCTGCCATTCAGACGGCAAGCCAGGCTGCAGTCAACTCAGGAAACTCGAGCCCTCTGAAGAAGCTCGTGGCTGCCACGCGGGGCTCCCTGAGCCCGGATAGCAAAGGTGGCAGCAGCACCCCGACCGCTGCGGGCCGACAGGCACAGCAGCCTGGCACACCGAACAGCCCCAGTGCTGCCGCCGGCGGACAGCTTCCACCCAAGACGCCTAAGGGTCAGCTGCCAGCAGCGGCCGCTTGAGGCTCGCTGGGTGCAGAGCTGTGAGGCACGCGAATGTATTGGCTTTTTTATTTTGAAAATATCTGCATGTTTCCATTTCTTTTTTATAGAAGTAGAGAAAGAGTTGAAGACCAAGCGCGAGGTGCTCGGCTCTTTTCAATCGCTTCCACACTATATGAAGATATATGAGGCAGCTAGAGGAGCTTACTCCAACTACAAGGTGAAGGTTCTGCATCTCAGTCTCAGAGCTTGGTTTGGTTGCTGCTGCTTCTGCTGCTGCTCCTGTTGCTGCTGCTCCTCCTCCTCAGGCACTGCTGCTGCTGCTTGTTGCTGTCATGGTTCGTCTTTCAGTGGCTTGCTTGGTTCAGCATTCACCGAAGGAATCGCGTTCACATTGACACCTGTGTGCACAGTTGCGTGCTTGTAGAAACGCCCGTTGCAGCTGCATTTTGATGCTTACTACATTGTATCTTTTTGTGCATCCTCTCAGTCTAGCACTGCAGACTTTGGCGGGAGCCAGCCAATTTCCACGTGCACTGGCAGTTTTGTGCTCAAAGCAGCGGTGAAGTCATTTATTTATATTGACATGCTCCAGCATTCGAGTGAACTGCTCAGTCGGCTGCTTGCATTTGGCTGCGTGGCCAGCTCTTTTTGTCATCTCCGCGGGTCATCCCCCTCTTTTTTAATCTTTACAAGCATGCGTATTAGGAGCAGACATAGGCAGCTAGCACTGCAGGTTTCGAAGTTGCGTGACTCACTGTGTGTTTTGTGCTCGCTTGTTTACTTCCTGCCTGGGGCATCGCAGGGCTGCGATGCTCCCAATACACTACTGCTCTTTCAGCCGGGGCAAGTTTTGCTCATCGGCATTTCCATTATATATGCCGTGCGAGTGACCTTGAGGAGAGCGGCGGTATAGGAACAAGGTAGCTGGTAGTTAAGATCAACCGAAAAGAAGTAAAAAGAAAGAAAAAAAGAAGAAAAAGAAGTAAAAAAAAAAGCCTTGATGCTGCCCAAGGGGATCGACCTCGTGAAATGATGGTGGACATCGTGTGCAAATTTAGATCGGCTAGCACGGTGCCCCTGGGTCTTGGTCCAGGGGCACCGTGCTCTTCACAGCTCACGTCGTGGGGTCGGGTCCTGCGGCAGGCAGATAACCCTCTGTTGCCGGCTGCAAGCAGGTGATAGTCGCCAAGACGGCTCTTCTGCCGCTTTATTATAATTGAGGCTGTTGGATCAGTTGAGCTTTTTTCATGGTAGCCATAGGGTCTATATTGTCTTCAGATGCTTTTGAAGCCAATGGTAGTGATCTGCTGAACCACACTGCCTTTCGAGAAAAGTATAGTCGCGAGATGATCATTCGGCAGATAAACAGACCATTTCAGCCTGTAAAGGAGCAGGAACTTGGGCCTGTTTAGATCAGGATTTTACAGCCACGTTGGTCCATACGTTTGTGGCATACCGTCAAGACTTCTATAACACGCCTCTTTCGGACCTTCCTTCCTGGTGAAAAGATGCTTACAGTTGGTGCAAAACTCGGCTGCTAGCCTTGTCTATAGTGGACATTGCAGCGCTGCAGTACGCTACTTCTCACCGCCCTTCACTGGCTTCCAATCACGTAGCGTGTCAACCTCAGATCTTGTCACTACCCTTTTTAAGCTCCCTCCACTTTCTTTCTCCCAGCATTTGGTCTGTCTGAGTAAATTGCCTTGTCTCTGCTTATGTCGGCTATAATGTACATGTTATCAATGGCCAATTAATGTGTTTCCTTTTCAGCATATGTTAAGTGTCTAGAGAAGTATTTAGTTCTCTTAGGGTTGTATATAATAAGTTTTTATTAATATTTTCCTTTTGTCTAGTGTGGATGTGGATTCTTTAGTTTTATGCCTTTTTTGGAAGTTAATTGCACCAAAGAATTTCATGGAAGATGCTACCGACGTCGTCGGCTTAGCTAATACCCACCGACATTAATTACCTGCCGACTAGTTTTCGACTGCTGCCACTTCTACTGGCTTCTTATTTTAGCTCTTGCATGGACCCTAATAAATTGTTGATGCTGATTGTCTGTCTCAATGGGGCCAGGTGGTGCAATGTGGGAGGAGCCTAGACATGGCTCATCAACACTAAATTCGACTGTGCAGCAGTTTGTCTAGGAAATATGCAGTGCGGTTGTTATGAAATCCTGCAATGGGGCAGTACCTCCACACTCTATGCTCCTAGGTAGCGTGTAACGTTGTGAATACTCATGTACCGTCCACTAATCTGAATAATTTGCGCTGCCCTATCCTGCTGGGGTGCAAGTCGCTACATCGACTAATGCTCAGCCACTGCAATGTCGGCTTGCTGTGTCGTGTCAGGCTGCCCTACCATCCTTGACACAGTGCAACTATGTAACTAGGTATCACTGGATCTATTGGCCGCCGACAAGTTCAGCTCCCTGCTTGGCGTAGCACTGGAGGTGCTGGGACAGATCCTCGAAGTTGCCTCTCTGGACGACACCGCCAAGTGTGCCGAAGAGCTGCTTGCTTACCTCAAGACAGCAGCCTCAGTGGATCCGACTAGGACCGTGGCAAGCGTGCACCAGGTGCGATCAAACTTGTTTTCGAACTTGTGCACCTCCGAGCACCACTGGTGGCCTTAGCTGAGCTAGGTTTTTTTTTAATTCGGGGATCCGTTTATTTTATTGCCACCGACTCACGTGGCTTCGGACTTCTGTCTGACCGCTTGAGACCATACATAGCACACCTAGAGTTAGCATTGTTCTGTTCCGTGTGAGTGCACCAGTACATGCTGTTGTAACAAAGTCCTGTTCTGCTGTTTAACACCTACACCCACCCCCTCTGTAGCTCACTTGGCTCGGAATGCCATTAGTGCCCCAGAGGAAGGCAGTGCATTCTGCGCAGTGTCCTAGCACGCTACGTCTCTCATGCACGCCTGGACTAAACATCGAATGAAAGTATATCACCGCTGCATGCTCGTGCTATCAGATCGTGCTTGCATATCACGTTAGGCCTGCATATCGGTCTTATTCTGTACTTAAAATCAACTTGATCTGTTCAATCAATTTGGTTTAAGTGTCATGCGCCACTGGCGATCACGACAGCGTATAACGTTTATAGCATATAACATATAACGTGGATTGCTGGCTGAACCTGCTTCAATCCTGCTTCAGGGCATCTTGGAATGTGGCGGCCAAGTGGTCAGTTAAAGCGGTGCATTGGATTGATTGACTGCCTGTGTTGGCAGCCATTTTAAAATCGTTGGATGAATAGGACTTCTGGTAGACACTGCGGTCACCCCATGGGACGCAGCATGTTTGAATGCACGCGATACTCATGCACTCAGCTGAGCAACCCCAGAATCAGTAGAACCTTGGCGATTTTGGCTTGCCTAGATCGTGCTGCTGCAAAGGAAGCTGCTATTAGTCTTCTGACGGCGAGTGCGAGTGCGAGCGTTCATTCCACTCCCGATCGTAGCCGGCTAAGCCGAGTGAGTCTACACGAAGCATGCTGTTTGCAGCTGCTCAAAGCCATGTTCGGCACCAACCTGGCAAGCCAGTGCTCCGTTGCTGCCGACCGAAGTGCTTTCCTCACACTGGCCGGACTGGGCGACGACAGGGCCACCCGCACTGCCACCTCGTCGGGGAAGCCCGGCGTCTACAGCGCCTGCTTTGCACAGCCGTACGCCTGCCTGAGCCAGTCGCTGGCCGGGGGCGGTGCAGCGGCCGCTGCACTCGCGGCAGCAGCCGCTGTAGCACCAGGCTCGGTGGCTGGAAGTGGCGGCAGCACAAGGACGCTGGATGACGACGCCGGCAGGTGAATGTCGCAGTTCGCTTGGCGACAGAGCACTGCTGCCGCCGTGCTACGTCGGCTGTGCTGCAGCTCTTTTGGGAAGTAGATGGTATAAAAAGGAATACGGTTTTCTTAAGCTGCGTTTACACGACAGACTTTCACACAGATTTTGGACAGATTTCCCAAAAGATTTGGTCTACTACATCATACGTCACAACATTTTTGGGAGCCAAGTCTGTAGACTCATCAGAAGGAGAATCTGTCTCAACGTTTTGGTCCATCCGACCAATCAAAACCCCGGAGCTCATCACTACACCCCACGGCCAAAATAAAAATGGCTGACGTTCGTAGGCTCGAGTTATATTGAGGCGTTCAGAGCAAGTCCTTGAAAATAGGATGCTTACGTGTTGTAACCAATGCTTCAGCCTTTTCTACATAGCATACGCTGTGCATTTGTTTATCAAGTCTACCAACAAACCCACAACGGGGAGCATTACTTAGCAGTGTACACCCGCATAACCGTAGCTGCACACATTACGTGGTACAGCTCCCTTTCACGAAAAAGCTTTTTAAAATGCTGATCTTCCTTTTATTTATATTTTTCTCATGCTATACAATGATGACTGCAGTGGCAAACTCAACTTGTGCTTGTGTTGGCTTGGCGTCTCTGGGGAAACCCTCTTTCATACCAGCCTCCGGATTAGAGCACGGGCTGTGATCAGGACTGAGTCGGCTATCAAATCTGTTGTAGGCGGGACTAAATCTGTCGTTTAAACGTTCTAACTAAGGGTCCGTGTCTGTAAGGAGAAAAGTCTGCCGTATAAACTGACTTTAGGGAGCTATGCAAGGGGATTAATAATAATAATAATAATAATATTGCACTTGATAAAGCGCCCTCAGAGAACTTAATCTCTTTCTAGGCGCTTTACATTTGCTGCAAAGTGATACGCAATAGAATAGTAAGTAAAATCATGCTTGAAAAACAAACAAAATGAATAACATGGTTAGGGGTTACATGCACTGGGTCAGCATGCAAATGTGGTTAGTGGCAGCATGAACAGTGTCAGCATGCATAAGCACATCGAGGACGAATCACAAGGACCCACTAAATGCTGTCCTAAATAGGTATGTTTTTAAGTTTCTTTTAAATGTGGTCAGGTCAGGGGATGTTCTGATGCAGGTCGGGAGGGAGTTCCAGGCTGTGGGAGCATACGAGCTAAATGCACGGTCTCCAAAGGATTTAAGGTTTGTACGAGGTATTTCTAGACTGTTGGATTCCGAAAAGCGAGTGGTACGATGCTTTGCCTGATGGGGTAGTATATCTGAAAGATAGGCTGGAGCCATAGAATGAAGAGACCTAAAAGTGAGCGACAAATATAATATTAAGTTCTTTTGTTCGCTGTCTTATAAAACCGGAAACTGTGCTGGCGATTGTCGAGGTGGCACTAGCCAAGCAGTGCTAATGGTACAGCTCGACTAGACTTAACAGAAACCAGGCGAAACTCGTGCAGGCCCACGTTTTTCTGTTTGTGGGCTCTGGCCACTTCGGCCGGGAAAGCCGATCTGTTTGGCATTAGTGACTCTGCACCGATGCAGCGCTGCCACCCCAGTGTTCAGGGTTCGGGGCAGCTGCAGAGCAACGTGCCTCGCTACTTTGGTCGTCAGTAATGGGGGGGATCACCGACGGCGCTGTCGTGTGTGAAGGAGCCTGGCTTCAGTGGCAGAAGGTAGCAGCCGATGCCAAGTTTACAGTTGCGACCGACCGCAAATATGAGTGAGGCATGCCATCCTCTAGGGGACTAAGAAATCAGCAGTGAAAATTTATTGAATGACGAAATCAGCCCATTAAATAGAGCAGCAGGCAGAAGCCCATGTGTGGAATAGGTTTAAGACTAAATGGAGAGTGGAGTTCCTGTCCAGCCGTACGACCACTTGGCAGCCGTTGCGTATGCGTAGCCCTCAGTGGCAGTGGTAATGGCAGCGGCCGGTCGTCTCGACCAGCCATTTCTCCCGTCGGAGTGCTTACGTGCGACCGTGAGAAACATTGTGGGTGCGTTGCCTCCTGCCTGCTCTCTAGTGCTTCCGGTATCTCTTTATGCTTATGTTCATCGTGGCATGATAGTCATTCTTAAGTTTTACTTCTAGAACAAGTCGCAATTTCTTGTACAATATATGGCTGTTTTGAGTGTGGCATGAGACACATAGCATGAATGGGTGCAGTTTGGCGAACAAGCGACCTGCCGTGTGTGTTTGTGTGTGTGTGTGAATATGTATGCATGGTCAGCTTGCTGCTTTTTGTAGTGCCATCAATGTTCTCAGGCGGCGCATCGAACGCAAGATACCACTTATATTGAAACCGGAAAGCAAGATCGATAAGGTATTTAGCACATTTCCATGGGTTCTCATCATGTTCTGGACATGTACGTAGCTCACAAGTTGCAGCATGCAAGTTACAGTGTAGGCACTCCCTTCACAATGAAAAGAGTCATGTTGCAGCTACTTGTGAGACCGAAAAGGCATATTTTCTTCGCTGACCAGCACCATTGGCATGCATCAAGTTCAGTAGTGACTCTGATCATGTTCATTAGGAGTGATGAACCGGTTCGTAGCTCTGTGTGTGTTTGTTGTGTTTGCTCTCGCCATCCATTATTTTCCACTGTCTTAATTCACTCTTTTTTTGGCAACTGAAATCGTATGGTCGAGTGATAGCAGCATCCTTCTATGTAAGGATTTAGCAGGTCGTTGTGAGTGGATGCTAGACTTTCAGTCACACTGTTTTCAAACTTGCCGAAAAGCATAACTGCTTGCATCACTTACTGTCCTTGCATTGCTTTCTCACCTGCTTTCTAATCACGTGGTGCATCGCATATAGCATTACGATTCTTAGTGCAGCAGAAGCAAATGACAGACAAGTCGGCTGAGAGGTGTTACTGGCAGTAGAGAGATAACGGAGCGTGCGCCCAGATCCAGCTGTGCAAGCTATTTGTATTTTGGTGTTCACCATTGAACAAACATTCAGTGTCTTAAAACTCTAACCTAGAGGACTTTGAATACCATCTGACAGTGGATCAAAGTAATTTGTCTGGTATAGCATTGGCTGCTGTATGCGGTCTGCGAATCCTGTCATTAGCTAAGCCGAGGCTTCAGCTCCGAGCTGCCTATCGTACTTTTAGCATTAAGCAGGAAATTTGATCACGACAACAACAAATGCTAGCTGTGGAAACAAGAGGGAGCAAGAGGTTATGCAAAAGTGTGTGTGTGTGTGCGCTTGCTTGCGTGCACACAGATGTGCGCGTACATGTTTTGTGAGGGGAGAGAGTAGGAGATTGATCTGAAGCATGTCGCTACGCTTGCTAGGATGTTGAGGAATGCCAAATGGTGTTTGAAGTGCAGTTTTACGAGAGGCTTTCATGTTACAGGCCTATCATTCCTCGGATCTCCCTGGAGATGATATTTCCCGATGCTGTGCTTCTCGGTCTACGTAACTGTTGCACACCTTTTTGTCCCTGGCTTACCCGTGGGCTGCTGATATTGCCAGATGCTCTTCCGAAGGCCCGCAGCTTACGGGCACTTTTGCCCATAGATCACGAGCCAGACGAAACCGCACTTGCTGAGCCTTTGTGTACTGATAAAAGCTGCAGAAAGCATGCCGACTCGTGGTCCTACGATGGTTTGTTGATGTATTGCAGGGCACAGTGGCAGCTTACATTCGTCTGTTTGAGCCGCTGGTAATTCGAGCGCTTAAAGCATACATGGCGACGAGCTCTGCTGAACTGCAGCGGCAGGTCCTTGACCTTCTTACTCAGCTTGTCCAGCTGCGAGTCAACTATTGCCTACTGGATCACGAGCAGGTATCTGGACTTGGGTGGTGTTGCAGCCGTGCCGTTTTGCCACAGTAGATGTGCTCATCCAGCCTACCTTGCTCGATCCGAAAAACAACTGCCTGACACGCATTTGTATTGCAGGTCTTCCTTGGCTTCGTGATCAAACAAGTCGAGATGATTGGCGATGGACCCCAGGGGTCAGTTCTCCTCCACCGCATTTGCCCTGGACCATCACTGACTGTCATGCAACTGTTTTATGTTGCTTATACATATATGTCTTCATCTGGTCTGTTTGTTTGATGTTTTTTTTGGGCGGCTCCGTCCTGTGAATCTGTTGCTCTCTTGGGGAAACAATTTGATGCACGTGCTTTTAAATTTCCGAAAGTGTTTACATGCATGTTTCTGTAGCCTCAGTGATCATCTTGTTGCTCTTTATCTCCCATCGGCTGCTATTTTCTTTTATTTTTCATCCAGATGAATGTTTGGTGAACTGATACGATAGTTTCTAGTGTAGTTGTATGAACGTGTTCTGTACTCTGTTTTGTAGAATCACAGCTAAAGATAAGCTTTCTTCCTACCATTTGTATCTATCACCGTTTATATATCACCGTTTGGCACAAGTTTGCAGCAATGCATCAGGTTTTGCATTGGATGGTTAGCTTGCTGGGTTCGATCACTTTAGCCTAGCATGTCAGCCGATCGACCCTTGTTGCACCCCTGATTACTAAACAAGCATTAGTATCGTGGTAGTATAATTGTATCTCTGGTTGCCTCAAATCTGTGTCTGATATACACTAGTCAGTTGCTTAAACCAACTCCTTTCGACTGCTCTGCTTCCAGATTACCTCAGTGCAACTTCAATGGTATTGAGTTTTGGAATCTCATTGATTCATTTACCCATGCTGAGCCCTTCGACTTGCAGCTCTATCCTGCAGTAAGGCCTATAAGGTTCTGGCCAGACTGAATTTGATCCTAAAACTAGTCATTGGTAAGGTGGCACGTTTGCTTGATCACTGTCTGCAAGAACAAGAGGTGAATGCAGGTGAACTCCTAGGTCTTAGGGGGGATAGTAGGTAATTACTGAATGACCATTGAAAGAAGAGCACTAATTGATCCCTCTATAGCTGCATGTGGCTTTACCAAATATTATATCTAGGCTAATGTGCAAAAGACCTCGTGTTTTCCTTTCGAGCTGCAAATAACCACTCTTAACATTGAGTGTTTATTCCAATTCTTAAATACCTTTACAAAACGTGGGAATGGCCAGTGCTTTTGTGGTAACATTTTTTAGGAGTGGCATTAATTAGTCACTGTGACTTTTTAGGGCTAGAGTCAAGGTGCTAGGATTTTCGTTTGGTATGTGTATGTTTATATATACAAGCATTTGTGTGTGTGTGTGTGTGTGTGTGTGTGTGTGTGCTCTATGTAATATAGCTTACAGTGTATATGGAAATTGTATATACAGGATGTTGTTTTCGTTTTTGGGTAGTAGTGCTTACTGCTATATCCTGCTAGATGCTGAGATGTCGTCAGTCATGCTAGACCTGTGATGCTGTATGGATACTAACTTCAGTTTTTTTTGCTTTTAATGGGCGTCAAAGCAAGTTAAATATAACTGTGATAGGTCTGCATCTTGAATACATTCTTTACTTAAAAGCCTAAGCAGTCATATGCTACCTAGATTCTCCTGTATCTGCTGCCGAGCATAGTGACAGTGCACCTTGCTCCCATTCGCTTACAGACACTTGCCAGGATGTCTATCTGGGTCTCCCTGTATACGATATGGCTGTCTTTTGTGACATTTATGTTTGTTTCATCTCATTTTGCCGTTCTTTGGTTCGGGTTACTGAGTCTTAGCCCTCACAGTAAAGTACAAGCACTTCATTACCCAGGTTATGGATTCCAGTCCTTTTGCAAACAAGTTGTTTGCCCATCCCAAGCTTGTGAAAGCTGCTAAGGCTCTACCACCTTTACTTTTACCTTTTTTATTACTTAGTCCTAGCACCAAAATGCATGCATGCCACCAGTTCAAGCTGTGCTGCTTTTTACTTCGGCTCTTGGCGATTCGTCTGACGAAGTGTGATGATCACTGCGCAGCCTTGCACACCTTGGCATCCGACCTTTTTTCTGTGAGCTTTACTGATTTCTGATTACCACTTCTTTTCTTTGTTTCTGCTGAGTGTTGATGCAAAGGTAATTGGTAGTTAGGGTTGAATAAGAGGAGATGGCAATTATTGAAAATAAGTTCACGTGCGACCGTTTGGTATGCGCATAGTGACAGTTGAAGTTATGTATGTGAGTGCACTGTATGTAAGTTTGTTAGCGAATATTTGCATGCCTGTGGCGATTGTGGAAGTTATCTGTGGCTTTTTCACTTGATTTATTCACTTTGAGGGAACCGATTGCCCATAAAGGTTAGTTTAGCACTATAAGGTGCTGCTTCTTCTTCTGCTGCTGCTTCGGCTGCTTCAATGCTCCTACAATGATGATGCTGCTGCTGCTGGCTGAGTGCAAGCCAAACGAGAGCATGCCAGCATGTTGTGCCACTATCTACCTGTCTACGTTTGGTTGCTGACCCTGTCGTTGCTTCTTCTAGGGATGCACCATCACTTATATCGAGCATATTTGGCTTCCTTGTGTCTCTATCTTACGAGAAATTTCACTCCAAGAGCGTCATCGGAATGCCCAAGATTATTCAGCTGTGCGACGGTATGCTTGCCAGTGGTCAAGATCCCAGATCATATGGTAAGTCTTTAATTACGGTCTTGTCATGGAGTGAAGAGTCGTGAAGTGAAGTTGTCCTGCCATCGGTAATGGTAGTAGGTAGGTAGGTATCCGCAGTGTACTTTTCTGGCTTGACTATTTGCAGCCATTCCTGCCCTGGACATGATCGTCTACGATTTGTTCTTGACACGTGGTGCAAGCGCAAGCAAGTCGCCCGACGGTGGCAAGGACCTGGATGCCCAGAGGGAAGTGGTCGTCTCGATGCTGCTGAGGCTTGCCTGTAACTATGAGGTGAGACCTCGCGGCAGTGCGGGGGGGGGGTCCTCGATGTTTCTATCCCCACTGGCGGTCCTTCCCATGGCAGATTGTTATCCATGCTGGTGGCTGGCCGACTTGCTTGCTCTACCTGGTGGAAGCCTTCTGTATGCTTGGTGCTTTTGGTTTGAATGCTGTTGGTTTCTTCTGCTGACTCTTTAGAATGCTGCTCTTAGAATCTACTGTTGTCTCGTCAGATGGAGTTGCACTTACATTGAAATACCAATGTGACGCAAATGAGTCTCGTCATCTAAGATAGCGATTAGCAGCTTGGGACTCCCTGATAACGATCATAAGCTGGAACTGAGAGCTCTGCTTAGAGCTCTCAGCAGCTGCCCTCGGCTAACCACTACCGTTATTTCGTGCTTCTGATCATTATCTCAGACGACGAGGCCCCGAGGCATCACGTCGGTGTACATACTTAGTACATTAAGCTTTTCTTCCTTCTTTTCTCACATTAACATCATGCAGTCAGCCTGCAGGAGCGAATGAATTAGCATTTGCTGCACCTGTGCTTTGCCCTGTGATGCATGTAGGCTCAGCGCGAAACACAGCCCATCACCGTGGTTGCAGGATAAGCCTGCATAGCTTTTTAACCAATCTGCACTGGTTGCCTACTAGATAGCATATCGACTTGCCACCTATCATAGAAATTGTGTCAGCAGCTGATCGAAGCTTCGAGCAAAAGGCAATGTTTGGATTGTTTGTCAGAGCATGCCTTGTCGGGGCACATCTTAATTGTGACTTACTCTGCATGAGGCTGAGCAGGGGGCTGTTCTGGCCCACCTCAGCCATTTGCTTTCTGTGGACTGCGTTGGTAGCAGCTCGTTTGCTGGGATTTATGCTCCGAGAAGAGGAATGACCTCCAATGCAGCTCAATGCGTTGCAGCTGTATCTGCAAGTGAGAAAGCTTGCCAAGAGATGTTGTGGGTCTTACCCCACAGCTTCCTTGATTCTAATACTTACTGATCATCCGAACACGATGAAGTAACTTTGCCATCTGTGTCCCTACATGCCTTTTATGGTAGGCAGCCGATATCTTCATTTTCTTTTTTCCTCTTGCTTTATTCAGATCATTTTATCAATATGAAAATTGTCAGAATAAGCCTCACTAAATAATACCTGTTTATGTGTTTTTTGTTCAGTCACCAATATAATGGATGGGTAACTCATTCGTTTTGGTGCCTGGCAATTGCAGTCGTCATAGCAGTGATCAAAATATAGGGGAGCTTAGTTAGCATAGATAGTCAGCCTACAGCTGCTTGCTGGGTGTCGCAAGAAATAAATTAATGCAGTTTTGCAATAGGGATACCAATGTGAACGGTGATGCTAGCTGGCAACAGAATCAATTAATGTTATGCTCTATATACAAATGTAATTTTGAAAGCTTCATTCAGAAGACTGCATCTACAGCCAGCCGTCACGTCCGATTCCTATCTAAGATTAGGAGATGTCTTCCACAGTGGCTTGCAAAAAACTTAACTAGCTTCTTAGTTCTGTCTCGGCTAGATTATTGTAATTCCCTTTTGGCTCGGGCTACCAAAAAATAAGAAACTAGGCCACTGCAGCTGGCTATTAATATGGCTTCAAGGCTAGTTTTCTAATCTCGGAGGTTTGACCGCGTGTCTCCTTTGCTAAAAGAGCTAGGGTAGATGCCGGTTGATCAACAAATACAGAGCAAAGTTCTCACGCTGACCCACGAGGCCCGCCACGGCTTGGATCCTCTGTACCTAGCATACCTGCTGCACCAGTTCCAGCCTCCTCGTGCCCTCAGGCCCTGTATAGTCAATAAATTAGCTGTTCCATTCCTCCGCTTAAAGACTGTTGGCGACAGAAGCTTTAGCTCTGTAGGCCATAGACTGTGGAACTCACTTCCACGATTCTTACGCAATGACAACTACTCTCCTGCTGCCGACTATGGCTCATCCTTTCCAGTGGTCTTGAGCTGCTACTTTCATGCCTCAACTGCTCTTTTGACTCTGCTATGCTTTGCAATTTCTCTTCTTTACGTGAGATGAAGTCTGTTGGCCACCGAATGCATACCGAAAGCCGCTTGGGCTGTGAGTGTGCTATATAAAACTCTCCTGTGTGAGACCCACAAAGTCTTTATGTCTTTGTGGAGTTGCAGACGGAGATATATAACATAACATGTTGAATAATCAACTACTATCGGCCTGCTGACTGTGACCTATTCTCCAATGTGCCAACATGCTCCAATGCTTGCAAACTTTTTTACATAGTTCATGATTAAGATATACAGAGATATGATATACCAAACAGATTGCTGGTGTGACTGGCCGTGAGATGTTATCGTCAGTGCTTAAATGCATGCTTCACAGCCAGTCCTGGCACAACTCGTGCCTGTATGGGGCATGCAAAATGTAAATCTGACTACGTTAAGAATTGAACTCAGTACATTCCACATGCTTAGCTTACACATTACCACAGGTCTGCATCTTGAGCTGGAGAAAAGAAGATTTACGTTAAGCATTTAAGACTAAATATGTGCTAGCCCCATCGGTTCTGTTGTTTTACTCACTTGCCACTGCCTTTTGCCTGCTGTGGAATATAACTTATTCCCCAAATCAATATATTCAAAGTTATAGCTACATGTTTTCTTTAATGGGAATGTGCTATTTTACTAATGGAATGGCAAAATACTAAATAATTACATGGATAATGTATCCTCTGTATAAAATTTATAAGAATCCTTAAATATGCTGAGCATCAACTTTTATACAATTTTGAATTTAAATTCCCGAGTGAGTTGGTAAAGACAAGTCGCTGAAGTCATGTCGCCGAACTGGTTTGGTCTAGCGGTTAAGGTGCTCGCCCCGACCAAGGTCTGACTGAGGTCGTGGGCTCGAGCCCCGAGGCATATGTGAAGCGCCTGAATAGAGATTAAGTTCTCTTGGGGTGCTATATAAATGAATTAAAGAAATTAAAGAAATGTTGTCCTTGGTGATAGTAGTACCTGTAGTACTACTACAGCTGTTGGACAGCCTCTTAAAATTCCGCCTGCTAAATGTCCGATAGCTAAATACTAAGGGGTTACTTCTCCGCAATCAGGTGGTCCAGGAGAAGTTAGATGCATTTCTGCTTACCAAAACTTGGATGATGCCTTGTTCGAGTAGCTGTATATCTGAGACCACCCCACCCGGGTTCTCATTCCATCAGTCCATGCGTTCTGACAAGGTTGGTGGCAAGGTTGCAATTGTTTTTCGTAATGGCTTGACTATAAGATATGCAGTTTTTTGCATGGGCCGTCTTTTGAATCAATTGCAATCAGGTCCTCATCTTAGACAATGCCTCTTGCTGTTGTAATATACCGACCTCCTTCTGGCTGTCTAAACTTGTTTATAGAGGAGTTTTCGGAGTTCCTCGCTAAGATATTCGTGTGTGACAGGCCGTTACTGACTGCTGGAGACTTCAATAATCACGTTGACATACCTGTCAACAGCTAGGTTCTCTTGTTTTTTGGCTGTCTGGAGAATTTTGGTTTGGTCCAACATGTTAATCATACCACCCACGTCGGTGGCCATATTCTAGATCTCGTGATCACTAAGGATGTCTTCCCACTGACCTTGTGGTGTGCCCACTGACCATCTCGGATCATTGTTCGTTCTTGTTTACTGTTCTTGCTCCCTTGTACGAGACGTAACTTAAAAAGCTTTGACATAAATACATTTTTTTAAATCTATTTGTGATGCAGGTCTTCTTGATCTGCACCCAGACTCGACCGACAACCTCGATACCCTCACTGATGCAGTGAACATGAAACTTCGGAGTGCTCTTGACAAGCATGCTCCGTTCATTCTATCCTTGTACAGAGTCTTGGAGATTTCTTTCAATTTACAAAGGAACTTCTAAAGATGTGCCGTGTTAAGCGCAGGCTTGAACGTCGTTTTAAGAAATCGGGATCTGATGCAGATCTAGTCAATTTCGAATATTTCCTTCGAGTTTACACTCGGAAGCTTAAAAAAGCCAGGGCTTCTTTTTTCACTCGAAAACTGAATTCCTCCCAGTATGACCCAAACAGATTTATAAGGTAGTAAACAACTTACTGGCCAATGCTGAGAGGTCTGACTACCCAGATAGTAATGGCTCAGCCGAAAGGTTTTCAGCCTTCTTTACTGAAAAAATTGTGCACGTTCGTGCCTCCATAAAGCTCTCTCCGAGTAAAGCAATTGTGGAATCACAGCCTGTGACCTTCCTTAAAAAGTTTTTTGAGGTTTCTGCATGCAATGTGGCTACATTAATAAGGTCTAGTAAAAAAGAGCTCATCTCCTGAAGACCCTATACCATCATCTCGGTGGTCTTCACTGGAGATTAACTTGTCCCTGCCATAACCGAGATTTGAAATGCTTGTTTGGGAAAAGGGGTCGTACCAAAGTCCTTTAAATCGGCAATCGTTATACCGATACCTAAAAAGTCTGGATTAGATACAGAGGTCCTTGCAAACTATCACCCAGTTTCCCTTCTTTTTTGTCAAAGGTTCTTGAAAAAATTGTCGCTAAGCAGCTGGTTGCGCATATTAAAAATAATGAAATGTCAAAAATATTTTAATCGGGATTCTTCATGAGGCAGTACTCCACTGAAACTGCTCTCCTCCGTGTTAACAATGACATTCTATACGGCAACGATGACGGGAATGTCACTGCCCTAGCTCTTCCAGATCTATTAGCTGCCTTTGATACCATTGATCACGGTGTCCTACTTGAACGGTTGAGATCAACGATCGGTCTGGCAGACGAGGCACTGGCATGGTTTAAATCGTACTTGTCTGATCACGTTCAATCCGTGTCGTGTGGGGGTCAGGTCTCACCCACACGACCTGTGAAGTCTCTTAAGGGTCCGTCCTTGGTCCCTTCCTGTTCTCCGTGTATACTCAACCTCTGTGAAAAGCGATTACGGCCCATGGAATAAGAAATCACTTGTATGCTGACGATACTCGGCTGTATTTGTCATTCAAACCGTCGGAATCTGCTGCAGCAATGCATAAACTGAATGCTTGCCTTGCCGACATTCGATCCTGAATGTCGGAAAATTTCTTGGAACTAAATGACGATAAAACCGAACTGCTGCTCATACATAGGACACCCTAAGTGTGTGGCTGGATTAGAAGGCTTTGCTCTTTTAATAGGTGATGCTGTTGTGCGACAGTCACCATGTGCTCGAAACTTAGGTGTCGTTTTCGACAGTTGCCTAAATTTTAAAATTGTCCTTCAGAAGACTACTTTTACAGCTAGCCATCATGTCGGATCCCTATCTAAGATAAGGAGCTGTCTTCCACAGTGGCTTGCAAAAAATTTAACTAGCTTCTTATTTCTATCTCGGCTTGATTATTGTAATTCCCTTTTGGCTCGGGCTACCAAAAAATAAGAAACTAGGCCACTGCAGCTGGCTATTAATATGGCTTCAAGGCTAGTTTTCTAATCTCGGAGGTTTGACCGCGTGTCTCCTTTGCTAAAAGAGCTAGGGTAGATGCCGGTTGATCAACAAATACAGAGCAAAGTTCTCACGCTGACCCACGAGGCCCGCCACGGCTTGGATCCTCTGTACCTAGCATACCTGCTGCACCAGTTCCAGCCTCCTCGTGCCCTCAGGCCCTGTATAGTCAATAAATTAGCTGTTCCATTCCTCCGCTTAAAGACTGTTGGCGACAGAAGCTTTAGCTCTGTAGGCCATAGACTGTGGAACTCACTTCCACGATTCTTACGCAATGACAACTACTCTCCTGCTGCCGACTATGGCTCATCCTTTCCAGTGGTCTTGAGCTGCTACTTTCATGCTACTAACTACCTCAACTGCTCTCCTGACTCTGCTATGCTTCACACTTTCTCTTATTTACGTAAGATGAAATCAGTTGGCTACCGAATGTGTACCGAAAGCCGCTTCGGCTGTGAGTGGGCTATACAAAACACTCCTGCATAACACCCACATAGTCTTTGTGGCTTGTGAAGTTACAGACGGAGATACATTACATTACATTACTTATGTACAGCTGTGATTGAGTCGTATAAAAAAATCAGGGGAGATACTTTACTAGTTTGCATTCATATAATGCTGTTGAGATAATGCATCAGTAGAATGGATACAAATGGAGAGACTGGTGTGGACATTCAGTTTTAGCAACGGTCTGAGGGTGAGTTAGTCATTGTAGCCGAGCCTCTGCAAAGCTGTATGCTTATATGCAATGTTTTTAATTTTCAAATTGAATATCGTTTACCTGCGATTTTTTGTGGATACACGCTTGTGATAAGTAAATGTGGAGATTTTTGGTTCTGCTTGTGTTCGTCCGACAGCAGCAAGAACCATGTGGTGAAATATTCACTAAACACACACCCGTGCTTGTGCACTTGATAAGACACACATACACACAAACACACATATGCATACATGTTCATGCATGCACACACACACACACACACACACACACACACACACACACACACACACACACATCCGTCTTTAACCCTTTAGCCCGATGAAGACTGTGGAGCTGCTGAAAAGCAGAATTTTCTGCAGCATGCTTAAAGCATAAGTAGAGTGCATAAATATATAACTTATCAATATAACTATAACGTATATCTTATAAATATATTACTTTTACTCTGCTTTATGATAACTCTGCATAAGTTCAGTGTACAATCATTAGCCAACCGTCTTCCCCACAAGCAGTAAAGAAAGAGTATGATAATTGTCGAGGCAATAAGTAGCATAGAAGTAGCAGCGAAAGACTAATGGGAAATACTCCTTAGTCGAAATCAGGAGATTAGTATTTCATACTAGAACTGTGAAGGAGAATTCTGCAAACAAAGACCTTCCGAGCCGAAGTATCTCTCTGCCAACAGTCTTCAAACGAAAGACGCAGCTGATGTATTATGCTCAGAGCACCAGAGGCTGTAATGAGGCTATTTCTTTCTGTTATAATGCTGCTAAGTGTGAAAAAAAGATGCTGTCACCATTAGCATCCTACTGAGTCTTGCAGCTGGCCCTTTAACTCAAGGGACACTGGCTGAACCTCTTGGACGTGAAGGTCGGTCTAGTTTTTGTACTTTATAATGACTGTAGAGGCTCGATTGCATTTTTGGAACCCATGTCAGAATAGTTATTTTGTTGTCTGGCCTAGAGAGAATCCTGGAGCACATTAGTTAGGCAGTCGTTTTTCTACCTCCATTGAAGGTTGCTGAGCTACTGATCATCGTTTTGCACCAATGTTTTAAAGAGAGTGAAGACAGATGGAAAAAGATGTCTCGTCTTGTCGTTGACACAATATTGCCTCTTCTGGCTAAACAAAAGGTGAGCTCTGTTCTTGCTTGGAATCAGACCGGGTTTTTTGTATGTTCTGTTCACTGGTCGGTATTTCTACCGTGTCTTGGTCCCGTTTTTGCATATGCATCATTCGATCAAGTCATGCGTCGTCGGATAACTGCACTGGGTCGAACGTGTCATATTGCGACAGAAACCCTAGATGAGGATAGCTAGACATTCACGATGTTTTGCAGGCCTGTGCGTTCAACTGTAGAAATATCCAGTGACACGGTTAGCACATAATGAGATTAGAGGCTTTATCTGGCTTGTCGAATAGGTGACCCTGCCGAAACGGCAGAAATTTGAAATTCGTGTGCAGTTAGAGATGCAGCTTCCTTGCTGACTACCTTTTCCTATACAGATGGACTGATATACCTATAGATGTACCTACAGATGTACCTATGCAAACGCGTGTGCAAAATATATACACGACTGCACATGAGAGACCAACATACAAGACAGGCAATGGGGAGGGGGAGAGAGGGGTGGAGAGACAGACAGGGAGACAGAAAGAGAGTAAAAGAGGCATATTTTTTTCACATTTGCTCGGCCACTTAAAAAAAAGTAGTCGGACCTTGCTTGCTATATGATTTGCTAGGTTGTCCTTATTTTTGCCTTTATGCTTTGCACTGGGAACGTTTCCTAATGTGCATAGCTCTTCAGTTTTGTGATCATTTATTGCTCTTTAGTTTCGTGGTCTTTACCCCCCCCAGACTTTGTTGCATCACTGTGTTGGCTGCCTGTGCTATCTCGAGAGTGCTGAGTGATGCGTATGGCATGTGCTCCTTGACAACTTTCGATGGCATGCTGAGCTGGTGTACCTGTGTGTCTGTGTGCATGTGCTCGTATTTGCTTTGCTAAAGCGCAATTGGCTTGCAGCTTAACGCCAACTGTGTTTCCGGACTCCAGTCGTTGCACCGACTGATGCAAGCTGTGTCACCGAGTGTGTACAGGCCAGTTGACGCTGTCCTCAAAGCCATGTTTGCGCAGCCGACAGATCTGGTAAGCTCCCTGCAAAGACCCACTTTGCACGACTCGATTTGAGAGTAACCCCTAAACAAACGGTGGCACACCAGCGAGAAAACCTGCCACTAATGCATGACGTGCCGCCCTTGCTCTGCAGCATGGCAGCAGCAGCAACTTGTCATCAACAAAATTCAAATTCAACAAAATTCGCGAAATCTGCCAGAATCGAAGTGCTTGCCAACTACCGGCCGTCGCGCTCCTATGCGTTCGCCCTGTGCCGTTTTTCCCTTTGCGCCTGAAGCCAGCCCTTTGCGCCTGCCTGCCTGCCTGTGGCGCTGCCGTCTGAGGGTCGTTCTGCACTGCTCACTATCGTCTCCCTTGCAGTCGACGATGAAGCCGGTGCAGCAGTGGCTCAGCGCCGTGCTGGTGCTTCTTCGTGTCCTCGTTAGCCAGGGCAAAGAAGAGGTGATGCTGTCGAGGCTGAGCGAACTGAAGCTCTCCTTCGCCACTGCCATGCCCACGTGCTGCGGCGGCGGCGAGCCTTCGTTCGATTCTGTGTCATCCGCTGCCGTCACCCCAACGCCCGCGTCGGTCGCTGCTGCTCACATCACAGCAGCCACTTCCGGTCTGTCGGGCGCGCCTGCGTCCCTGCTAGGATCGGAAAAGGGCAGTCTTGCAGATGGACAGGGGGCGTTAATGTACGACAGCCTGTCATCCGACCAATCGTCCACGGTTCAGCAGCCGCCACTGCCCGAAGATTTGTTTGCCAGGTTCGGGCGAGCACTGCTCTCTCTCCGCATCTTTGGCCTCCGTGGGGAGGGGGTGGCTGCCTGTAGCGATGTGGTCATTGTGCTAATTGCCCTGTGTGCCTGAGCCTCGGTGCTCTTTCCCACCTGCCGTGTTGCTAGCAAGGCATTCTGGATTGGCAGCGACCTCGTGTCTGCTTCTACTGCCGCTTCTGGCATTCCGGCTCCGCTCCGGCTGAGAGTCTTTTGCTGCCACGTTCCGGCAAACTCAGATGCGAGCCGTCTGTGCCTGCCGGATGCCGCGCCTGTCCTCGATGCGGTTGGCAGCAGATGAAAAGAGAATGTGTGTCTTTGCTGCTGCTGCAAATAGCCCGCCCGTCCCTTCTGCCTTACCAGTGTTTCATTGCCCCAGCGTCTATGCTGTCGTAGTCAAGCTGCTTTCTTGCCGCATTTCTTCTTAGCTTCCTCGTGCAAGTTATCGGTTATGTGTCGGCCAGACTGGAGGCAGACTTGCTGCTGCTAAACGCTGGCAGCCATGCCGAGCAAGGGACAACATCGTTCACTGTCACCCAGCTGTCTCATCTGATGTTGTACGCGTCCTACATGTTCCAGTCTGGTAAGCTACCGATCAGTTTGCTTTCGCCTCTGCGCAGAAACCGAAGCGTGCACCTGCTGCAGCACCGCCTTGTCAGGACCGCACTCCCCAGCAGCAAGCAGCCGCGTCAGCGGCGAACGGAAGCAGCTGCAGCCGACCGCATTGCTGTGCTCAGCTGTGTGCAGCCTGCAAAGTTGCAGTGTGCCTGCCTGGCATGCCTCCCGCCCCCTCGTCGAGTCGCCATTCCTTTGTGGCAGGGCACTTTCGAAGGGTCACGCGGTTCTTCACGGAGCACCTGCGTGATTCGGCGTCACCTTTCTACTACCAAGTACAGCAGCTCAACGAAAAGCTGGGCGGAGGCAGTGCGGCCGCCGCGCGCTACCCGCTGCTGGTGTTGCAGTGGCGCCACCTGCTCATTCTGCTCGATTTCGACGATCAGAGCTGGTGGTACGACGTGGTCCAGTCGACCAGTGCCACTGCAGTCCGTGCGACTGCCGTGCCAGCGTCTCCGGAGCCCGGAGTGACCGACGGCTTCGAAGCCGGCTCGAGCGGCACCGATCCAGCATTCCACGATGGAGCCGTTGCCCCAGGCTTGTAAGCTTGGTGCTGCTGCTGCTGCTCAGACAGATCGAAAGGCCACATGCCAAATGGCTGCGCTCGTGCGGCAGTCAAGTGTCGTGTCAGCTGCTCGTGTTTCAGCTGCTCATTCCCACACCCCTCTCAGGAATTGCTCGCGCAGAGACCCGTTCCCACATTGAGCACTGCAACCTGGCTTCGCCTCTGCGCCGGCTTCGATGTGCCCGCAGCTTCATTTGGGCATGTTTCGGGCGGTCGGCTGCATCCGTCCATGTCGTCTGCTGCCGGTGGCTGATGTAGTGGAAGCGGTGGCAGCGGAGGTGAGGACGCCCTCTTCGAATCGACGACCAGCATCGAGGGGAGCGGCTCGGCACTGGGAGCAGCCCAGCCACCACCCTCGATCAACGAGGAGCTGATTCGGCGAGGCACGCTGATGCTGTTCTGCGACTATGTGGTGAGGAAGTGGCCGCATCATGCTTGGAGGGCAGCGCCTGGTTGGACCGACCAGAGCTTCGTTGTTCTCAGCTTGCTGCGGTTGAGCATTGTGCGGCATGCGGTCTCTCTCTCTCTCTCTCTCTCTCTCTCTCTCTCTCTCTCTCTCTCTCTCTTTCTGCATGCAATATCAAACAGCCTTGCTCTAGAGGCCTGCGAGCCTGCACCACGTGATCTACTCGCTTTTCGGCCGAGCCGCTTGCGCTGCCGTGCAAAAAGGTCGTTGCAGGTGGATGCGTGCTTTCCACAGACCTTCGACTGAACAGCTGCCTGCCTGAGTCCTCCCCCTCCCAACCCAGCGGTGTCCTGGTCATTGGCATCTGAGCGCTACACATCGGTCGTAGGTGGACAATCTGCAGCATGCCGAGCAAACCACCTGGCTCATCGTGAATCACGTCAGCGATCTCGTCGACCTGTGCTGCGAGGTGCCCGTGCAAGACTTCATCAGGTTTGCCTCGCCCGTGGCGCGAGCTTCGCTTCGTTCGCCACGCTCTGGCTGACACCTCGTCGGACGACGGTTCGAGCCTCTGCTTGCGTGCACTCGACGATTGTGCTTTGCTGCAGCGATGCGCCGCAAATGTTTGACTGGCGCTGTTTCTTTTGTGGCAGCGCCATACACCGGAATCCAGCAGCCAGCGGACTGTTTGTGCATGCGGTGCACTCGAGGTACCAGTTTGCCGGAAAGGTGAGCTATGCTCCCACACCGACTGGTCAGGCCATCTGGTGGGCTGCAGGGTTGTTGCTGTTGTGTCCCAAGCAGCAACGCAGAAGCTTTGCACATTCGACCGCAGAGTTTGCCAAGAGGGGAGGTGGAGCAATGGTGGCAGGAGCAATTATGACGAGTTCTGCACCTGACCCGTGCCACTATCGTCGTCTGTGTCGATACCAGCCCACTCGTTATGCTGCCTTGCCCCGCCAGTTAGCATCCTTCAAAAGCTTAGCTCTGTCCATCCAGTCCTCCTTGCAGCGGCTGCCGTCTCGAGGGAAGCGTGCCCTGGCCTGCCTGCGCAGCGCGCACACGTCGCAGAGCGGCGCGCTGCTGGCGCTGCTGCTCGACAAGTTCCTGCTGGATGAGGAGACGCGGCACACGAGCCTGGCGCGCCTCTGCGACAGCGTCGCCTGCCGGCGACTGGAGATTCTGCTCGCCGAGCCGGTGGAGGTGAGCGAGCCGTAGTGGCACTGGCTGGTGCCTCTAGTGCTGCTCCGACCTAAGATTGACGTTGGCTTTGTTAGTTGGCACGCACGAGTAAGGATGGCTCGTCGTGCTTTGCATGTCTGTTTTCTTCTTTTTTTAAACGCGTTATTTAGTCACGTCGGCCATGCTAGCGTCGCTTTTCTCTCACTTCTCTTTTGCCCTCACTTCCTCGTGGCGGTTCCCGAAAGCACTGCTTACAGTTCGGTTCGTTTGTGCTGCCATCCTTGGCGTAATGTTGTGTTGTCAGTCGGTTTCCTTAGAGCTGGCGGAGCTCATTGCATCGGTGCTTAGCTCGGTGAGCTGTCTCTGACTTTTGTAGCAAGTGCTGCAGCAGTTGGCTCCCGAGGATGTCAAGCGACTGCTGCATTATGCCAAGTCGCCTCTGCTTGCTGCAAGGTAGTGTGTGCAGCTCCGGTCACCTGCTGGTGCGCTGCAGCCTCGACGAATGCAGCTCGCGGTGTTCATTCTTGCATTCGATCGTTCTCGTCAAACGGGGGAGGGATGTTGTGATCTGAGTGCTGCTGCTCATCTCGATCTGGTGGGTGAGTAGGCAGGACTGCATTAGGTACGGTACGATGGGCAGGGGGGGGTGTTGCAGCTGCAGCAGCTGCATGCTCGCTTTGCCTCGTGTCGTCTATCCGCACCATGCTGACCGTGTCAGCAGCAGTTGACTCGTGCTGCCAAGGGTGTCACGATGTAGGTCTGTTCTGTGCTGGATCTGGTTAGGTGTCTGCTTAGGTCGGATCGAGCTTACCTGATGCCCTGCCGCTGCCGTGCTCTGGTGGGCCGGTGATGCAATGTCGGTAACACATTCATTGCGATGGATGATAAATGGTTGCTGCCCCAACAGGAGGGATTTAAAGCAACTTTTTTAATTAATTTAATTTAATTTTAATTTTGATTCTTTAATCGACTTATTTTAATGGATAGCAACTGTGTGCTGCATCGACCACATGGTTATTACCATTCCAAAGATATGATGACCTTCTTGAGGTTATGAAGATTTGATTTGTTGGAAAGACATTCGCGAGCCTGACCGATATCACATCAGTTGATATGGGTTTTAGTTTTAGACGTTATTCTCATATAGCAGCACTTGTGCCCTCACCGGCTCGGTATGGCACAGACAATGTGACTTAGTTTCCGGTTTAGGAACAAGTTTCCGACAATATTTCGAACGAAGAAAACCATAATATTTATTTGCTTAGCGAGCAGGAAAGGTTTAGGCCCAAAATCTGTCTATGCCAAGGAAGTAAATATAATCCAGCCATTGCTTGTGTAGTTGAACTTGATGACACTGCCCGAGCTATTTAAAATTTGGAAATAGCTGCTTTCAGAAGAGAATCGCCACGCTGGAACAAAGAAATAGAAGGAGTAAGAGAGAGAGAAAGAGATATATATATATCAAACTCCAAGGAGGAGCATGAGAAGACAGACCAGATAGACAGAGAGCAGAAAGAGACAGGAGAAAGAAAGAACATAGAGAGAAAGGGAGAGAGACAGAGAGATGAAGACAGAGAGAGAGAGAGAGATAGAGAGAGAGAGAGAGAGAGAGAGAGAGAGAGAGAGAGAGAGAGAGAGAGAGAGAGAGAGAGAGAGAGAGAGAGCGAGAGAGAGAGAGAGAGAGAGAGAAGGGGGAATAGGGAGATTAGGAAGCACAGTAAACCTACGTCTAGCTCATAGCATAGAGCAGCCACAATAGACTCTATCTCGAGTCTTTCATATAATGCATTTAATCTGTTGTTTGTTAATGGATGGCTGAAAATGCACCGACTTCACTCTGGCAGCGCCTTGCCATTTAGCTTGAGCTTCCGGACTGCCCGCATAGCCTGCTGCTGTTGAACCTGCTTCTAGCGACAGCTGCTGCTGGCCGTCACACCACATCAGGTACCGCAGAGTGCTTCGAGTGACTCCTCGCTTGCCGCACTCTTACCTTTCGCTGAAGGCACTGCCGTCTGCTGACTCTCCTCGAAAAGCTAGCTGCCATGCTGCAGCCGTTCGGCAGCCCCGGCACATTCAAAGTCAGCGGCAGCGAGAGCGAAAGCGACACATCGGCGCACACTGCAGCTAGTCTGCCCACCATCACCATTGGGCGCACCTTCTCGATGGGCGCCACTGACGAGCCAGTGCAGCCGCCGAGCGGTAGCTGCACTCCTCTCGTGCCCGTCGCCGACAAGGAGTCCTTTCTGGCCGTGGTGGTCGCTGAGAGCTGCCATCGCAGCGGCATATCGCCGGAAGACATGTCGGCCAATGCCAGTGTGTGCGCATCGCTGCTCGGCCAGCTGGAGTATGACGATATCGTGGCCACAATGGCTCGAGAGGTAGGCATCGAACCGTCGGGGGGGGGGGGAGATTAAGCTTTCTCTGGGTGCAGCACGCTTTCTCCGGGTGCGGTATGCGTTCTTTCTATGGTTTCGTCCACTTGTTATGTTAGGCGAGCCGACAGCCAGTTTCTCTTAGGTTGCCTGCGATAGCGTGCAGCCGACAGCCAAACATGTGTGCTGTCTCATCAAGCCGAGCTCTCGTTAAGAACCAGTTGTAGCACTTCTGCCCGAATGGAACACTCACCACTGCACTATTTGCAAAATGAGTATCCCTCCTAAGGAGGAATATCAAGAAAATACTGATAAAATTTGTCCGACTATCGAATATTTGCTTAGAGTACCTTTCAAAGGACAAATATGTTAGCAATGGGATCGGCAGTTCTAGCGAATTCCACATAAAAGAAAAATGTATTTAGCAATTCATGTCTAACACGGCTGTACTCGAAGCAGCATACCTACCAATATAAAATTTAGCGATCTCTATGTCATATGCGACTTGTTTTCCAACTTGATGAACTGCTAGATGGAGATACAGGCATGAAGCTTGTTGAGCCATGTGCTTGTGACTTTTATACAGCCTCATTTTCAGTGTAGCGTGATGCTTTGCACATTCCATAACTCAGCTAATATTTCACATATCAGAGTGAAATTTGAAATGTGATTTCGGCTTTGCCTGTATTACAACATGCTGGATTATTTATGGTTATGCTTGGATAAAGTTTTCTATAAATGTCCATAGTTACAGAAAATAAAGCTAGCTCCGGGACTTTTGATGACATGTATAGAAAAAAACTGATCCGATCGAAACCAGAAATAATCTAGCCTGTTGTCAGTCAAACTGAGTTGACCTTGCATTTCACTCTGATATGTAAAGTATTATCCAAATCGTGAATTTGTGGGATTCTTGTTCACCCGGGGCTTGTGCACCCGGGGATCGCTCGTCCATGGGCAGCCCGCTCAGCCGTGCAGCGCTGCGAGCTGGTTGTGCACCAGCACTCACCTAATTGCTGGAGAGTGCTGCTCTTGTACATGCTGGCGTCTCCCGGCCGCGAGAGCAGCTCTTTCGTTCGTTGCGTGGAGACAGCGAGCCAGGTTCGAGGCCCAGGGGCTGTGGGCAAATGAGAGCAGTAGCCGTTGTGGCTCGGTTCGCCCCTCGCTTCTTTCGATGAGCTCCCGTTCTGCATGCTACTTTTGAGCAGATCAGCTATAAAAGAGAAAGCACGCCTGAAGGCTTGCTCGTAATGGCCGGCGATTGCTTTGCTCGCAGTCTTGCAGCGGTGCAGTCGCAGCAATGTCGCCTCTCGGCTTCCTGCATCAGCATGTGCAGTGCTGTTTGTAGGACTTTCAGCTCAGCGTCCTTGCCGAATGCATGGAGACCAGTGTCAGCGCCTCCGCCGAGTTTCTGCAGACGAGCCAAGAAGGCCGAGAGAGTGGCACTGCGGCGACCGTGCTGGCATCGCCTCTGTTCAGGGCTTCGCAAGACACCGTGCTGTCGCGCACTGCCCAAGTGGCCGTGATGGTCGTGTCGACGATGCCCGGCCCATATGCCCGGCATGAAGAGTCCTTGCTGGCAGGGCACAGAGTCGGCGTTGTCGTTACACGGGAGGCAGCAGCGTTCATGAACGAGAAAAACAACTTCTATCTTGTGGCGGCTCTAGGGGCATACCTGGGTATCATGAGGCGATTCGGCCGCCAGTGCGGCGCCGTGCCAGAGAGATACTGGCACTTTATATGCAGATTTGTAGTCTTTGCTCTGGGGGTAAGCATTTTTGTCTGTAAGCAACCCTCAAGCTCAGATCTTTACTCAGCAGCATTGGCTGAACACCGATACTTTTCGTGATCGGTCGCCGGCCTTGTGCATGAACGTGCTGCCGATATTGCTCGATTCTTTGTTGCTGTTTTCTCCTTACCATTAGCCGTTTGGTGCTACAAACGTGCTACTGCTTCTTGTAGAGCACTGGTGTTCTTCCCAGCAGGCATCTGCTTCGATATCACAAATCTGCATTGTGCTCGCTTTTCACTGTGCTCCTCAATAGCGGGTGGCACTAACGTGCAGTCCGTGCGCTCTCTCTCTCTCTCTCTCTCACACTCTCTCTCTCACTCTCACCCTCTCTCTCTCTCTCTCTCTCTCTCTCTCTCTCTCTCTCTCTCTCTCTCTCTCTCTCTCTCTCTCTCTTACTCTCTACTCCTCTTGACTCCTCCCTCTCAACCCTCTCTCTCTCAACTCTCTCTCTCTCTTACTCTCACTCTCACTCCAATTTCTCTCTCACCTCTCTCTTCTCTCTATCCTCCTCTCTCTCTCTCTCTCTCTCTCTCTCTCTCTCTCTCTCTCTCTTCCTCTCTCTCTCTCTCTCTCTCTCTCAAACTCTCACCTCCCCTCTCCTTTCTCTAGCTCTCAACACCCACTCAATATACTCTCACCCTCTCCCTTTCTCTGGCTCTCACTCTCTCTCTCTCTCTCACTCTCACCCTCTCCCTTTCTCTGGCTCTCTCTCTCTCTCTCTCTCTCTCTCTCTCTCACTCTCACCCTCTCTCTCTCACTCTCACCCTCTCCCTTTCTCTGGCTCTCACTCTCTCTCTCTCTCACACTCTCACCCCTCCCTTTCTCTGGCTCTCACTCTCTCTCTCTCTCTCTCTCTCTCTCTCTCTCTCTCTCTCCGCTCTATCGCTCTCATATCTCGCGGCGAGCGCTCAGCTCTCTTAGAACCAGATCTCTAGATCTCACTCTAACTACCCTCCCTCCCGATTTTTCCTCTGGATCTCCTATCTCCTCTTCTTCACACTCTCACCCACTCCCTTTCTCTGGCTTTCTCAATCTCTCTCTCTATCTCGTATACTCGACTAGTCGATTATATCTCTCTCTCTCTCTTAGCTATCGAATCTCTACACTACCCTCTCTCTCTCTCACTCTCACCCTCTCCCTTTCTCTGGCTCTCACTCTCTCTCTCTCTCTCACTCTCACCCTCTCCCTTTCTCTGGCTCTCACTCTCTCTCTCTCACACTCTCACCCCCTCCCTTTCTCTGGCTCTCACTCTCTCTCTCTCTCCTACACCCTCTCTCTCTCATCTCTCTCAACCCTCTCCTTTCTTGGCTCTCACTCTCTCTCTCACACTCTCACCCTCTCCCTTTCTCTGGCTCTCACTCTCTCTCTCTCTCTCTCTCTCTCTCTCTCTCTCTCTCTCTCTCTCTCTCTCTCTCTCTCTCTCTCTCTCTCTCTCTCTCTCTCTCTCTCTCTCGAGAGAGAGAGAGAGAGAGAGAGAGAGAGAGAGAGAGAGAGAGAGAGAGAGAGAGAGAGAGAGAGAGAGAGAGAGAGAGAGAAGAGAGAGAGAGAGAGATAGACAGAGAGTGTGAGAGAGCAAGACAGGGAGGCAGAGACAGAGGGGGTTGAAAGAGAGAGACAGGGAGGGAGGGACGGATAGAAATAGGGGAAAATCGTGAAAGAGAAAGAAGGAGAAATATTCGAAATAATCAAGTGTTTCTCAACCAGTCGTTGTAACTGTAGCATATTTGTTATTGGTTTATCGACTCTGCGTTTGCTGAATATTTTAGGATCCCCTATATTCACTCTGCTAATGGAGAGAGACGAGAGATATATTCAATGGATAGATAGATACAAACACAGATGGAGAGAGACAGAGTATGAGATGCAGAGAGAGAGATAGAGAGAGATGCTGATCACTACCCGTTTTTATCTTGCAGGCTGTACGTTGGCAGCTTCTATATCACAGGCAGAAGAAATCATGTTCTCAGCATTCCACCGAGTATCTACCATCAGTCCACGAAGTCAAAGCGGTAGTGACTGTCTTGGCAGAAGTGCTGCACCATGATCAGCTCTTTGCTGTGCTGTGCACCATGCCCGATGGCGTTGATGAGCCGGCAGCCGCAACCCGTGCACCTCTGAGTGCTCAAGTGGCCACGGTGATTCTGGCACTGCATGAGATTATGACCCACTGTAAGTTCTGTGCTTGCTGTTGCTGCACAGTATCGTTGCACTAGTTTTGGCTTCCTCCTCAACCTTTACATGGCAAGTTGATTTCACACATACCACTTTAGTGGCTGTGCTATTGACTGAGAGACCGGGGTTGTATGCTGGCTTCTTGTACATGAAAGAAATGTAGTATTTTTTTATTGTTCTCCCTAGGCTAAATCCGAACCTCTGTTAACGAATGAACAAGGTCTGATCCCATTCTAAGAGACAACTTGCTTGCTCTGTGGTGCTCTTGTGTAGCTTCTCGCTGTTTTTCTAGTTGCATCATATGCGTTTTTGTTTGGTGATCGTTTTCTTTTTTTTACGATCATAGTTATGGGCATGTCGACGTTGGCAATTCGCATCGTTTCTGTGTCATGAGAAATGCTTTAGGGGAACCATAGCAACCATCCAACACAGTCCGGATTTCACATGTATAATGTTATATAACACCCAAGTCGTGCATAACACAATGAGCAGATTATTACTTACAGGCTGTGTCGTATGCTGGGCCTCTGTAGATCTTCTTGCTCTGGGGACGTTAGCAGGCTTGTCTACTCAATGTGGAGCCTTTTCACTGCCTTCTTCGGGCTATTTTCTTACAGTTCCATTCACCGCCATGTGGTAATTGTGTCTCTGTGGCCTTGTGGGGGCTCGATTGGACATTCTGTAGATTTGACTTTCTCGGTGATTCGATATATTACAAAGGATGCATAAGAATGCCGGCATCTGATGGTGTGATAGATGGCCAATTCGTTGAGCTTGCTTGCTGACCTGCACTGGCTCCCAGTCAAGCAATGCATTGACTTCAAGATTTTGTCACTCACTTTAAGGTCCCTTCTTTCTTTAGCTCCAGCCTCCCTATCAGATCTACTCCCCCACCAGTCAAAGCATCGTACCACCTGCTTTTTGGAATCTAATTTATTTACTATACCTCGTACAAACCTCAAATCCTTGGGAGACTGTGTCTTTATTTTGCATGCTCTGAAAGCCTAGAACTCATTCCGGATTTCAGTCACGACATCCCCTGACTTGACCACATTTAAAAAGAAATTTAAAATGCACCTACGTATCACAGTATTTAGTGGGTCCTGAGATTCGTCCTTATAAGTGCTTATGCATACTGACACTAATCACACTTGCCTGCTGACCCTGTGCTTGTCATCTCTAACCATGTTATTCTTGTTGTTTATTGAGCATGCTACCACTAACCATGCGATTGTGCTTCCTTTGCAACAATAGTAAAGTGCTTAGAAAGAGATTGAGTTCTCCGGGGGCGCTTTATGAAATGTATTGTTGTTATTATGTAGTCATTATCCTTTAGTGGTTTGTATTTTGAAATAGGGGCTCTGAAGACTTACACCTGCTCGGACGAAACATCGTAGGAATAGGTGGAGGCCATTAAAGTTTGTTTTTTAGCACCTGTGTACCTGTGCGAGTCCCTAGCATGCTTTCTGCGATGTGATCTGTCGACTACTCACATTTCGTTGTTTTTTGTTTACAGACACGACGTGTATCCACGGGACCATCTCACCGGAGGAAAATCGTTCTCTGTGGAAGACTGGTAAAGAAATTCAACCCTCTCCCCCCCCCTCTGCATGAACCTTATACTTGCATTAGGCGATGTGCTACGCTGCTGCAGTCAATGTCAGCACCGTCATGGTGTGTTGTGACAGGATTACTCATCCACCCCTGTCGTGTAGCGCATTCTTTGGCTTGGCTTTGTAGGATCGATGGAAGTCGGATTCAGAGCATCAGAGCTGGTCCAGTGCCTGGCCACTCATCTCTCACACAAGCACAGCTGCCTGCCCTCATTCCTTCGCCATCCTCTGGCCAGTGCCATCCAAGGTAGCGCATCGAATCCTGGCCTTGATGCAGCACCTCGGCGCTTTACTGCTGCACTGAGCGTTCGGCCGGTGGTGGTAGAGAGCTGCCCATGCCAGCTTTGCCTGCTTGAAGCATCGCAAAATCGCACTAGAGACACGCTACACTGCCTGGATTTTGCTGCATGGATCTAGGATACATGGATCTAGGCGAAGGCCCTTCGGTGAATTGATCAGTCGTCTTTCTTGTGTCTTGCGTCTTGTCTCGTTTGTATGTGACACCTTTTCCTCACTCTAGAGAGTGAGGGAGATAGAGAATGAGCAAGAGCGAGTAGGTTCGATGCGTGATGCGGTGTCTGCTTGTAGGTCTCACGCGGCATCCTTTTGTGAGTTGCTATGTGCACATACCTCTGCGTGCGTGGGCCGCAGGCCTTGTCACAATGGGTCCGGCTCAGCCCGGTGCAGCCTCGGGCCAAGATGGGACTTCCGAGGCTCTGCCGACGCTAGCTAGCAGTGCCTTGCAGGATGCTGTTGTGCTCAAAGACTATGTACAGCGTGTCAACAGCATAGGTGAGTACAGCAGTCGGCTATCGTGCTCTCTCTCTCTCTCTCTCCGTCTTTCAGTGCGTCGCTGGCTAGCATGTTGCTTCACTGATGGCTTATGATCGTGCTTTGCTTGTACAACAGTTATCGAGAGACCTTTGAGCCCTCCTTAAAAATGTTTGGCTTGGACTCGTCGGTAGTCATCTGACTCTGACACGGTAAAGCTTTTTGCAGATGCATTCTTCAAGGCCATCTGTTAGTGCTAGCAGTGTTGTGTTTGTGTGGACGTTAAAGAAAGGAATAGCTATCACTGCTTATAAGCTTATAGTCGACGTTGTCCTGTTTAGCCAGTCGGTAGCAATCGCACGTCCATGCATTAATCTCTACTACATAGTGCTACAAACGAGAGTATGTCCAGTGCCGGCCTCTGTGTGCATAAGTGCTTAGCCGGTGACGTTTCATTCATGCTCTCAGCTCGGTCCACCAGTTCGGCCAGACTTCTCTCACTTCATCAGATTGAGTAGGGCTTGCAGCATTTGCGTTGAGTTCATGTTATAGTAACCTCCTCGCTGAACTTGGCCGTGTTCAGCAGCAGCCTTCGAGGCGGCAGCATCAGCAGAGCAACTGCAAATGAGTCGGAATCGTGCAGTAATAGCAGGGTGTGTGTGCACTTGTGCGTGAGTGTGTGTGCGCTGGCAAGCAAGATTGTGTATGCATAATGTAATACCATCCTTCTTACGCAACGATAACTACTCTCCTACTGCCGACTATGGCACATCCTTTTCAGCGGTCCTGAGCTGCTACTTCTATGCTACTCACTACCTCAACTGCTCTCCTGATTCTGCTATGCTTCCCACTTTCTCTTTGTTGCGTGAGACGAAGTCTGTTGGCTACCGAATGCGTACCGAAAGCCACTTGGGCTGTGAGTGCGCTATACAAAACTCTCCTTCGTAACACCCACATGGTCTTTATGACTTTGTGGAGTTACCGACGGAGATACAACTGAAATACAACTGAAATCCCTTTACGAGAGTCAACATGTAAGAAGAAGAATACATGTGCGTAGCACCCTTAGAGAACTGAATCTCTCTGGGCACTTTAAATGTGCTGTAAGGGAAGCATGTCAATATAATTAGCAAGTGCAAGTAGTTTGCCAGTTGTTATCGAAGATGGCTTCTGTGAATTTGCATTAGCGGCACATTTGCGCTGAATACACGTCTTGACATTTCTAAATTTCACTCGGTACAAACGCTTGGGAAATGAGGCACGACATCCTCAAGTGCCTCCTCGTGGACTGCATATAAAAAAGTAAAACCCAGTTGTGCCTGCCTGCTATTGGAGCTATCAGAGGCAGGATTAGGGCTCTGAATAGCTGGGCGAGCATCGTCCTCAGCCTCTTCCAGCATCGCCTGCTCTTCGACTGCATCCTGCTACATAGCATCTTGGGCTTCTGGCTGCTCTATGGCAAGCCAGTTTGCAATGGGCACAGACATGCCATCCATGGAATTGCTGCACCTTTAGGCCACCGCGATTCTGCCCTTTGTCTTTGTGTCCTTAGTGCCGCGGAGATGCTTGCAGTTCTCGCCTGGCACCAGCTAGTAGAGGAGGCTGCCAGTATCATCGATATTAGAAATCTCTGGCACCTAGAACTTAATGCTCTGCTTGCTGGGTCATGACGTCCTCGGTGCCTTAGCAATGGCTGCTTGCCGAACCCTCCCCTCCCCCAGGCAGCACAGCCCGATTGATTGCGTTGATGACTAGCTTTTCGACGTCTGAGCCTCGTATCAGCTCCTTGGTGGTGTCAGCTAGCCCTTCCGTGAACGGCATCGTGTCATATTTTGAGTGCTTACATCTTGATGAATTCCCCAGTGACAGGCAGCTTGTACTGCCTGCAGATCTGCACATATTTGACCACTGCATCCTTCATTGGCAAGCTGTTCTGCTTCCAGAGGCATGCAGTCTGCTTCTTCAGCATGATACTCTTGCTAAAGTACCGCTTGCGAAGCTGCCGGAAAAGGTGAGGCCGGAAGCACTATATGTCAGTATCTCTAGCTTCCTGGCATACGTGATCCTTAATCGTTGTTGCTGTCCACCTCCGACCAATGGTCCTCGGCATGGCCAGCCTGTAGGTGGATGTTTCAGCAGGCTTCCAACAATTATGTCGGCTGGATGCACGAATAGATAAGCTGCAAGCAGCCGATGAAATCGACTTCGTTTTATTGGTTGTTCCGAGTGGGTGATACCGAAGAGGAGAATAGCGTGTCTTCGCCGGCTAGAAGAATGGTAAAATGTGCCAGAAAGCGCTCCGAAAGTGGTGCATCTTGGGAGGAGACCCTGGGCAAGAACCCTTACTCAACCCTGCAGCTAACACGGCTTCTCCTGATGTACTATGTACAATAATGTTCAGGAGTGCATCATTCCCAGGTCTTGATAGGGTCATACACCTACCCCAAAAAGTTGTGCCATGAGTACAGCGTTGAAGGCAGCACTCCCAGCTGCTAACCGGGGTAGCTCCCGCATTGTACCAGATGGGCTGGTATGAACCGTCTGTCTCATCGTCTGTATCACGTCAGCAGTGCATACCAGCCTCCAACCCGGCTCAGCTGTGAGGGCGACATTATTTAAGCCCGGTCCCCATTATAATGGGGGGTCTATATGCTGGAGTGGGGTGAGAGCAGCCGTATTGCTAGCTGTGGTTTCACATTGCATGTTGCAACAGGCAGATGCAGCTTAGTCTCTTCCTTTCTCTGACACTGCCTCATACGTTCGGCTGCCAGAGGTAGTGCATACAGACGAATTCGAGACCCAGGCTAATAGCCAGCATAATGAGTCGACTTGGGTATGGTGATGAGCTTGGCCGGCCTGCAGATAACTCGGCAAATTGCGCAAGTTTTGGCAGCTTGGAAGGTTTGAGAGTCAAAATGGGTGAAGCTCGAGAACAGAAATCAGAGCCCAGCTACTGATGCAGCTATCGACTGCAAGCAGCTAGCAGTCGCCGGGATGCCACTGGCCCGAGATGCCATTGGCCCGGGATGCCATTGGTCCAAAGTGAGACCGTGCTTTCGACCGATTTTCTGTATTCGTTGCAGGCTGGTGCAGCCGACAGCAGTTCGAAGAGACTTGGATGACTTTTCTGCAGTTTGTCAGCGCAAGTAGAATAGTTCAGACGGTCAGCAATGATGAACAACCAGCTGCAGGGACGACGGCTGGAGATGGCATGTATGAGGTGAGTGAGCCAGTGGTTTAGCACTGCCAAAGAGCCTCTATCATGTCTTCGGAGACTACTCGCAAGACGTCTATCTCGCTAACCGAATCGACATGCTTCCTTTATAGCATTTATAAGGTGCCTAGGAAGAGATTTAGTTCTCTGATGGTGCTATACAAACATATTATTATTGTTACAGACCTCAAAACCTTTGGAGACCGTGCATTTAGTTCGTATGCTCCCAAAGCCTGGAACTCCCTCCCGACTTGTGTCAGAACATCCCCTGACATTGGCCACATTTAAAAATAACTTAAAAACACACGTATTTAGGACAGCATTTAGTGGGTCCCTGTGATTCGTCCTTCATGTGCTTATGCATGCTGACACTGCATGCAGCCACTAACCACATTTGCGTGCTAACCCTGTGCATGTCACCCCTAACCATGTTATTCATGTTGTTTATCAAGCATGATATTACTCACCATTCAATCGTGTTTCCCTTTGCAGCAAATGTAAAGGGCCTAGAAAGAGATTGAGCTCTCTGAGGGTGCTTTATCAAGTGCATTATTATTATTAGTATTACTGCTATTAATATTATTATTATCGCACTATGACCGTAGTGAATCCAGCTTTGGGGCTATTTACATTCTACATTTGTTGACGGATTGTGCTTTACCGAAATGCTTGCCTTGCGTTGCAAGCGACGACTTGAGCTCTCATAAAATGAAAAAGTGGCGTTGCTCCCATGTGCATGCCATCACTGGCCTCCTGTCAAGGCGTTTTCCTCTATTTTGGAAGCCCCAGATTGGCATGCGATAGCAGAGATAAAGCAGCAGGTTGGCTCACTCCCGTAGGGTGCCAGCTGACGTTGAGCATTGAGACTGTTTGGATTCAATTGGTGAGTGTCGTAGTGGTACCTTCAGGCATCGTCAACGATGTTATCGGAGACTTTACTGTGACTGTTACTTGCATAGTGATTATTGCCCGTGGGCATGCCTAACGTTATTGCATTCTTAGTATCAATTTCCAGCTGGAAATGCTGCATCTACTGTGGCCATCTGTGACGGTGCAATTCCTGCTGTGCTCATCTCTGGCGTTTTGCTACTCGTGCTCTGTGCAAGGCATAATGGCTCCTTATTATGTGGTATCTCTGTCGGCGTGAGCTTTGGTCTGCCAATTAGCACTGAAGATTTTTTTTGTTCGAGTTCATGGGTGAGAGTTGTTGTCTGCCCTGAATAGACGGTGGATACCTAACAGAACAATGAAGTTTGTTTACATGTATATACTCTCGGTCTCTGATTTTGCTCTCTAATATTTTTCGTTGACACAGCACACATTTTCTGATTCCGTGGTATTTATTGTTTTATCAAACAGCTACCTCCACATCGTCTCACATTTCTTTGACGGTAAACGATTTTCTGGCCATTTCTTAGAGGTCTCACTCCCCTGATATTAACTGCTCAGCCAAAAAGTTTTCAGCCTTCTTTGCTGAAACAATTGTGCAAATTAGTGCCTCCATAAAGCCCCCTCCGACTAAAGCAGTTGCTGAATCGCAACCTGTGACCTTCCTTTAAAGATTATCTGATATTTCTGCATGCGATGTTGCTACATTAGTAAGGTCTCGTGCAAAGAGCTCATCTACTGAAGACCCTAAACCATCATCTGTGGTCTTTACTGGCAGACAAACTTAGCCCTGCCATAACCGAGATCTTTAATGCTTCTCCGGAAAAAGGGTTTGTGCCCGAGTCCTTCAAATCGGCCATCGTTAGACCGATATTTTAAAAAGTCTGGATTAGATGTAGAGGTACTTGCGAACTGTCGCCCAGTTTCCTTTCTTCCATTTTCGTCAAAGATTCCCTAAAAAATTGTTGCTTGGCAGTTGGTAGCACACATTGAAGAGAATGAATTTTCAGACAAATTTCAATCGAGGGTTCAGGTGGCTGCACCCCACTGAAACTGCTCTCCTCCATGTAACCAATGACATCGTATTCAGCAACGATGAAAGGAATCTCGCTGCTAGATCGATCAGATGCCTTCGACACTATTGATCACGATATCTTACTTGAACGATTGAGAGCAAAGATCTGGCAAGGCACTGACATGGTTTAAATCGTACTTGTCCGATCGTGTTCAATCCGTGTCGTGCTGGGTTCAGGTCTCACCCACCAGACTAGTCACTAGTGGACTCCCTCAGGGTCCGTCCTCGGTCCTTTGCTGTTCTCCGTTTATACTTAACCTCTGAGAAAAGTGATTAAGGACCGTGGAATAGGCTATCACTTTTATGCTGCCGATTCTCAGCTGTATTTGTCATTTAAACCGTCGGAATCTGCTTCAGTGACTGATAAACTTAATGCTTGTCTTTCAAGTATTCGAATTTGGATGTCGGTAAATTTCCTTAAACTAAACGACAATAAAACAAAACTGCTTCTCATAGGACACCCAAAGCATGGGTCTGGACTATAAGGTTCTGCTCTTTTAATAGGTGACGCTGTTGTGTCATCATCACCATGTGCTCAGAATTTAGGTGTCGTCTTAGACAGCTGCTCAAATTTTGTAAGCTTCGTTAAGAAGACTGCTTCCACAGCTACCCATCACGTCTGCTCTCTATCCAAGATTAGGAACTGTCTTCCACGGTGGCTTGCAAAAAATTTAACTATCTCCTTAGTTCTGTCTTGGCTAGATTATTGTAATTCCATATTGGCTGAGCCACCAGAAAAAGCCACTAGGCCACTGCAACTGGCTATGAATATGGCTGCAAGGCTAGTTTTTCAAATCCCAGAGGTTTGACCTTGTGTCTCCTTTGCTAAAAGAGCTAGGATGGCTGTCGATTGATCAACAGATACAGAGCGAAGTTCTTACCCAAATTTTCTAAAACTAAACGATGATAAAACTAACTTACTAGTTATGGGCAAACCCAGTGTGATTCAGAGATTGGAAAGGCTGACTTTCAAAATTGGCTCTCCCAGCATATCTCCAGCTGAATCAGCTCGAAATCTAGGTGTCATATTCCAAAGCGACCTCTCGTTAGACGACCACATTAGTTCCACAGTCAAAGCTGCCTATTTTCAACTTCATAACATTGCTAAAATTAGGGCCTGTTTAGATAAGGCTACCGCGTCCAAGTTGGTCCATGCATTCGTGACATCCTGTCTCGACTTCTGCAACTCACTGCTTACTGGCCTACCAGCATGTGCGATCAGGCGATTGCAGCTGGTGCAAAACTCTGCAGCTAGGCTTGTCTGTCGTGAGCGTTGCAGTTGCCACATTACTCCACTTCTCGCCGACCTGCACTGGCTACCAGTGAGGCAACGGATTGACTTCAAGGTTTTGTCGCTCACCTTTAGGTCTCTTCATTCTATGGCTCCAGCCTATCTTTCAGATATACTACCCCATCAGGCCAAGCATCGTACCACCCGCTTTTTGGAATCCAACAGTCTAGAAATACCTCGTGCAAACCTTAAATCCTTTGGAGACCGTGCATTTAGTTCGCATGCTCCCAAAGCCTGGAACTGCCTCCCGACCTGCGTCAGAACATCCCCTGACCTGACCACATTTAAAAGGAACTTAAAAACAACCTATTTAGGACAGCATTTAGTGGGTCCCTGTGATTCGTCCTTGATGTGCTTATGCGTGCTGACACTGTGCATGCTGCCACTAACCACATTTGCATGCTGACCCTGTGCATGTCACCCCTAACCATATTATTCATTTTGTTTGTTTTTCAAGCATGATTTTACTTACTATTCGATTGCATATCACTTTGCAGCAGATGTAAAACGCCTAGAAAGAGATTAAGTTCTCTGAGGGCGCTTTATCAAGTGCAATATTATTATTATTATTATTACCCTGACCCATACGGCCTGCCAAGGCTTGGCTGCTTCATACCTAGCTGAACTGCTGCACCAGTTTCAGCCTTCTCGTGCCCTCAGGTCCTGTATGGACAATCAATTAGCTGTTCCCTTTCTCTGCTTAAAGACTGTTAGCGACAGAAGCTTTAGCTCTGCAGGTCCTAGACTGAAGAGCTCAGTTCCGCCAACTCTTATGCAACGATAACTACTCACCTGTTGCCGACTATTTCAAGTCATTTTCAGCCGTCCTGACCTGCTACTTCCATGCTACTCACTACCTCAACTGCTTTCCTGACTCATGTATATTATTCACTTTCTCTTTATTGCGTGAGATGAAGTTTTTTGGCTACCGAATGTGTACCGAAAATCGCTTAAGCTGTGAGTGCGCTATAGAAAACTCTCCTGTGTAAGACCCACATAGTCTGATAGATTATACCCACATAGATTATATCGTTGCCACTGCCATGGTACTGCAGCAGGTAATGTGCTGGACGTGTGGGATCCTTCTCTTTTTCAGGAGTCTGCCGAAGCAATGGAGCAAACCATGCTGGCAGTGGTGGCCCTGAGGGCCATCATCGGCTTGCTCATGCGAACCGCTGCACCCTCACTGGCAGTGCAGCAGCAGCAGCAATCGATGTGGCCATGGACTGCTCGCAGCTTCAATGCTCCAGGGGGCAGTGGCCTGCCGTCGACGGCCACCCTTGCTCATTTCCTAGGACCTGCAACACTCAGAAAGCGGCTGGCATTTATGGATACTGTGTATGAGCTGCCATTGCATTTGAGCGAAACCTTTCGTTCGTTTAACCTACTATAGCACAGAGAAGGCAGATAGCTGCTGCTGCTGCTTCTGCTGCTGCTGCTGCAGCAGTTGTTAAAAACACCTGTGTGTGGCACCAATTCTGGCAACAAAAGACTGAGGTGCATGAGGAGTGAAGTGTCTTGCACTCGAGCCTATGGCCTGCACGAGGCCACAGCCCCAGCCAGATCGAGCCAGTACTCTTTCTCTGCAATCTTCCTACCATCCATCATGTGTGAATGCATAGAAAGAGATTTGGTTCTTTAGGTTTGCTGTACATCTCCTTGCTGTCATCTCTGCCAGACTGCAACCTCACATGGTCAATGTCCACTATTCACCATCTTATCAAATGCTCACGGTTGTGCTTAAGCAGGACGTTTCTTCAAATTCTCCTCCTGTCAGAAAGAAGAGATGAGAGACTCGTTCCCTGTGGCTGCCAGACTGCAATCACTCGTTGCTCCACTCGTCTGCTCTCTCCTCACTCATGCTCTTCTCTTTTAAACTCATTGCAACCGTTGGCTAGCCAATTGTTTGCCAGCTGTGCGGTCAATCCCACTCGAAGTCAAACTCACCTCTATTTTGTCGTGGCATACATAACACTTCCTTCCTGCTGCTTGGGCTTAGCAGGTGCACCTTCTCTGCCTTCCTTTCAGCTTGATCAGACCTCTTCTTCTCACTCCTACGGTGGCGTAATAAATAGTCAACGTATGTTTTTTTTAACCACCAACGAACACGCACGCCAATAACCTCCTCGCTTAATTTGCCATGGCTAAAAAGACCACTAGTCCTTTAGACTGAGTCTTAACAGTTCTCCTCATAAGGCGTGTAGACCTGTTAATCGTGAGATCATAAATAACATTAAATGCATCCATGGTAACTGGTGAATTTCCTTCCCTCTGAAAATGGCTGTTGTCAGGCCAATCGTTCGAAAGCCGGCACTAGATCAAGAGAACCTAGGTGACTTTCGTCCGGCCTTCTTTTTGTCATTCTTATCAAGAAACTTGAGTGACTAGTGGCCCTGCAGCTATATGATTACATCAGTTCGTCGGATCTTGCTAATAAGTTTCAATTGGAATTTATTGCTATCCATTTCTGAGAAACTGGCCTGCCTTGTTTCTTTTACAAATATTTAACTGGTTAGAGCCTCTCTGATAGTTCTCCAAGATCACTTTGTTGCGTTTAAAACAATTGAACACCTGATCATTCTAGAGTGCCTCTCGACATGCCAATATATCAGTGGTACTGGGCAAGGTCCTGCTGCAGTGAGAGAAGTCAGATTGTAGATGTGAATGGCTGCCAGTTATCCGGGGAGTTGTTTAAGTATGAGCTACCTCAGGATTTGGCTTGGGCCCACTTTTTTGTGGTACCTATACTCTCCCTCTGACCGATGTCATCGCTAGAGACACACAATCTTGGCTTTCATTTCTATGCTGTGACTGTGAGCTGTATCCTTCGACCCGTGTAAGCCTCACTCTGCATCCAATGCACCTAAAATTTTCTTGCAGCCTGCATCGACGACGTTTGCATTGGTATGGCTACCAACGACGAAGGTTAACAATGAGAAGACCAACCTAAAAGTTTTTGAGAAACCTAGTGCCAGCAGTGTTTGCCTGTAATGTGGTCATGCTGTTCCAAAACGACTTGGCATTGGATGAGCCATTGCCTCCACTGTCAAGTCAGCCTCTGTCAGCTCAGGACCATTGCCGAAATCAGGTCCTGCTTAGACAAGAGTACAATAGCCTCAAGATTATCAAGCATAGAATCGACTTCAAGCTTTTCTCTTTGACTCGCTGGTCGTTTCACTTGCTTTCAACAGCCTACACATCGACCTGCTTGCTCTTTCAGTCACGTGCTCTCGCACCACTTACCAGCTCTTTGGCTTCCAGTTGTCTCATCGCTCATCGCACTTGATTGAAACTTTTTGGTGATATGGCCCTAAGTTCGTCTTGCCTCTTCCTACAGTCCCCACCTGCAATTATTTTACATCATTCAAGTATCAGCCAAAGATGCGCTCAGCTTTCCCTGCTGCTCAGCGAACTTGTCTTTGTAGTTGCTTTGCATGCTTTGCATGTGTACTTGCACATGATTCAGTGCATGCTACTAACCATGGGTCCTACTTACCTTTTACTCTTCTGAGTGTCTTCTTGTGCTTTAGCATACTTTATCACAGCATATGACCGCGCTTGTCATAAACCCCTGGTTATTGCTTCTCTTGCAGTGAGTTGTAAAGCACTTGGATAGAGATTTGGCTCTCTGATGGCACTAGACGAACAAATTATGGTCGTCATACGAATTTCGTACGGCCAGACTAGCTGCTGTAGAATGGCAGCTGGATCCTCCTTCTCTTTTACAGGAATGGTATGAAGTTGCAGAGGATGCACAAGCTAATCGAGTTGCAGCTCAGAGCCGACATCCTATGCTGTGACGATTACGCTAGCAACTGGTGTCTGCCAGATCCTTCTGCCAAGACTGCCGACAGCAACGGTGACAATGACGGCAGCGTCTCGGCAGGAGACCTGGTGAGAGAGCACAGCCGCTTAGCCCATAGGGCCATCCTACCCGCCCCCCCCCCCCCCCCCGTGCCCCTTGCACCCACTCCTACTCTGCTGTTTGCCAATTAGTGGAGCCTAAAGGGAGGGAAGATGAATGGGGAAGGTCGGACTCGGTGAGAAGGTGGCTGACCTGCATCATCCTGTGGCCGTCAAAGGACGCTTTGCTGATGTGTGTTCAAGCATAATGATAATAGCGCTATGTAACCCAATATTTGTTCCTGGGTAGTGAGTGTTATTTCTCAATTGCTTGTACCAAACCGCTATAGAAAACGTTCATTCTCTCCTACAAACTTTGCTTTTGTGACTAGTGCAGTGAATAACTTGAAATAATCCATTTCCGTTGAGAAAACTGTTTTGTCGCTCACTTTTAGGTCACTTCATTCTGTGGCTCCAGCCTATCTCTCAGATATACTCCCACACCAAGCCAAGCATCGTACCACCTGCTTTTCGGAATCCAACAGTTTACCAATACCTCGTACAAACCTCAAATCCTTTGGAGACCATAAATTTAGTTTGTATGCTCCCAAGGCCTGGAACTCCCTCCTGACTTGTGTCAGAACATTCCCTGACTTGACCACGTTTAAAAAGAACTTTAAGACACACCTATATAGGACAGCATTTAGTGTGTCCCTTTGATTCGTCCTTCATGTGCTTATGCATGCTGACACTGTGCATGCTGCCTCTAACCACATTTGCATGCTGACCCTGTGCATGTCACCCCTAACCATGTTATACATGTTTATCAAGCATGATGTTACTCACCATTCAATCACGCTTCCCTTTGCAGCAAATGTGAAGTGCCTAGAAAGAGATTGGTTCTCTGAGGGCACTTTATCAAGTGCATTATTATTATTATTGTTATGCGATTCAGAAAGAAAGCAGCGAAGGGTAGGCAAGCAGCAGTATGCTGCTGCTTTAGCCGCTCCAGTTAGCCATGCCTCTCTCATGCCTGTCAGTCGAAGCCAGCAGAGACTGCATGTCGGATGTCCAGAAGTGCACCATCTCCAATTACTTGTGCACACCCGCTTCCTCAAGGATGCCTGCTGCCACCCACGAAGCAGCTAGCTGTGCTGCCTCGACGCCTCGAGTCTGGATTTAACGTCGATCTTCTTCGCCGCCATCGCACGCGAAAGCCACTGGAACACCGGGTTTCGTCTTTTCTTTGCATTAGGAGCTAGCATCTTCATCATTGCTGCCTGTCGTTGTCATGGAGAAGTCCGAAACAGAACTATCTGAGAAGCAGGCCCCGGCGGACTCTTCTCCGCGGGGCCCTAGCAGCAGCCGGAGCAGCAGCAGCGTGGACGTGCAGTCGTGCCTGCAGCTGCTCACAGACTCTTTTGGCGATTGGCTGGCTGCCGCCGCCCTGGCGCCTGTGGCCACCACCCAACCCAAGCAGCCGCTGATGCTCGTCAACGAAGCAGTTCGCACCGTGAGTGCCGCCCGACCCTGCGACCCGAGCTTGGCAGGCTTCTTTTCGATCGCTGCTGGCGTTTGACTGTGCTTTTGCCTTTAAGGAAGTCGATTTTCATCGCCTCGCACTTGGCCCTGCCGTTGTCAATGAATGGCTGTCGGCGAATGGTAGGATGAGGCCATATTAGGTTTCACATTTTGCCTTGCCTGCAGCAACATGCTTCAGGCGCTAGAGAAGCCCGCTAGCCCTGCAGCTAGTGCCCTTTGGTGCCTCGATCTCTCGTCGTGCAGCGGCGATTCTGTTAGGACTGAGCTGTCGCCAAGGGTTCGGCAGATAGTGCAAGGGCGGTGAACCGTAGCAGTCGGTTGAGTCTCTTTCGATTTGCCCTTGCCCGCCGTGCATCTCAGCGGGTTGTGCACGACTTGTATGGGCTCTCGTAGCTTGCCGCGCGCTTCGTCACGTTCGTTTACGTCGTGCAGTTACGCGAGCCGTGCTGTGTGCTGGACTGCACCCGTGTCTTTGTACGCTTGTCATTGCAGTTGACTATCTTATCCGATCTTTTCGTCTCTACCAGACAGTACGAGTGGATGTACGATGTGTTTAGCAACTTGCAGAAGAGCCACTATGCAGAAGATGAATTGACAGGCCAATACATAATTCACGGGCTTGCCAAGTCTTCTGCTGCTGTGATGTCCTCGTCGTCATCGAAGCTGGTAGGTTATGTGCTGACATGTGCCTGCAGACTTCTCTGCGATGGTACCGAGTCAAGCCTTCTGGTGTAGCTAGTTTTTAGTAAGAATAATAATAATTATACATGTTTAGTCACAGCGCTGAAGGCTGTGCAACCACTTTTTTGTCCGCTTGCTATTCCAGCTGATTTTATTTGCAAGGCTTTGAACTTTTCCTTGGGTTTGATTCATCTGTTTACCTCTGAATTCTTCACCTGCACATGCCTAGCAGTCACCATGTTTGTAGCTCTTCTATACGTGCTGCTGCTGCTGCCGAAGTTAGTAATAAGAATGTGCATTTGACCGGTGAACATTGTGCAAGTGCTGTATTTATTCTCTAACTGCTCTGCTCCTATTCCGCAGCAAGCTGGAGTGTTCGAAGGAACCCAAGCCTGCTTGATCTACTTAGCAGGCTGAAGGTTAAGTTTACTAAGAAAGATGGCATATTCAAAGAGCTCTAGCCCCTTATGTGTTTTTTAATTTATTTGAGGTGCTAGGCCTTGTTGTTGTAAGATGCAATAGCTTCCTGTCTCCTACCTTGTTGTGCCAACACTATACTGTGGTGTGATGGGATAGATCGGCTTTGAGTGTAAAAGGCACTGAGCTTCTTCAAGCATAAGTGATGGATTCGCCACCCATGCCCATAGATGCTGCACATGAATGCACGAAGCATTCAAATGTTAGCACTGCAGTGCTGTGACTCTCCCTGTTGCTTTCCCTTATCAGTAATTTATATGTCCGTAGGTAAGTGCACAACTGATCATGCTGGTATTTAAGCACGAGCTGTGTGCAGTCTGTGTACCTTTGCGAAATTGCGCTTGCTTTCCACGTATTCGGAGCCTAACTTTGCTTGCATTTTGAGGGGTCAGTGTGAGAAGGGATGCGCACTGCTTGCTGTCCGTGGTCGAACGTGGAGTCAGTGGCAAAAATTCCAATAAGCTTAGGGTGACACCACAGCGAGTGGAGGAAATGCAGGCAATCGTCAAGAGAGGGCAGACTCCCCCCCCCCAGCGATGCCTCGGCAAGCCTTCCTCCTACTTTCCGAGCGATGCTGCTCGTGGACCGAGGCTGCTCGTGGACCGAGGCTGCCCGTGGACCGAGGCTGCCCGTGGACCGAGGCTGCCCGTGGACCGAGGCTGCCCGTGGACCGAGGCTGCCCTTGGACCGAGGCTGCCCTTGGACCGAGGCTGCCCGTGGACCGAGGCTGGTGCGAATCGCAGCTTTGTCTCTTGCCTGCAGACGACCGGTTGAAACCGGCCTTCGTGGCCAATTGGCAGCGACCAACAAAGCTAAGCAGAGAAAGCCGGCTGCCGACCATTTGCCTGCCAAAGCAGCCTCAGCAGACTGTCCACGTCAGGCACGGTTGGGTTTGCTGACCGGTGTGTTCGAGTAAGTGCTCATCAGAAGTAGGAGACGTGGAAGACACAATGTCTCTCTGTCGTTCAATGGGCCAGCCCAACGACTGAAGCGAAAAGGCTGCCGGCCTCTAGCGGGCCTAGATCTGCTGCTCGATCGTTTCTTGCTAGAAAAGTATGTAAGGTCGGCATTTGCTTCGGGGGGCGTAGATCCAGAATGGGATACTTGCTACATTTGTTTTTGTTCAGTTTTGTTGATGACTCGTTGCATTCTTGTGAAGAAATCATAGAATGCATCTCTCTGGTGCAGGATGGCGCAGGCAAGGAGAGGCTGACCAAGGTCATCGAGCAGGCACTGAAAAGTAACCACGTTCCCACTAAGATGAGTGCCCTGACCGGCAGCATCTACCTCATCAGCACCAGAGATCCAGACATCGTGCGAATGCTGCTACCGGTCGTGAATGAGAGTGCACGCCAGCAGCTTGATGCTCTGGACAGGTAACCTCTGTCTCGCGGATACTCATGCGGTGTACCTAGAGATACATGCAAGCTTGCCGGAGCAGCCACCAGATTGTATAGTCCCCTATCCGACCTAATTGTCATTCTCTTCTGACTAATAGACTCATTCGCACTCACGTTCAGCTAATGCCAGGCAAAGGTCGTGTGTATCAGTTCCGGCATTAGTGTGAGAGCAAAAGGCTGAAGAATCACCCTGGATTGACCGGATGGTTTCTTGGCATGCATTGGTAGTGGCTACTTGATGAAAAAATTAGTGCCTGGAAGCTCATTGCTTAAAGCTGGTCTGTTTCTTGTTCGTAGTCCTTAAGAAATGCACGTGCCTGTTTACATAATAATGATAATAATACATTTGAATAGTGCCCTCAGAGAACTTAATTACTCTCTAGGCACTTTACAGGTGCTGCATAAAAGCATTCCAGAAGTTTGGTGGTAACATCCGCAAGGAGCATGTAGCCGCTAACAGCCGCACCCACAAAGCCGGCAGCATCGCCGACTGTTATGAACATGCATATTATGGCAGCGTTAGTTTCGCCAACTGCTATGAACGTGTATATTAGGTATAATCGTGCATGCCTATTATCACTTTGCTATCGTCATCCAAATGCTTTGCTTGATGGGATTGCTGTTGCCAGGGTCCTTGAATTGGGTTTCTCCAAAGGACAACCTAGGCATTGCCACCACGGTTGCCGGAAGCTCTGCTTGTTCGGTGTTCGGTATTCAAAGAGCATTGTCTCGTTCTACCCTGCACGATCGGCTCGAGAGAGAGAGAGAGAGAGAGAGAGAGAGAGAGAGAGAGAGAGAGAGAGAGAGAGAGAGAGAGAGAGAGAGAGACAGAGAGAGAGACAGAGAGAGAGAGACAGAGAGAGAGAGACAGAGACAGAGAGACAGTGAGACAGAGAGAGAGCTGCTGTGAATCACTCGGAACTTTAATGGTCATCGGGCTTACTAGAACCCCGGTGTCCCATCTTAACGCTTGCCTTTGGAATGCTTGTTCAGTGTGTAATAAACCCTTAATAATGCATGAGATTATTTTGGACGGCAGTCTTGACCTGCTCGTCTTAATCGAGATCTGGCTGAAATTGTCAAACTTTCCGACCATAACCGATGCCACACAGACAGGTTTCTCATTCTTTCATATGCTAGATCAAGGAAAACTGGTGGATGAATCGTCATATTCGCACGTTTCTCCCTCAATTTCAAACCGTGTGCAGTCCCTTTGAAGCAGTCTTTCGAATCTCGTGTCCCTCCAACAACAAGCTGCCAGTGGTAGCAATAATCATTCGTCCCTCCCTCCCAGGTATGAAGTCCACCTTTATCTCAGATTTCTGTGATCTCATTTTTATTCTGTGTAAGAAATCGATCTTTCCTCGTTATGGATGGTTTAACATTCCTTTTGACGACTTAACTGATGCCGTAAGTGTCGAATTTCGTGCACTGACTGACTCATTTTCTGTTGTGGCTCATTTGCATGACCCCACTCACAACAAGGGTCAGACAGTAGATCAAATATTCTCCCACAAGTGTATGCTATCATCTACTATTATCAAATTATGCTCATCTGTACACCTCGTTCAGTCTTTTTAGTCTACAGTCTGTGCCCTCCTTCGCATCCAAAATTATCTATGAATTACGAAACCTCAAGAACCTTTACACTGATGCTATCAGAGCGAAAATATCTTCTTCGCCGCTGCTGCTCAATCCCCCTTCCGACCTGTCGCCATTGATAGAATGCTACAACGAGACACTTGCTGGCGTGCTTAACGAGTTAGCACCACTGACTCAGCGTGCTGTGTGTCCTCGCCCAGACGGCCTGTGGTTTATGGCAGACATTAGTGCATGGTCTGCTTCTTTTCAAGTTTATACTCTCTCTCTTGCCGATGTGATCATCACGTTGTGGGTGCGGATCGTAGGTCGTGCTCGCTCGCATAGCCTCCCAGGCTTGACTCGACCGTGATGGGCTTGCCACTAAGGTGGCACTGGATGCAGTGCAGCTTCGCACTTGTCATCTGTCGTGCTGAAGTCCAGTACGCATCTTGTGTTGTTGAATGAATATTTATGAATGGCTGTGCCGTGTGTTGGTTGCTTCCCTGCAGCTGGTCAGTGTGATTCAGATGATCCACAGAAGCTTGTGCTTCCATTCCATCCTTCCTGCCATCCAGCATGTCGAACTCTCTTAATTCCCGTGCAGCAGGTTTTGCTGACATTCCTTCTTGAATGTCAGCAAAACGAGTCAAATTGGCTCTGCCAGCATATCTCCAGTTGCATCAGCTCGAAATCTAGGTGTCATATTCCAAAGCGACCTCTCGTTAGACGACCACATCAGCTCCACAGTCAAATCAGCCTATTTTCAGCTTCATAACATTGCTAAAATTAGGGCTTGTTTAGATAAGGATACCACGTCCAAGTTGGTCCATGCATTCGTGACATCTCGTCTCGACTTCTGCAACTCACTGCTTACTGGCCTACCAGCATGTGCGATCAGGCGATTGCAGCTGGTGCAAAACTCTGCAGCTAGGCTTGTCTGTCGTGAGCTGCGCAGTTGTCACATTACTCCACTTCTCGCCGACCTGCACTGGTTACCAGTCAAGCAACGGATTGACTTCAAGGTTTTGTCGCTCACTTTTAGGTCTCTTCATTCTATGGCTCCAACCTATCTTTCAGATATACTACCCTATCAGGCAAAGCATCGTACCACTCGCTTTTCGGAATCCAACAGTCTAGAAATACCTCGTACAAACCTTAAATCCTTTGGAGACCGTGCATTTAGCTCGTATGCTCCCACAGCCTGGAACTCCCTCCCGACCTGCATCAGAACATCCCCTGACCTGACCACATTTAAAAGAAACTTAAAAACATACCTATTTAGGACAGCATTTAGTGGGTCCTTGTGATTCGTCCTCGATGTGCTTATGCGTGCTGACACTGTTCATGCTGCCACTAACCACATTTGCATGCTGACCCAGTGCATGTAACCCCTAACCATGTTATTCATTTTGTTTGTTTTTCAAGCATGATTTTACTTACTATTCTATTGCGTATCACTTTGCAGCAAATGTAAAGCGCCTAGAAAGAGATTAAGTTCTCTGAGGGCGCTTTTTCAAGTGCAATATTATTATTATTATTATTGAATGGCAGCAGACTTTCCCAAATTGAAAGACAATAAAACCAACTTACCAGCTATGGGAAAACCTAGTGTTCCTGGGAAATTGGAAATGCCACTCTCAAAATGTGCTCGGCCAGCATATCTCTTGTAGCTTCTGCATGCAGCTGGGTGTTATGTTCCAAAGTGACCTTTCTCTAGATGACTACATCAGCTCCTCAGTCACGTGTGCCTACTTTCAGCTACGTACCGTTGCAAAAATCCTGGCCTGCTTATATAAGAATACCACAGTGAAGCTGATGTCATTTTTGACATCCCATCTACAAATATGTAACTCACTACTCGTAGGTCTTCCTACCTGTGCGATAGACCACTTACAGTTGGTGCAAGACTCTGTGGCTAAGCTTGTCTATCACAAACGCCAAAGCTGCCGCAGTACACTACTTCTCATCCAACTGCACTGGCTCCACATCAAGCACTTATTGGCTTCACGGCTCTGTCACTCACTTTTAGGTCGCGTCATTTCTTGCTTCAGAATACCTATCCGAAATACTTCCTAATCAGGCTTCGCATCGTACCACCTGCTCTTCTTCCTCAGTTTGTTTAGTCGTGCCTCAGATCAGCCTCAAATCGGTTGGAAACCATGCCTTCAATTTGAATGCTCCCAAAGCCTGGAACTCACTTTTAACTGACTTGACGTCTTTCTCTAACTTGACATTTAAAAAAAGAGGCACACAAACCTGACTGTTAATCGGAGTATTCGCTCGTCCGATTGAGTTGTCCTTCGCATGCGTCCTAATGCTTGCTGACCTTGCGCATTTTATAACTAACCGAGTGAGTGTTGTACTTATTTTCCAGAATATGTAAAGGGCCTAGAAAGGAATTTAGTTCTCCGAGAGCCCTATACAAATGCATTATTATTATGTTGTCACCAATGTCCTTCCTATTGCTGCCACGGCCAAATCCGTGACCATCCTTTATAGCCAGCCTCGATATATATTACATCGTGTGCTTTTAGGCCAATCATCTTTAGTGAAGACAACTCGCTGGTGCTATGGTCCACTGTGTTTTATGTCCTCGAAACTTTTCCGGAACACGTGAAGGATAGCGAGCTGCGGTCACAGGCCATTGAAGTAAGTTTCTGTGCCTCGCCACCGTCTTTGCTAGACTTAAAAGCTTCTGTATTCCACTAGTTCTGATTGCTTCCAAGTTTATTTAAATATTTTTGCACACCTTTTTAAGTCTGGTGTTTCACACACTCTCAAACCTGTGCCAAATTGTGTTGTGCCACTTTTGAAGTTCGATGGAGCAAAATGTCGATAGCAGGTGCTTCACGTTATAGTATGCTGTATTATTACTGTTATTATTACCTAGACATGCCGCTTTTGCAGTCTTGTAAGTTGTTGCCCTCCTCCGGCATACGCGAGCATACAAGCACCCGAGGACTGTGCACTGATTTGGCTGCGAGAGCATCAAGCCTCGTGCGTGAAGCCCCACCGTGTGCACGACAGGCGATCTCTTCAGTCATGTGATGACACACCCTCGCTTTCGTTGGCACTTTTGGTGGGCCTCTTGCGTTCATATGCATAGGCATAGTTACGCTTGAGTCGAATTGACAAATGTTCCTGTAGTAGCACAGCGATTACTTTTCTGGACTCGTTTTTGGGCTCTGCCATCTGCAGACTGTCGTCATCAGCCGCTGTGCTCGGCAGCTTGGATCGCATGTCTTTGTGTCGCCTGGCCTCGGCCATTCATCGAACCTGCTTGCCTGCATGGGAGAGGTTTTCCTGGTTGATTTCATGTAGCGTGATCGCAACAACGTTTTTAGGAGTTTTAAATGGATGAATGCCACTCACGAAGGGAAAGATTTTGTTGGAGTGGGAGACCTCATAGCCATCGTCTCTTGGATGGAGAGTGCAGTGGCGAAGCTGCTCACCACTTAGCAACGTAGGGACCAAGTCTTCATAACACATCTATTCCGAGTAAACATGTCCAATTAAGCTGCCTATGTGCATAGTGCATCGAAGCTTATATGCGGTCGCAACATGGGGTGAGAAGTTTCTGTCTTGCAGTCACATCGAGGGTTGAGAATGGATCTGTGATGCAATCTTGGAGTGGCTTAGGAAGTGCCAGGAGCAACCTCAGGCCTTGCCTGCTACATCACCCTGGCGATTGGGCGCACCCTGGCGCGAGGTCACGCAGTTATGCTTGGCAGATGAGGAACTTCTAGCTAGCGTGTAACGCCTATCTGCAAGGAATGGCATGAAAACCAAGCCTCGACCCTTGAGTGCGATGGTGAATGCGATGATGGAGGTAGCCAGTGTGGCCCTGTACTGTTATACTTGAACTGTTTCGTCCTCGGCTTGGTTGCCTGACAGCAAGCCTGGCCTCGGGCAGACTTGAAAAAGAGTCTGCTCCGTTGTGCTGGCTTGGCTTGGATTCTCGAGTGCTAGCCTAAATTAAAGCTTCTCGAGGTCAGATTTTCTGGCCATCGGGACGTTGCCACCATGGCCCGGTATGATGCTAGGGAGCTGTACACCTCAGTGATCAGCCGTCGGCTGTGCCGAAGCTGTTTGAAGCAAACGCCTGTCTTAGAAGACATGAGGGGTACGTTGTTGCACGCAGCTATATCCCCACAAGGCGCTTTCTGGGGGAAGGGTCGCACACTTGCAAGCATACCAGGAGATGGAGTGTGAACTGATGGACTGGCTTGAAGTACCCGAAGCTGCTGGATAAATGCTCGCGACCATCGAGGCGGCCACAGAGATGTCATCTCGGTTTGGCCCGAGCAAAGATGCTGCGCTCGGCGGTCTGTCGGCCACGCCTGCCGGCCAGATTGACTGAGCTTGAGCCTCAGCTACCCCCCCCCCCCCCGTCAAAAGTGCCACGTGCGTTGCACTTTTAGACGGTCTTGCCTGGGTGTACTTCAATATAAGTCGGTCCCCCTCCCACTCAGAGTCGTTGAACACTTTCTGGGAGGTCGTCTGAAATCTGTAACTTGTCCTCCAAACCCAGTCAGGCTGCCACTAAACTTTCTCTAACCCCCTTCCCTCGACCAATGGCATGCGGAGGTGCTCCGGTGAGAGCACATGATGGATTGTGACTGCTTGCCAAGATTGCAGCCTGTGCCCGGCAGACAGACTTCTAACTGGCATCGGCCAGAGAATCCGTAAACATAGAGTTTTGAACTGCAGGACTCGGTACCGAATGCCTCGATGCTCTAGCTGATTTAACAGCCTCATTTGTGTAGTGACAGAAGAGCCTTTACAGCTATCACCACCGCTTGCAGCAGCAATATAGGATCGCCCGAAGCAGGATTCGAACCCACGACCTCGGGACCGAGGTCGTAATAAGCAACTGCCTTACCTAGTGTGCCATCGAGGCTCACCGCTCTGGTGAAAACCGCTGATCGTCGGCAAGTAAACAAGTGTGGGCTAAGTCTGTGTCTCAGTGATCAGACTTCCTTACACTGGATGCTCAGTTGGACTGTGTTTGTTACTGCGAAATGTTCCTCTCTTTTAAGCCGAACTGCCTCTCTGCAGTGCCTGGTGCTAGTAGGTGAGTCAGTGGTTCTCCTTTCTAAGGTTGCCGTTAAGAAGATGAATGCTCAGGAGGAGAACATGACTGCTCCCATCCTCGGTGTGCTCGTCGGCTCGCTCGAACGTCTCGTCGTCACGCCGGGCTTTCTCAGTGCAGACGAGCGAGACATGCTCGCAAAGTCAGCCTGCGACAGGTGAAAGCAGGCCGCCCTCGTCCCGTGTGGCACCACGCTGCAGCGTGACATGGCGCTGTAACTCCGTGTGACGGTGCTGTGGCAAGGTCTGCGATAATCGCTAGCTACCTTGCCCCTTGACTCGCTCGTGCCCCATTTTCCCTATTTTCCCGTGGATGTTGCTCCCCTCCGGCCGGCCACACGGCACCGAGGAGGGCACCTGGAGCCTGTGCTGGAACATCGGCTCAGAGCACGGAGCGTCGAGCGAGCGATTTCTCGAACTTGCTCGCCCCATCTCGCTGCTGCGTTCAGACCTGCTTCTCGTGCTTGCCCTGCTGCCCGACCTGACCGCCGCCGGCAGCCGTCCTGCTGGGCTCGGCTATTCGTAGGCACGGATGGGAGCCTTTAGCCGACGGATAGAGAACGGGCGCCTCACTTGCGCGAGCGTCGTGTTTGTTGCAGGCTGAGCCAGCGGCACCCGCAGCACGCTCTGATGGCCCTGAGGCTGCTACTGTCTTGCATGTATTCAGGCAAGTGATGGCATGCAGAGGTCGTCGGACACTTGCTGCGACTTCACCCCCAACACACACCCTCCAAAACATCCCACGAAGCCCTTCCATCGTAAGCTCTCCCTGTCCAGCCGAACCGCATGGCAGCTCAGATCGTGGATTGGAGTGGATTGGAGTGGATTGCAGCAAATCTGTATTGCCTGCTGCAAGAGCCGGGCCGGTGGCTACAAAGGCTCTTCTGCTGCTATGTAAATGAGAGGCAGTTCAGTCTCAGGCCTGCCTTTGCTTCTTTTTTCTTTTGCTTTGCCACATGCCGATGGCTGCAGCACCTTTTGTTCTAGCTCGTCAGCCGACCCACCAGTCCCCTCCACCCATCCCTCTTCCCCGGCTTAATGTGATTTACTCGCCCCACCCCCCTTCCTTGTTGTGCGTTAGCCATTGTCTGGTCTGCTGCTTCCGTGCAGAGCCAACTTCTCAGCCAGCTCAGCCAGGAGACGTCACCGCCGGTGAGCGCCAACACGGCACACCATTTGCCGGAAGTGAAGGAGACATTGTTGCGCGCATGGAGCAGATCACTGTGCTGTTTGACAGGTTGGTAGCACTAACCTGCTTGCACAGGCATAACCAGGGATTACTGGTAACTTTGTTTTGAGGTTGATTTTGCCAGTTGTTTTCTTTGCCGTACATAAACTGAGCCAATTTTGGATGTCTGTGGGTTATCTGCGAGTGTGCATGTTAATGTGTGCGCGAATGTTATTGTGTGTCTGCGCTCATTCACGCTTTCACCCCTGCTCGGAGGCCCCACCCACCCCACCACCACCACCCCCACTCCACCCCCACCTGATTCATGTCTCCATATGTGCAGGCATATCTGTCTTGCGAGCATATCTGTGCAGGCATGATCCTCATCTTTTAATCACTCCCTCGATTAGATTGACGAGGCTTGGTATGGATGTGGTGGCATCAGGTGCAGGCGATGCGACAGAGGCACCTGTAGCCCTCTCTCGATCAGAGGCTCCATGCGCAGGCACGATGATATGTACACCCGTAGACTTGTAGCAAAGGGGTGGGCAGTGCCGCCCACATTGGCTCTATCCGAGAAGGCTACATGGCCAGCCGGCCCTCTCTTTTGGCCTCTGATGAGTTGCTGCTCTGGGCAAGGTCAAGTTCTCACCCTTCCTAGGCTTAATCCTGGGCACATCCCCCTCGATGACCAGTTGCTATGACCGAGCGGGCGAGTGGTCAGGCTCTCACTGCACTCACTGCACACACTCAAGCACACACACAACCTCACTTGCTAACCATAAGATGCCCCCACCCATCCATCTAGAGCAGTGGTTCTCAACCTCCTAATGCTGCGACTCTTTAATACACTTCCTCATGTTGTGGCGACCCCCAACCATAAAATTATTGCGTGCAAAATTGGAAATGCATGTTTTCCGATGGTCTTAGGCGACCCCTGTGAAAGGGTCGTTCGACCCCCAAAGGGGTTGAGAGCCGCTGATTTAGAGTAACGTGCCTCACCACTGCTTTTTCTCGTCTGCCTCTAATCGCTGCCTGCTGCTGCCTTGACACGACACTAGCTCGTGCCCTTTTTCTATGCATCGCACTTTAATCATATCATGTCACGCGGTCAGGTTGGAAACTTGAAACGCCTCCTTCCAATCAGGCAATCCGAGTGAAGTGCCACTGGTGACCCCTGTTTGCCAATTTCAGGATCCGGAAAGGCTACCCGCACGAAGCACAGGTGGTCGCACAGCTACTGCCGACGCTGCTCAGCGATTTCTTTACCATTCAGGACGTGATGAACAAAGTTATTTGCGAGTTCCTGTCGAGCCAGCAACCGCATCCACAGCTACTGGCCCGTGTTGTGTTCAAGGTTAGCCTCCTTAGACTCGGCACCGCCATGGTGCACGACTCGTTCATCAAAACCGCCAATAGCTGGCATTTGCCATCGACTGTCAGTCGTGCGCATGTCTAACTCGCGCAGACATCCTCGTGCATTTGCCCGCTCGTGCGCTTGCGGATCTGTGCTGGCCTGGTCTCGGCCACATGGTGCTGCGGCCGTAGCTTGATGAGCCTATTCGGCCGCACACGGCCGATCCTATTTCTCATTGGCCGCGCCCCTCGCTCGAATCGCCCACCAGGTCTTCGAGGATCGCATCGTCGTGCAGCAGGAGCTGCCGCTAGTGCAGGACTGGGTGATGCTGTCACTTGGCAACTTCACACAGCGCACACCGCTGTCGATGGCGCTCTGGAGCCTCGCCTGCTTCTTTGTGAGCGCCTCCGCCAACCAGTGGCTGCGCGCCATGTTCCCGCACGTGGTCGCCAGCATGGGCCGAACGGACGGCGCCGGCGAGCGCATGTTTCTCACAGCGGCGCTCGACTTCTACTTCCGCTTGCCATCCGACACCGCCAGGCGCTCGTTCGTTGCAACATTCCAGGCAGCGGCCTCAGCCGGCGCCATCGACGCAGCGCCGTACTCGCGCCTTCTCCTCGCCTGCTCGGCATCGCCAGCCATCGGCTCGAAGCTGCCGCCGAACGTCGCGGCCCAGGCGACCTAGCCGTTAGCTGATGCTCTGGGCGGGTTGGGCTTCCCGGTGGGGGAGGGGCAGCCCCAGTCGACCATGCATGCGGCCCAGCAGACCAAAGGTGTGCCTCGTCTTCGTCGCAGCCGCTGGATTTCTTTGGACGAGCACCCGGCGGTTGGGCTTGCATGTGGCGCCGCCAGCAATAGTGGGAATTCGAGTCCCCACCCGGCAGTGCGGCAGTATACAAGGTGCTCTGCAAGCCTTGTTCTGGTGTTTCTCAGCTTGCCATTCGAATGCAATCAAATTCCAAGCGGCAGGCCGTTCGTGCCAACCGCGCCCTGAGCACGTGATGCACCGGAGACTCGTGTGTACCTTGTCGGTCGTGCCCTGTGGCCTGTTGGCCAGAAGGCCCTCACGAACCATCGGGTCGCAATAGGGATCGATTGCAAGTCATGCTCGTATGTATGCTTTATGCGTCTTGTCGAGACTCGCTCGTTGTCCACATTGGATCGTGTCACTGATGCTTGTGTTCGTCTGCTTCTTTTCGTGATAAGCGAGTCGCGAGACGAGGCGTTAAATTAAACTGCACTTATGTTGACACCTTTTCACTGTCAGTATCCCCGGCTCAAATTTGGAAGGATCCACTCGGCGGAGCTTTTGCGAAGAAAGCGCCGTGTCAGGCTGCGGCTCCAGGCCGCACTTCGGCAGTTGTAGCTCGCTGGAGCCGCTCACCTTCGCTCGCTCTCCTGCTCCTGTCAGATCCCCGTTCGTCCATTTTTTTTAAACGGTGGACCGTTTTTCTGTGGAGTGTGGGAGCCTCTGGCGGATGGTGTCACCCTCTCCCCCCCCCCTCCGGCTGCCTAACTGCCCCCTCTCGGAGGCCGGATTCGGCTTTATGTTTTGTGAAGAAAAGATTGACCAGATAAGAAGCAGCCGCTCGCCTCTGCAATGTTATTGCCTCGGCATTTTAGCTGGTGGCTGAATGCTGTCAATTGAGTGTCGTTTAGCCGGTCACCGTCGAGCACAGGCGGCATCGCCTGGACTGTGTTTCGGGTTACTGCAATTATAAGGGTATTGGCTTGCATCGCTGAGATCGCTCGGGGCTCCTTCAAGCACGTCAGTCGCAGTGTCGATGCTTTTCTTTTAAGGACTTCCATGCTGGGAAAAGCTTTGAGAATTTTGGAAGGAGCTCTTTTGTGCACAGCATCTGCCAGGATAACAGCCTTAAAGGTCCAAGAAATATATATCAAGTAATGTACACAAGCTCGAAAAACTCGCTTACACTGGGAATCGAGGTATGGTTTCAAACTTGTTAGTGTTTAAAACACCCTGGCCTACACAATTCCACCGGAGTATCAACTAATAATTCGGTTTGATTACCGGGTTCAAAAACACTAGTTAGCGCCTTGTTGCAGTATCTGGAGCGACTTTCGACACTGTCTCTATTTTCGAAGGATTTTATTTAGTTTCGCCGTCAGAACACTGAATCACGATTCACTATGTGCACCGAGTATCCTTCTCTGTAAACGTATATCTCGACATCTATGACCGACATTTCCTCATTAACAGTCTAGAATTTGAAGCGAGGTACTTTAGGCATTCGAAACCATAGGCCTGACGTTTTCAAAACGGTGCAAGAAATCGATGAAGCAGTAATTACTCAGTGGCCCTTTCTGACGAACAACGACGTAATCATTTTAAGCCGTTTCCTATGTCCCGACTGGCTTGGTTTGCCAAATGACTACTAAATTGAGCTTTACCTCAAAACCTTAATTCGCGCTATAGTATATAGGTCACACGGTTTTAGCCTCTCGGGTGTTTGCAACGACTTATGTGGAGGTTTTATCCAGTCCCGTGCCTCTTTTTTCATCAGGAATCGTACGTGGGTGGTTTCTCACTTAAACTGCACCACCGATTGCTCGTGCAGTGTCGAACCATGGCGATCGTGCTTCTGAGCATGTGCAAAACCAGATGTCTCAAACCTTGACGGTCCCTGAATATAGGCCCGACACAATCGTACGGATGTATTTTTCGAGACCTCTTCGCAGACGTGCTAATTATATATATTTCTGGTGGTAGCGTCAAAAGTTAACCATCGAAAGCTGCAACTGTTTCTCGGAATCCGCTTGAAACAACCGAACAAGTTTGCTTCACATATTTATCACTTGCTGTAAGCTAATGTACGAGGCAGTATACATAATTTGCTACAACTATTTCTTCTTAATATTAATGCTACTACTTACGGCGGAGTGTTTGGCCTCGATTTCGTAGGACTCGACAATGTATGAGGTTCTGTCGTCTTACCCGAGCTGCGTACAGTTCTTGGGCTAGCACTCGGTGCCTGCCAGGCCGTCAGCGGGCAGAGCTCGGCTAGGCACAGACCATGAGCAGGTCCGCCTCTCGACGTAGCTTCAAGAGCGCGACACAAGTTTAGCGGCCACCGAGTAGTTTAGGTGTCCAAAAGCTTGTAGCGATTAACGGACAGTCGCAATATCCGGTTCGATTGCTCCATTCTGGCTCGCCCATTTTTTGTCGCTCTAGTCGTCCAGTCGATGACACTTGGGTTCTTAATTGTCAGACTTGGATAGCAAAAGCTGGTTTACTGAGAAAGGCTTGGCTTGAAAGGAGCTACTCTTCATGCCACGTCCAATTCATTAGGTGGCTTCGCCCGTATTATCTCGACTTACAGCTGAATTTAAAGCGAATTCTGAGCCTTTTTCAAAATGAAGGACGCCTAATCAAATGTCGTTCGAGTGAGAATTCCTGGGGAGGATAGAGATGGGTGATATGAATCTTAGACGTGGGTGACTAAGACACAAGATGCGGCCAGATCTTGACCTTGTCCGGGGAGCCGATCATTGGAAAGCTGAAAAAGCTGGTCGGGCAGCCAAGCCACCAGGAAAGCCCTTCAAGTAAGGCCGTGGCTCACCGGCCCCCTTCCCCATCCCCTACGATGCAAAGTGACGATATATATATACGGAAGCGAGAGACGGGTGCACTTCGAAAGGAAGTGCCATTTTGGAACTGGTTTCGTAAAACATAACCCAGCGAAGAAGTCGGGCAGAAGGTTTTCCTAAGTCCGGGCGAGCTATTAGCCTTAAGTGGTCGTTTCCGAATCGGTTAATTGTCAGAGAGAAACCTCGGGTCGACAGTCACCATTTCTGGGCGTGGCAAACGTGTGCTTCTCTTCGAGGAATTTAAAATTAGCCAAGCTTGCCAAACCAGTGGTGAAGAATCAAAAATGCAGGACGATCAAACGGCGCCTGCCAATATTTCCAATACTTTACCTCTGGTTTTCAAGCTTGCTAATTAAAACTCCTTTAAGAGAAGCCGCACGTTTGCCAAACCTGTGGTGGCCAGATGGCCTGCCATTAAAACAGAAAAACCTAACGAGCACTAGTGATAAGTGCACGGAGAAAGAGCTCACCGCTGGCTTTGAGTCTGTCTGATTCTCATCGAGCCCGATGCGGCAGCAGCTTGGAGCAGCCTATTCAAAGCTAGCCAGAGGACGCAACCAAGATAGAGAGCTGGCGCCCGAGGCAGAGTCGAAACAAAGAGGCTCAATGTGCAAAATCTGAGAGGGGCTCGAATTTGTGCGAGCGTTCAGCCAGTACGACCTTATGGTTTGGCCTACGCTGGGACGAACTGCTGGTCTCCGTCCGGCGAGCTGCCGCCCCGTGAGCCGCCTTGCTAGTACAGGACGTTCTACACGCGTGCCCGGTAGCCCCTCCCCTTCCGAAGCAGCGCTAGCCAGCACTGAAGGTCCCCAGGGCCTTAGTGCAAACGAAGGAAGTAAGTTATCTGCAGATAGGCAGACGTTCGGACAATGCCGAACTGCGGCGGGATTCGCCAATCGGCGAGCTTCTCTGCATCCCGCTCGTTTCCGTCGCTACGAGCTTCTCTACATCTCGCTCGTTTCCGTCGCTACGAGCTTCTCTACATCCCGCTCGTTTCCGTCGCTACGAACTTCTCTACATCCCGCTCGTTTCCGTCGCTACGAGCCTCTCGAGATAACGACCAGTGAGCGAGCGGCGAGAAATCGGGGGATGGGTGCGTGGTGAAGTAGGAAGTAGAAGAATGAGCAGCATTCACAACCAGACGCCTAGGTCAACTCTCGAGGCTCTGCACGGCGCTGAGCCACGCTTGCTTGCAGGCACCGCAGAGCAGGCTTTTCGGCTGAAGCGCGGTGCAGCTAATTGGCAGACACATGATTGGCGGTAGACGGTTCCTACGGCTGCAGGAGCTCGCACAAACGGCCGAAAGTTGGACAACCTAAGAATGTAAAGAAACTAACATTAGTCGGCTCATCACTTTACAGCAAGGTAGCTCTCTAGATAGGATAATTCGGAGGGTATAGGACTCGGCTGCACTTGGTCGTGAATATTGGCGGCGGCTGTGACGATTCTCTAGCTGGCTGAGACACATGTTCGACGATTCTCTCGCTGGCTGGGACACGTGCGACTATTCTCTTTCGGGCTGGGACACGTGTGCGATGATTCTCTCGAAGGCTGACAGGATGAAGTTGCTATGAACTTGTCGTATTGCCAGCCGGTCGGCCGATTCTGACTTCAACACAGTGGGAAGAACTGCTTAATTTTATTAAGTTTAGCTGTGTTCCGGATATGAGACTCGTTATCGCTGACTTACCTACCCATCACTTTCTGGTTAACTGACAACTGAAAATATCGCGGTACCGAAACTCGGCCTAACAAAAAGAGACATCGACCTAATATTAGACCACGTAAGCCAAAGAGAAACAACTCCTCCGGGCACTTATTTTGAGCTAAAACAGGTGCTTCCAACTTCGCTTAAGCCGCCTTTACGAGTCCAGTCATGCTTCTGTCCTGCTTTGGTCTTCCTGCTCGTTGGAAGTTTACATTGTCATTTACATCCTCATGCTTCCTACTTACTCCGCCCCCAGAGGGATCTGACCCTCTCCTTACCTGACCACATTTAAAAAGAATTTAAAAGCACACCTGTTTAGGACAGCATTTAGTGTGTCCCTGTGATTCGTCTTTGATTTGCTTGTTCGTGCTGACACTGTGCATGCTGCCACTAACCACATTTGCATGCTGACTCTGTGCATGTCACCCCTAACCATGTTATTCATTTTGTTTGTTTATCAAGCATGATATTACTCACCATTCAATTGCATTTTCCTTTGCAGCAAATGTAAAGCACCTATAGAGAGATTAAGCTCTCTGAGGGCGCTTTATCAAGTGCATTATTATTATTATTATTATCTGGGTATAAATGCTTTTGTTAGTGAGGTAGGAGATGGCCCTCCGAAATGCGCCTCTGGGTAAATATTAACCAAACCCTTAATCACCCGCCGCCTCACTCTCCGATTCTTGTATTACGCCTCACAATCTGATTCTTGTATGATGCCTCACTATCTGGTTCTTGTATGATGCCTCACTATCTGGTTCTTGTACGATGAGCTCTTAGTTTCCGAATAAGCAGGGACTCTCTTGGAGTGCTTTGATGCTTTCGCCGGTCAAGTCGTCGGCCATGCTTTTCAAAGCAATCAAGAAAGCTTGCCCTTGACAGCGAATGTATGGTCATTTCCCAAGTCTTGCTGCCCGAGTCTTTGCAAGGAGTAGAACCACATTTGGCTACTGAGTCTTCGTTAAGTCTTCCCTAAGTCTTGGGCCGCTCCCCAATATTGATGACGTATACAATAAAGACTCGATCAGGACGGAAGCAGGTAGGAAGCAAGACTCGCCGGTGTAAACCTTGCTATAGAAATACGGACTCCATCTAATCAGGAGGCTAGTAATCAATTATTTGCGAAGTAAATCCAAGGTAGATCGACACGACGGGCGTGTACCATTTTCTAATAAAGGTACGGTTGCATCCAAATTTTGATAGTTTTGCCCGAGGAGAAGTTATTGGGATATGTGAGCCCTGCTTTTATTTTCTCCAGCATCATATGCGCGAGATGACTCGCGTTACGAGCTCCTTCAGGTGTACACTGGCGTCATTAATGCTGTCTGTGACTTGAGATGCAAAATATTTTTGTGAGGAAATGCCCTGCATCGTGGGTAGGTGTCCCAGTCGCGGCTCGTTTCGTAAAATAGCCACGCGCTCATACTGATTGCAATCCGTTTCGTAAAATGTTACCGACGCCATTCGAGCTCTTACCTTAGACTTTCCATTGCAAGGGCACCCCTTTCACGGACCAGTGTACCCTAAATTATTGGCGCCCCGTTTCGTAAGGAACCTTAACACCTGCAAAATGCACCCAATTTATTAAAAAAAAAAAAGATGAGAATTTTCTCGTACACGACTAATCGAATGCACTTAATCGAAGCAAACTTCGGGCCACTGGTGTAGCAAGCATGGGAAATGTCGTTCTGCACGTACCGCTTGAAAAATTTCGAGTCCAGCTCGATATTTCACTTCTACTTCTCCCATGATCTGGTCATTTTGACGGATGGTCATCTAGTTTCGTCAGAAACGATCGTTAGAGCGGTAAAGTGCTCAGTATTTTATTTAGAGTTGGTCCAGCGAATAGTCTTGTGGCATTCATTATCCTTGAAAATGTGCAACCTGCCAGTGCATGGTGGAACGTGAAGGTAGAGTGGGATAGAGGGACTGGCACGGCTGTATCCGTGTCAGTCCGTAAGGGAAGCATGGCCATGTGCTACAGCGGCCATCCAGCTCCGTCGAAAGTACGTGCAGCATCAGCACAGCGGCCTCAACTCCAAAACTACTAGCAGACCAAGCATTTCCCATCAGCCGGCAGAGTTTACAGAGTTTATTTTCCACGGATTCCTGAGCGGCAGCTGCTACGGCTTGACGTCTAAATACGCCCTTCGCGGCACGAAAATAGAAAAGCAGCCGGACATCCGGAGCCGCACAAGCAGCTCCTTCGATGGCAGTCGCCTTTGAAGCTGAGTCGACTGCAGCCGCTACGGCAACCTGTTGATCCACTCTGATGCAATCTGCACTGGGCAGGATGGCAAATGGCCAGAGGGTAAGTCAACGGGTGGTGGCCGAGGCGATGCCGAGCAACACCTGAAATGCTTAAATACAAAACTGAGACCACAGACTGCTTGGGCTGGCATGCAGGAATGCAACACATTGTGCGTGACATGGGCACTACTGGCTGATGGCCATAAATTGGCAAGCTATTGCAAAAGCGATACCAGGTAAACAGTCATGCAGAAGGAGCCAGTGAGAGAAAGAGAAGGAGAAGAGACATGCTGAAAAAAAAGAAAAACTGACCGAATCACAGGTCCTGCTTTCACGAATCGCTCCAAAATTAAGAGCACAACCACTCCCACTGTAACGGTAACGGTCCCGGCAGGTTGCAGCATGCTTTTTCCATCAGGCAGAGACAGCCACAGTGGAAGCCGGTAGCTCGAGCACCGCTCACGTGCCTGCATCCCGGCGCTCGCACAAGGGTGTGGCGCCAGGCAGCAGCAGCGTTCGATCAGTTCAAGGCTTCATGAATCCAGCCGGCCACTTTCTCTCCCATCGGCACGCTGGCATCGAAGATGAAAGCATGCCGAAAGCCTTCCTGGCACAGGTGTATGTTGTGGGCGTGCTCGGGCAGGCGTGCTCTCATGTCGCGATAGTAGTCGACAGGGCACCACCAGTCGGTGGCGCCGTAGTAGAACACTAGCTTGTGCGCGTGCTCACGCACGTGCGCCACGTCCAGCTCGTTGACGGCGTCCATCTCGATGCGCGCCAGGTGAAGGCAACTCCAGGCGCACGACGCGTCCAGTATGCTCATCACGCCTTGCCGGAAGCAAGCAGGCGCTCGGGCGGCCACTCCACCCGGCAGCCGGTGCCGGCGCGCCGACAGGAAGTGTGTCAGCAGCGACTGCTTCCACCGGAGCGGCAGCAACGACAGTAGGAACGCCATGCCAACCAGCAGCCACCACCAGTACCGGAAGACGGGCGTGAGCTGGCGGCCGCGAGGCGACGTCGCCATCCGCTCGACGGTGGGGAACAGCAGGAAGGCGCGGACCAGGCGCGACGAGGGCAGGTGACGCATCATCTCCAGGATGACGTGCGAGCCCATCGAGTGGCCGACGAGGATCAGGCGTGTCGCAGGCGGAACGAAACGTCGGACGAAGTCCAGCTTGTGCTCCACTTGACCGACCAGCGTGTACACGTCTCTCTTCGGCCCTGCAGCATGCGGACAGAACGTGGCAAGTGAGCCGCTGCAGCGCCAACGGGCAGCAGCAGCAGCAGCGGCCGGGCGCGGCATGAGCAGCAAAGGACTCGCGCGAAGCAAGCCACGTGCACATGCGCCGGGCAGCGCCCCTCCCCCCTGCCGCAGCGGCAGCTGCACGCGGATTGAATAACCTGACAGGCGAAGTGACTGCACCGTGGCATCGTAGGAGCGGATGGCAACAAAGAGCAGAGGACTTTATCAACTCTCAATGCAAAGCCGGCAGCACAAAGGCTTTACATATACAAGAGCGGATCGCCTTGGGGAGTGAGGCTCGTGCACAACGTGCTTGCATAATGCCATGCTTGCATGATGTCGAGTCGCACGGCCTGCCAAGGGCAGATATGCATGCCGGCCTCCGAAATTATATAAACAAATGTGAAAGGGACATCCAAGTTCTAAAAATGCAGACGGACATGCCTCGTGATCATCGGGAGTTGAACCCACGATCTTTGAACTAGAGGCAATCACGCTCATGCAGACAAAGAAGGGCTCTGCATTCGTACAGGAGTCAACTAACAGGCATGCTATAAATGGCGATCCATGCTGTAATTGACCTAACGTTCGACTGCAGAAAGCTGAGACTACTAATAACGGTTTGCATGCCAGCTGGGGAAACAGCAGCCGAGCTCTTGGCATCGAAGCCTGGCAGCAGGTCAGTGGGCAGCCATGAGTGGGCAGCCATGATTGCTTCCCCATTTACTCATTTCGTGCTGCTGCTACCCTAGACGAGGGGGGGTTGCTGTGGAGCAAGCCTAACCCTGTGGACTTGTCTGTCGGGTTTCTCTGCGAAATGCATGCAGACAACTTCAGCCCAGAGTAATCGCCTGCACACCAGGATAAAGAGACACCGTTTCAACCGCAAAAATTGAGCGAACCGGCTCCGGGCTCTGATATGACCTGCAGGACACGTGTCTGCATCGCAATAATGCATTATAGCTCAAAACTCGAGCGTGACTCGGCTTCAGTGATAAACGAAAAGAAAATGGTGTCGATGCGGCCAGAGCGAGTATGCATAAAGCCAACCAGTGACCACCGGGGGGGGGGGTGGTACTGCCGTGCTTGAGCTACGCTTTGCTTTTAGCTCACGATGGCTGCAAGGCCTGGGGCCTAACAAAGACTCGCGATGGGATGGCCAGTTGGGTCCACGAATCAACTGAAAATAAGTGCAAGTAAGCCAATAATGAGTGGAAGCAGGTCGCCGACCTAAAATAGTACTGCTGACTCGATGGCGTGTTCTTTTGTGTGCTTTTGCAAATTTTTACGAGTTCATTCTGCCCTCAGCTCATGCAATCGAGGCCTTACGCGGACATAATGCAACTCCCCCCCACCACACTCGGATCAGAAGTGCCAAAATTTAATTCCGGTTAGTCTATTGTAAGATTAAAACATCTAAAGGAGTGCATGGCCACAAACTATATTTATTAATTCTGAAATGCACAGAGAGTAATAAGATCGTAGATGCACAAGACTTAATCTTAGTTAGGCGACCCACATTCGGACATGCTTTGCTTACTTACACCCACCATATGTTATTCCTGTTAGTCCAAGGGTACATTCCTGATGGAGACCACAGGGCTACCCCAGGATTGGCTTACCTTGGCATGGTCAAGGTCTAGTCCCCCAAACAAAACTGAGTACGCCCATGCTTTCTTCTGCAGATGAGTAGCCCTTCCCCAGGCGTAATCAAAAACCGATAGTTTCCGATGTTTCTCCTAAGACATTCGTTATCGCATTATCTGATTGCAAGATCGCGGTAATGAAACAACTAAATACACTAGTAATCTATGCATAAATAAAACAGCATAGTACCGATGGATTAAAAGCACTGCAAAAGGAATGTCTACTAGAGGCGTTTTTGGCATGCATCATTCCAAAGCTCTCTCTCTCTCTCTCTCTCTCTCTCTCTCTCTCTCTCTCTCTCTCTCTCTCTCTCTCTCTCTCTCTCTCTCTCTCTCTCTCTCTCTCTCTCTGGATTATTCGGCATTGGGTTATTCACGGGCAATCTGTAATGACTCTTGCGTGTCATCGGTGTTAATACAAACAAGAGGGAAAGTAAAGGTCGGCAATTCAACAGAATCGCTTGTGAAGTGACAGAAACAGCCTTATATATATATATATATATATATATATATATATATATATATATATATATATATATATATATATATATACATAATTCATCTATATAGCACCCCAAGGGAATCCAATCTCTATTCAGGCGCTTCACTTATGCCACGGGGCTCGAGCCCACGACCTCAGCCGGGGCGAGCACCTTAACTGCTGGACCAAACCAGCTAAGCCTTAGCAGCTATCACCCTGTTTGCAGCAGATGCTCAAGAGGGCCACTGCCGCTGCTGATGGGCTCGAGCCCATGACCTGGGTCGGTCGGGACGTGCGAGCATCTTGACCCAAATTGAGACATTTCTCTTTTTAACAGAGCTGACAACTTAAAAGTGAAAAACCTGCTGTTAAACACTATGTCCACTGGGGAATTCCAGAGTACGAGTAATTTCAAAAGAATTAGTAGAACTGCAGCTTAGAGTACATGCGCCCGCCTCCATTTATTAGGATCATTCGACATCTGCCTAACGCCAACAGTAGATTGGTTACTGGATCCTGACGTGACGTAGCACGTCCATTAGAGAGAGAGAGAGAGAGAGAGAGAGAGAGAGAGAGAGAGAGAGAGAGAGAGAGAGAGAGAGAGAGAAAGAGAGAGAGAGAGACAGACAGACAGACAGACAGAGGGGCACAAAGAGACAGAGGCACAGAGAGACAGAGACAGGCAGAGAGACAGAAAGTGAGAGAGAGAGAGACATTGCAGCATCGTACACCCCGCTGATAGAGAGTAAGTCGGCTCCCGACTTACGGCCTATCAGCTCGTGATCTCTTCGTATGCATAGGAGCACCACGGCTCTACCTATGGGTAGCACGTGCACGAGCAGACACCTAGGCACAGGTACGTGCACGTAAGTCTGCTTTAGGCAATCGATCACTAACATGTTTCAATCAAATTTGATGCAGTTGGAAGAAAGCAACACAACTGTCGGCGCAGCAAGCCACCAGAAAAGGAAAATTAGGCAGTGAGACATCACATTTCCATATACTTACGGTCAAGCGACCCAAGATAATAACAATAATAATAATGCACTTGATAAAGCCCCCTCCGAGAACTCAATCTCTTTCTAGGCGCTTTACATTTGCTGCAAAGGGAAATACAATTGAATGGTGAGTAATATCAGGCTTGATAAACAAACAACATGAATAAAACACACCTATTTAGGACAGCATTTAGTAAGTCCCTGTGATTTGTCCTTCATGTGCTTATGCGTGCTGACACTGTGCATGCTACCACTAAACACATTTGCATGCTGACCCTGTGCATGTCACCCCTAACTATATTATTCATTTTGTTTGTTTTTCAAGCATGATTTTACTTACCATTCAATTGCATTTCCCTTTGCAGCAAATGTAAAGCGCCTAGAAAGAGATTAAGTTCTCTGGGGGCGCTTTATCAAGTGCATTATTATTATTATTAACATGGTTAGAGGTGACATGCACAGGGTCAGCATGCAAATGTGGTTAGTGGCAGCATCCACAGTGTCAGCACGCATAAGCACATGAAGGACGAATCACAGGGACCCACGAGATCAAGGTGTAGCTCCTTACTGGAAACAATTGCAGGCTACGGTTGCCTGGGGCCCCAATCCACCAAAGTCACCGTAGCTGAGTCACCGAGCGATGGCCACCAGGCCCCCCACCCTGGGCCTCAGCTCTAGGCTAAGTTGCACGCAGCACTTTACGACCTAGGTTGCTGATTCGAGTCCTTCAGCAAGCATATCTCTATTGCTCACTCCAAGCAAAAAGTGATGCAGTTGACTGTACGAGGCTGTTGAATCGTTCAGCCGTTAAGCTTTTTTTAATCTACGACCTTTAAGCCACGTGGATCACCAGTGGGCTTACCGTCAATAGTGTCACGGGTAGTGCAAATCAGTCACCTGCTCACGAAGGAGCTGCTTGGCCAACAGAGGACAGACTTTGCACGCGGCGCAGGCACCAGCGTACTGCAGCAACAATAGTATGGAGGTGGGCAACAACGATCGATCCTACTTACTGGTCCACGGCACGGTGGAAGGGATGATGCAGTGACCGGCATGAGAGAGGCCCCACACAGGCAAGCCGGTCTTGATGTGCACGGTTCGCATGAACTCCTCGTTGAACTCGATCGCACCTGGATTGCCTAAAAGTGACAACCGGCCATCAGGCAATGTGCAAGCACGGCAGATGAAAACCAAGGCCTGATACGTCCGAAAGAATCCAATCCAGGGGCGGCTGCTGTCACTGTTGTTCCACGTATTCTAAACTGCCCCAGGTTGCCCAAGAGTACATTTTACTGCGCCAAGTAAATACTGGTAGAACATGAGTAAATGCATACAACATATGTGGACGCTGACTAGTAATTATAGTTGTAAGCGATACATCAATGAATGTCTGACGAATGGCCTCTTTTTCCTCAGATTTCTTCCGTTGCAGAAATCTCTAGTCCGGGTGTTGTACTACTCGCTGCACGATCAGCGATAACTAGGGGTTAACAACAAGCAAGGTATCGTGCTCAGACAAACATGCAAAAGCACGAAAGTTTACACTCAGGGCCGCTGTTTAGTAGGGCCTCCGGTTAATAAAATGAACTGAATCCTGCACAAGTGAGCATACAGAACGCATGCGAGAAAGGACAAGTTAACTGGGGGCAGAGATGGCAGGGCAGAACCGACGCATCTTTAGCTGAGACTTGAATGGTTCTGGGGCATACGAGTTGAAGGCTCGATCACCAAAGCGGTTCAATAATTTAAGGACCGGTGAGACGACAGGAAACCAGGGAGGAGGAGGAGGAGCGGGTGGAGCAAGAGTACACTGGAGGAGCACGGAGGTCAGATACATAGTCATGGCACAAGTGTGTCGAAGGACCCGGTGAGGCCAAAGAAAGGAAACTGAAGTCGTTACGATTCTTGATAAATAGCCTATGAAGCTGAGACAGAAGGGGACTGACATAACAGCTAAGTCGTCAGACAAGCTGCTTAGTTTGATACCATTTTCAGACGACTAAGGGTACATGCCTACAGTCCTGAATAAAGGAAATAGCAACAAACTAGGTGCAATGTCACAAACGCATGAACTAGTTTGGCTGTCACACTCTTGTCTAAACAGCCTCTGGTGTTGGCAATATTCCTCAGGTGAAAACATGCTGAGTTTAATCATAACAAAGGTCACACAATTGATAAGATATTCGCCTGCAATTTAATGCTACTAACTCCTACTATAACCAAATTCTGCAAGTCTGGCCACATGCAGATCTCATTCAGTCTAAAACTTGTGTCACCTTCAGTCTAAAAAATCATCTGTGAATCACAAAACTTTAGCTGGAGGTGATGATTCAAGCGGACACATTACTTAGGGGATGAACTTTCTGAATATATGTTGCTTACAAGAAGAGGCTGGAAAACGATCTAATCAATCTAAACGATCTGCTAAATCACTATAGGGATTTCTAGATATGTTGCTGACTTGGGAGTTATTCAAATTTTCGACATAAGCATTTTTGACAGTGCACCTGTGATCCAACTGTGTTTTCCTTGGAACTAGATTTGACCTTATCGTACGACGTACGATAGTCATATGTCAGTCAGTCGAGATCTTATGTAATGCTTTGTCAAGCTAGTCCTGTCTAATTTAACTTCTCCAATAAACCACTGGCCATCTGGGCAAGCGCGCACATTGTGTTAGTCTGAGGAGAGAAACAAAATCATCCACAATGTCGGCTGACGTCGTGGCAGCACTCCACCAGTGAGGGAAGGTCGGATGGAGGATTGAGCAGATGGGGCAAGGAGGAAATTATTTGCAGACATCATTGATATTAAGGGTGTTGGGTTTCGTGAGGTCACACTCGAGTTTTGATGTAGTAGGAGACTCACGTGCCTGCGAGAATAAGATATTGTGAGATGTGGTGTACAATTTGCTATTGGTAGGTATCGATTGGTACTAGTGTTAACAGTATGCGATTCAACAAATAATATCTAATGAAGAGCATGACATTTGTTGTGCTTGGGGCCATAGAGGAGCCACGAAAAATAATGAATCGGCCAATGAATGTGCAAAATTCTGCACAATGACAGGCTTCAGTTGGGTTATCAAAATTAATCTTAAGGATTATCTACTGTAAAAGAGAACCCTTGCTTTGCATGGCATTTCCACGTGCTAGTAAAGTATGCAAGCTTACTTTGCAGCTACCGAGAGCACATAAAAGCACCTACAAAAACGTCACACAAGTTTAGATAAGCACCCAACCCGAGTGCTCTGGAGCACAAGTGTCTCAGCCAGATTACCAGATAAGTCGGAGCAACCGCTTGTCCCGAGGAAGTCCCTTGCAGGGGGGGGCCGAGCCCGAGTCACATTCGGCACATAGAAGAGCTGATGAACCTGACCTCTATCTCCTGGCACAGCTCCTGCTTATTCCCATCAATGATCGTTGTCCTCACGAAATATCAGCCATTGAAGATAAGACCTCCAAGGGGCCATAGGCAAAGAGTCCGATCGTCTATTGCTCAGTGGCAGACGTTGGAGCTGGCTGGCATGGCCAAACAACGCGAATCGCCAAATAAAAATGTATTATCAAGGGGAGAATAATGGTCAACTGATTCGGCCAGCCTCCTTATTTCACCCCCTTGATGTAAGCCGTACAGAATTGCTTGCCATTGGACTCAAACGGGCACGTGGGTCGTGAAATACAATCAACTTAGCACCAAGCAAAGAATCAGCAGCAGCAGTCAATTGCAACCAGGCTTTCTAAGAAGGGAGGGTTGGGCTAGCTCTTGTGATGGCATGATGGCTGTCCGAAATGGCAAAGAGAGAGCACAATAATGATTGAGTTCTGAAATGCTACCTAACTATTATTATTTGCATGCTGACCCTGTGCATGTCACCCCTAACCATATTATTCATTTTGTTTGTTTTTCAAGCATGATTTTACTTACCATTCAATTGCATTTCACTTTGCAGCAAATGTAAAGCGCCTAGAAAGAGATTAAGTTCTCTGAGGGCACTTTATCAAGTGCATTATTATTATTATTATTATTACTATTAAATCTCCTGTTCTTACAAGGTTTGATCCTAGCTCAGTGAGAGATGTATGAGTGTAGATGTAAATGGCTGTTGGTCGTCGACAGAGCTATTAAAGTATGGGTTACCTAACGGCTTGGTCTTGAGCTCACTTTTCTCACTCTCTATAGTCTCCCTTTGGCCGACGCCATCGCCAAACACAATCTTGGCTTTAATTTCTACAACGTGACACTTAGCTCAATCTCATCTTTTGACAAGTCTAAGCCCTACACTAACCAGGAGTCCTACCAAACAGCGGCCCCGAGTGTCAGGTCACGTGTGCACTTTTGCATGCCTATCTAAGAATGATGACATGCTTGGTTATCGCTACTCTAGCAATGAGTGTTAAGCATTTGAATAGAGAGTTCGGGTTCTCCTACGGCACTATTCGAAATGTATTATTATTAGCTACAGATGCAGTAGTTCTGCTCAGTTTTCCCTGCACCTCCACCAACTTGTTTGTTTTCCGGTGTACTTTTCGTGCTTGCCTAAATCCTGGTCAGTGCATCTTATTAACCAGAGGTCCCACGAGCCATGGCCCTGGGCCCTTTTGCATGCTTGTCTAAGCATGATACTGGTGTGCTTTTGCACGATTGATCTAAGCACGATACCTTAGTAGTAATAATATATTTGTGCAGCACCATCAGAGAATTTAATCTCTTTCTAGGCACTTTACATATGCTGAAAAGGAAGCACAATCGAATGGTTAGTGATAGTATGGTGAACGTATACAAGCATAACGAGGTTAGAGGATGACAGGCACAGACCCAGCATGCAAATATGGTTAGTGGCAGCATGCATAGTGTCAGTACGTATCAGCATTCAAAGAACGCATTATACAGACTAACTAAATGTTGTGATAAATAGGTGCATTTCTAGCTTCTTTTTTAAACGCCAAGTCAAGGGGTGTCGTGACAGAAGACGGGAGTGAGTTCCAGGCTGTGGGAGCATAGGAACTAAAGGCACAGTCTCCAAAGGATTTGAGGTTCGCACAGGTGTTGCAAGCGATTTAATTCAGAAAAGCGAGTGCTACTATGCCTAGCCTGTGGGGGAGTCTATCAGATAGGTAAGCTGGAGCCAAACAAGGAAGGGGCATAAAAGTGAGTGACCGAACCTTGAGCTCGAGGCACTGCTTGACTGGGAGCCAGTGCAGGTCGGCGAGAAGTGGTGTGATGTGGCAACTGCAACGCTCACGACAGACAAGCCCAGCTGCCGAGTTTTGCACCAACTGTAACAACCTGATTGCCCAGGCCGACTGACCAACAAGCAGTGAGTTGCAGAAGTCGATGCGGGATGTCACACGTGCACGGACCAATTTAGATGTAGCATCCCGAATAACAAGCCCGAATTTCAGCAACTTCACACAGCTTAAATTAGGCAGACTTGACTATGTAGCAGATGTGGTCGTTTAATTGAATGTCATTTAGAATGAGGACACATAGATTGTGCAGCTGCAAATGCCCTGCTGGTTTGGCCCAGTGGTTAATGTGCTCGACCCGACCAAGGCCTGGTCGAGGTCGTGGGCTCGAGCCCCGTGGCATATGGGAAGCGACTGAATAGAGATTAAGTTCTCTTGTGACATTATATAATTGAATTATATTGTCCATATTATAACAAGTGATATGTTAGCAGAGCCGATTTTGAGCAGCAAGTTTCCCAATATCTGAACCACACTTGGTTTGCCCAGAACTAATAGGTTGGTTTTACATGTCATAAACTCGAGGTTATCGTTTCTCTTGAAGCCACTTGAAAAGCACATTGATAGAGATTTGGCTCCCTTCTGGGCACTATACAAAAAGACTCACTTTTATTTAAGCTCATGCTGGAGTTATTTTCTTCTGTGCTTCACCATAATGAGTAGTGTACTTGTGAAGCTAGGCAGCCGTCTAGGATCCATTAATGCAGTGACCTGCTGATAAGAGGAAGGGTGGAGCTCATCGGCAGAAAGCTTAATTGTTGCTTCCATTCGTAGAGCTTTTGGTGGATTTAGATCGGATATGCTCGGCTTCCGAATTTGGCTACACAATATTTTTTTGGTTTTTCCATTTGTTTTCGTACAGTCAGCGATGCTGGCTACTGCCCTGCGAAGCCAAGTTTCCGAGACCCGTGCTCAGCCCGTGCTCAACCCCGAAGAGGTGCAGGTCATCAAGGCAGTCTTAAAAAGCATGCATGGAGCTAGCCCGAAGAACTCGCTGTGGCGATGAACACCAGAATTCGGCGATTTGGACTTGACCTTAGACGCAAACCTCCAGGTAGCCAGCTGTGAACGGCCCAACAAAATGGCTCAACGAGGAGCTGCAGACTCGCGATGAGCGGGTGGTGGGTGGCAAATGGTTTACGGTTAGGGGGAGGGAGGGAGGGGCCGGTGGGGGTGTGGAGGCGTTGGGTCATCGTGTGCTCGCTCCCGCACGTCACTGCCTCGGCATTGGCAGCAGCATTGGACAACCGGGCTTCGCCTCCTACTCTAGCGCGAGCGTGCGGCACCGCCGAGCGTGCAGTAGGGTCAGCGGGGCAAGGCCGTCTCTCGGCGCCCATGTCCAAGGTCGGCCGCGAGGCGGCCCGAAGACTGGCCGACCGCCACCAGACGGCGGGCTCCGTCCGACGAGACGCCAGGCCGCGCGAAAGCCGACTGCGCGAGCCTCGGTCGGAGAGCAACCGTGCGGTTAAGTAGGGACGGCTATTGGCTCAACTCACTAGCAGCGATGTCGTTGCGCGAGTCCGAGTCATTCACGCAAGCGACCGAGACGCAGCGGCAAGAGTCGGGCCGGCCGAGGGCGACCGGAAAGCTCGCGGCGAAAGCGTACCTGGTATCATCAGGACTAGCACGTCATGCTGGATACCCTCGTGCGAAACCTCGCCGAACTTCATGACGTGCGTACGGATCGTATTCACGATCGGGTACTCATTGACCGGCGACGGGGGCCCGCCGGATCCGTCACTGGTGCGTGCGACCGAAGCGACGTGGGGTGAAGTGCCGAGCGAGAGTCCCGCGCCGTCGCGAACGCTTCGAACGCCCGCACTGGCCATGGCTGAGTGCAGCCGCAGGACGGTGGCGGCGAGCGCGCTCTCCCAGCACAACTCGGGCCACCCCGTCGGCGTCGGTCGCCCGTGGGAATAGCGTGGACTCGTTGTGTCGTTACGAGCAGCTTTGAGCTTTTTTCGCTCTCGGGCCGGCAGTCTACCGCAACACTACGCTGCTCGCACCGAATGCGGCACGAAAAAAGTAAAAGGTTGTTACGGCTCGAGCCGGACGCTTGCAACGCCGGCGACTGCTAACGGTCGACAGCGATAAGTGAAAGAGAAATTACTACAAATCCGCTGGCAGCGAGCGGATTTGCTGAGTCACCCAATGGCGGCTCGGCTTTGCGGAGCGATAAGGGTAAATTGGGGTGTGGTAAGAGACTGCTTAGCTGAAAAACGCTCGCACGACGCATCGCCTTAATTTTTCAGACGTGGCGAAGTATGAAAGGCATCGAAATCGTGGTGTTCTTAATGCTCGTGTTGTAGAAAAAATGATTACGCGATGCCCGCTATGCTAATTTACGGGCATGCGTAGCTAGAATTTTTAGGTGAGTCCATCCGAGTTTCGTTCGCTCCGTGCAAGCCTTACTAATTTTTTTAAATATGCATGTCATGGTAATTTCATTTACTATATAAGCGGTTCCAAAAATGCTGCTTTGACGGCACTTGTACAATGCAGATTGTGAAAATCAAGCTGATTGCCAGTGCAGCAATTGTTCCCTTGCGGTATTGTTCTCCTTTCTGTCACAGAACCCTGGGACAAGCTTCTTCAGAGATTGACAAGATGACCTTACACCAACCGAACGTTCGACCGTGTACTTTCGCGTGTCGTGCTCCAGCAGTTCAGAAATGCATTCGGCGTTAATCGGTCGTGGAAGCGCTGCTGGCGCTAGCGGCATCTGAGCGCCAGGATTGCCGGCTTGCTCGAACGTGCGCACCGAAGCTTTAATTCCTGCGTCAGGCGCCCGAAAGCACCACGCGTCTTAGGCCCTCCACATGAGTCTACAAGTCGATCACAAAGACGGGCCGCCATCACCTTTACTTTCTGGCGGGATCGCTTCCGGCAATAGCACCGCCATATTGGCTAGTCGTATGCGTATCTCCCCGGAGCTCCCTGAATGCCTCAGTGGCAGTTGCTGTAGGCTCGCATTCTTGTCGGACCTTCAAAAACGTTATTATTTGGTTTCAAACTGCATCATGGCATTCGGCTTGTGTTACTATTTGTGCAATAATGCACTGAATTGAGGTACATTAGTATTCTGCAGCTACATCGGTCCTCGAAGTTGACGTGCTTCTTTTCACTTATTAAGTGTTCGGAAAGGCATGTAATTCTCTTACGGCGCCATGAGGATTTACGTTGCTGCTATCGGTGCTACCGTCGAGGCCTCATTAGCTCTCTACTGTCTTCTACGTGGACGGAGGCCTTGTGACACAGAGGAGCCCCAGGCAGTGCTGGCTCGCCTTGCCAAGACCGGCACCAAGACCCCATTCCTTTAAATGCACTTCTATTTTCCTGCAGATGAATTGTAGACAGGATAATTACAGTAATTTGCTTATGGCACTGCTCTGCAATGGGCCTGGTCCTATCTCAGTGGGAGACTCCAGAGCATTGATGTGTATGAACAAAGATCATCCGAGATACCTCTGAAATATCTCAGGGCTCCGTGCTTTGTCCGGTTCTTATCACGGTTTATACTCTTCCTCTTGCCGATGGGATTGCCAAGCACAACCTGGGCTTTCACTTCTATGCCGATGACATTAAGTTGTACCTTTGCTTTGATCCTTCCCAACCCTCGAGCACCTCGAATTCTCTCAACTCCTTTGTATTCCTGCATATATTGATGACATCGGCAAATGGATGGTCGCAAGTTTTCTTAAATTGAATGATTATAAAACTAACTAGCTATAAGCAAATCAAGTGGGATTCAGAAATTGGAAAGGCTAACGTTCAAAATTGGCTCTGCCAGTATATCTCATGTTGAATCTGCACGAAATCTATATGTCATGTTCCAAAGTGACCTCTCAATGGACGACCACATATACTCCACAATCAAGTCTGCCTGCTTTCAGCTGAAAAATATTGCTAAATTTGGGCTTTTTTAAACAAGGATATTACATCTAATTGATCTGTGCACGTGCGACATCCCGCATCGACTTCTGCAACTCATTGCTTGTTGGTCCGTCGGCCTGGGCAATCAGGTTATTACAGTTGGTGCCAAACCCTGCAGCTAGGCTTGTCTGTCGTGAGCGTCACACCACCTCTCGCCGACCTGCACTGGCTCCCAGTCAAGCAGTGCATCGAGCTCAAGGTCCTGTCACTCACTTTTATGCCCCTTCCTTGTTTGGCTCCAGCCTACCTATCAGATAGACTCCCCCACAGGCTAGGCATAGTACCACCCGCTTTTCTTAATTAAATCGCTTGCAACACCTGTGCGAACCTCAAATCCTTTGGAGACTGTGCCTTTAGTTCCTATGCTCCCACAGCCTGGAACTCACTCCCGACTTCCGGCACGACACCCCCTGACTTGACGTTTAAAAAAGAAGCTAGAAATGCACCTATTTATCACAACATTTAGTGAGTCTGTATAATGCGTTCTTTGAATGCTGATACGCACTGACACTATGCCTGCTGCCACTAACCATATTGCATGCTGGGTCTGTGCCTGTCATCCTCTAACCATGTTATGCTTTTTGACGTTGAGCATGCTACCACTAACCATCCGATCATGCTTCCTTTTCAGCATATGTAAAGCGCCTAGAAAGAGATTGAGTTCTCAGATGGCGCTTTATCAAGCGTATTATTGTTATTATTATTCCGGTTTTAGGCTTCTGGTTGAGGTAAGGGCTATAGCAGATATCAGCAATAAGAAAACGGAGTGCGATCATATGGAGGTAGCTCCTAGCGGCTACCCGGTGGAAGGTAAATAAGTAGCTTGCAAGCCATTGGCCTGAGCGCTGTACCTGCCACGACGTCCTGCTGGAACCCTTCACTCCGAAACAAACCGCAGCCCTCATTACACCAGTCGCAGATGCACACGAAGGTGATAGATAACACACAGCACCCGTATAAGGGAGCAGGTTGCTGTGAGAAGTACTTGCATGCTTGTTCTAGCCTTAACATCCAACGCCTGCGACTTAGGACGTTTCTCGTGTGTGCAGATTTATTGGCCCGTGCTTGAAAACAGTCTCATGTAGTTGGAAAAGCCGATAACACTGGCAAATTCATAGATTCGTGAACCCACTCTTGTGAATGAATCTAGTCGATTGCCTCGGTCGTATCCCTCGGACTAACTTAAGATCCCTCGGAGGCTGCGCCGCCTCAATTACTATCCTCTCCAAGCTTGGTGCAAACTAATGACTGACGTCTTCCGATTTAACAACGTTCAAAAAGAAGCTGCAAAACCTACCCTTCCACAAAGCCTTTGATATGTCCGAGTGACTTTTCCTTTTATACGGTTGTTCGCTATAAAACAGTGCAGGTCATGGTTAAGGGCACCAGTTATATGCTTTCGTGTAGCACACCAGTAGACCAGTGTCTTTCTTCCTGGATGTTTCACTAATCTGCGCACGAAGGAGTGAGTTACAAGTTGGAGTCCTACTCAATAGAATATTTTGCGTGCTTTTGCGTCCTTATCTAAGCGCGATAAATGTGTACTTGTGCGTGCTTGCTTGGCAGGAGACCTTGCTTTCCATTAATTATTGGTTATCTATTCTCTTATAGCGAGTTGTGAAGCACTTGACTAGATATTTGGTTCGCCTAGGGCACCAAACAAATGGCTTATTATTTTTATTTTTATTACTACTCGGCTCGTACTTATACAAACACTTGGAGAGGTCTTCACGAAATAATGTCTTTGGCGTTCAGCCTTCTCGCCAGAGCGAGCTCCGTCAGAGCTGGTCAGTGTGGAAAGAATTCTGGGACTAGATCCGGAAGCGTCGGCGACAAATGCCGGGAGTCGCTACTCTATTTATGCATAAGGCCTTTCCCTAGAAGTTACGAGCCCTCCAAGAACGGTTTGCCAGACTTTTTACCCGAGGGAGCCGAACGCTCCCTTTGTCAGCTGCATGATAATCGTGCCATCAGTCCATTTGATGGCATTTCCTTTAAGAATAAAGCTAACAACATTTAGGGGTGCTCCGTCCGTGTGAATTGTTTGCTGAATCTGTGCACGCTATCACCAACAAATTGACATGCTTCGCTGGCTGTAAATTGACGCGCTTCACTGTAAAGTAAGCAAAGGTTAAAAGAGTCTTAAGGGTCATCACCCCTCCTCCCCCCACTGCAATAGGCGCAGGCGAGAGAAAGCATGGCCTTCTACAGGTCTCGAGCCCACGACGTAGACCGTGAAATGTGAACACCTCACCTTTGGGTTATGACCCTGCCCCATACACGCTTCGCTATTATTGTCATTATTTTCATTTTGACGATGATAGAAAGACCCGCGAGGGCGTGCATTCGGTGGGCGCTCTTGCGGTCCGTTTTAAGACGAGGCCAATCGTATTTTCAAAGGAGATGCTCAGAATTTCTTTTTAGCGGGGCTGACGTACATACGTGTGGCGTCACTCAAGCCTTCACCTGGCAAAGTTATTGGTCCGGCGTCAGTCCGTCGGCCCATCCTTGATGGAGGCTGTCAGTGGGCGACAAAATGTCGTTTTAGATTGATGCCGCTCGCTCGGTTCAACGGCTTTCGAGGAGGCCAGACTTCCTGGGGCAGGTGGGGGAGCTTCGACGTGCAGCCGGGCGGTACTTCGGCGTGCGTGGTCAGGGGAGCTTGCTGTTTGCCCAGCTAATGCTTGTTCGTACGGCAATGTCAGATCTGCTGCGGGCACAGTGCTCGTATCAGGCTGTTCAACATGATCGCAAGCGTACGTTTATATTTACGTTAAATAAGCGATTTTAGTTGGTGCAGATCTTTCCGTTTGTTTCGGCGAGGGCGAACGAGCGCTCTCTTAACTTCACGCCGATGCTGGCACGTCTGCCGCCAAAGGGCTCTCTCTCTCTCTCTGTTACAGGCTGAGAGAGGAGCTCGGGATGCACTTCAGCAGTCCTGCCGGCGTCTCGAGCGCTCGGCGGAGTGCCGCAGTCTTTATAGAGCCCTCTCTGGCCACGAGCGTAAGTCCTGCTCCGTAAACTGGCAAGCAGGCTCAAGCTAGGAATACAGACCGAAACTCATCTCGTGATGATCGAAGCGTTAAACCTCACGATGTTCCTGCTGCATCTTCTCTAGCCCGTGGTGCGGCCGAACGAGCGATATTTTGTGCAATTCCCTCATTAGGTGCTCCCAATCTCAGCTTCCTATTGAGGACCGATTATTGCCTCATACATTTTCTTATACTGTGAATACTGGGAACGCCAGTTTGTAGCGCAGCTAAAGTTAGGAACTGAGTCCCTAGTACCTTGGCCCAGCCCACAAGTTTCCACTGACTCGCTTTTCGACAGTGGGCGACCGATTCCAATGAAATACTGAGAGACTCGTGAATCGGAGCTGCTGCGTGCATGCTGGAGTGGTGCAGTGTTTCGACATATAGCCGCTGCTCTATTAATGAACTAAGACTTTAATTTTAAATCTCATATACGACAGACCTGCTTCCTTCAGTGGTCTTAGCAGCCGATCAGCGAAACTCGTGGTGGTTTCTCATAAGATGCCATCCTCACGGACGGCAAGGAATAAGGCCCCAGCCTAGATAGAGCCTTCTCTTTGCAGCCGATAACTCGCTACAGTTAAGCTTGTATGTAGCACCCAGTTAGCGTATTGGAAATTACAGCGAGCCTAGTAGGACGTGCCCGGTTACTTCAATGTAGCTTAGCTGTCAATCCCTCGTTTGGCCCAGTGGTTAAGGTGCTCGGCCCGACCAAGGTCTTGGTCTCGAGCCCCGTGGCATATATGAAACACCTGAATTGAGATTTAAGTTTTCTAAGGGCTCGCTACAAATGACAATTTTGATAGCCAAGACTGTAGAGTGCAGCAGCGAAGTTGGGCCAGTATCGGCGACTTGAGAGTGTACGATGCTATCGTGGGAGAGCTCCAAGTGATGTGGATGCATAATACTGAGCAATACAATAGCCTTGCTACCCTGGCTGTTATTTGAGATATACTCAATGGGGGTCTTGTCTTAGTGCTCATGATCCAGTAGTCTCTCAAGTATTCTTGGCTAGAAACGTAGTTCTCTCCATTTCAACCCTGAGCTAAACAGGTCAAACACTTAGCCGATACGGATCCCGACGTACGGGCTTAATGTATATGCTGTTTTAAATCCAAATCGGGTGCCCTCGGTTTCAAACGTCGTTCCAAAAACCTCTGCTTTAACTAGCCCAGTAGGTGCTGGGGATGCCGGCACAGACTGCAAACTAGAAGCATTTCTCTGTTGGCCTCGTACCTAAACTCATTTCAGCCGGGAGTACAACTAGTGAGGTCAGCTCACACAACTGAGCAAAACGATGACGCTTAGGATTTTATATGATCCAACTTTGACATTTTAGGAGTTATGCACGGAAATGCTGCATGCACTATGATTATTGAAGTACGTCTGAAAATAAGTGAGGCCTGATGTTACTTGTCAAACTCAGGCGGCCTTCGCTGAATGCAGTTCTGGTTTGGCGGGGGGGGGGGGGGGGGGGGGTTGTACTCACCTTTAACGAGGTCAAGCATGCATTTTTTGGCGAAGGCTAGGGGCTCGAGCTCAATGGCAAATGTGATGCGGCTGAGTAGAGATGAAAGTTCTCTCAGATTAGAGATTAAGTTCTTCTCTTCTCAAACAAATGAATTATACTTGTTATGCACTCGAAACAAGTCGCCAGATCCTCACTATCATGAAGTCTTGAGCTATTGCATTTTACCCTTAACGCTTACCACTTAGCAAAGCAGTTTTTTAAATATCAGCCTAACCGATGCTAAATAAATACAAGTGACCGACTTGCACGTTGATAGCTAAAGGTAGCTACCCCCTTGCACTACTGCATATGAGCAAATATCAACTATTTGTTGCAGCAGTTCAGCTTGATTCATATAAATAATGTTGCTACGACAAAATCTGGTTCTCTGCTTTCCAAACCAGCCAGTGCTATAAAATTGGGATAGAAGCCATCAAAGTCAAGGCTGATGAGAACGGCAGTAGTACATTTTGACATCTTTCGGGCTTCTTGGTGATGGATGGTTACTGGAGTTTTGAAATTACAAATAAACTACCGAAAAAGCAACACACGCCATTAGTTATTTAGACACCATCCTCATTAACCTCTGGCATATGCTGCACATCACGAGCTTCACTACTGGCGAAACAACCATGGGAGGGCAAGTATGACTGAACGGGTACGATAAAAAACAAGCCACATATATTAAGGAGCCGTAGGAATAGTTTTTATTTGCCTAATTTGTTAGATCTTGTTGAAGGCAGCAATGTCGACGCTCTGAACCTGCAAAAAATAGGAAATAGTAAGTGCAACATGCAAACACCACAATACAATCTAAGGACAGCAAAGTCAAGAGATATAAGAATACTCACGAAGTCTTCAAATGAGGTAATCTTCTCTTCCAAATCATCCGTGCCAACCTTTGCATCCTCGACCACACAGCCGATTTGCAGCTTCTTAATACCATAGCCAACAGGCAATAATTTGGCTAAAAGTATAAATATGACGATAATTGTGCAAACCCTACGTTGCACAGTGTCACCATTATACCATACAACCCAAATGGGAATTTAGTGAAGAAAAATCATTACACAAATATGCTAGTCTTGAAGTAAAGTATTATATACACACGTCACAGACATTCCAAAACGACAAAATGCTATTCGAGTTTACAGCCCTAAACAATATAGCGAGTCATCAACTAACGATCCACATAATGTACGTCTGCAGAACGAGAATAAAAACTCGACAGGTAATCGGATACAATTCAAATCGAATGTGTCATCCGAATGACTACTGGTCAACACTTCACTTCTGATTGCCATTCAAAACATGCATTACTGACAATCGTGTCAAGATTTCCTGGGGCAGGGTAGCTTGCAGATGCAAAAAACTATCATCAACTTTGACACCTAATTTTATTGCCTACCACCTATTCAGTGATTCAGACTGTTCCATCCAAATTGACAATGGCATTAGTCACACTGTCTGGCTGGAATAGCAAATCAACTAACACTCCCCATAAGCGAAGATGTTAACTGGATAAGAGACCACCAAAGGCTAAAATAATCCAAAGGAGAGTAATATCTATAGCAGCACACCACTTAAATGTTTTTCTCATGGTACCAGCTGGCAGCCTACACTAAGAGCAGTCGAAGTTATAATGACATACTTACAAGCACCCCAGAGGAGCCCATCCATCTCGATACTTCGGACACACTTCTCCAGTTCAGCCATGTCCGTCTCATCGTCCCATGGTTTGACATCAAGCAAAATAGTCGACTTGGCAATCAGTGCGGGCTTTTTGCTTTTCTTTTCAGCATATTCCTTAAGACGCTCTGCCTTAATGCGTTCAGCCTCCTCGTCGACTTCCTCGTCAGACCCAAACAGGTCGATGTCATCATCTGCCTAAAAGACACAATAAGCTCCATGAGAAATCCCATACAGAGGGAGACCAGCAGAGCTCCACTAAACTGGCCAGCAGACTACAAAAGCTCACCTCTTCCTTAGCAGGGTCAGCATGCACAGGTTCTTTTGCAGGAGCACTGTGTGTGGCATGATCTGTGGTCGTAGGCTGCTTTGAGCCACCAAAGGTTAGTTCTAACGAAGCAATGCGAGCTTCAAGTTTACTGATGAGTCCTCGCAGCTCCCGGTTCTCAGTTTCAAGTTTTTCGATTCGCTTCATATCGGCGGAAGAGAGTGCAGCGTCAGATGGATCCTAAACCAGCCAATATTCATAAAAGCCTTGCAATAGCGGCAATGCTTGGTCGAATGCAGGCACATGCACTCTTATTAGAGTGGTAGCAAAAGCACTCAATTTGCATGACCCACGACAATGTGACACGTCTCACCCAGCAATTACAAGACAATGCACCTAACAAGCAGTGTGCTGTGCAACAAAATGGCAAAACCAGGGACAACTAAATCGATGGCTTTTTTTTATAGGCCAGTATAGTCCACAACTATGTAAGAATGGTCATTTGTCTACCATGACCCCCACAGAACCACGAGGCATGATTAAATGATTAGTGGTAACATGCAGCACGTCAACAAGCACAGGTGACATACAGATATAAAATATCGCCATGTTTAGAAGAGGATTTAATAGCTTGGAGCAAACTTATCTTAGAAACAGGAAAGCCAAACATTCAAAATCAGGTTGGGCCAGCATATCGCCAGTAGACTCCGAGTGGGCTATATGTAACTTTGCAAAAATTCAGGCTAGCTTACATAGGGACACCACAACCATGCTGTTCCCGACCTCTGTGACACGCTGTCTCGACTTCAGTAACTCGGTATTCGAGTAGATCTGTCTTCCAGTAAAATAAGATGCTCACAATTGATGCCAACTATGCAGCTATGATTCTCTGATGTGACCGTCACAACTGTGACATTTTAACCGTTTCTTATTGATTTGCAATGAATCCCCATCAAATTAGGCAGTGACCTTATGGTTCTGTCCCCCCCCCCCCGCTGTGCATTCATTCATTGGCTACAGTGAGTCTATGTGAAATATTCGGTTTCTCCTCGTAGAACTAGTCTTCTGACTTAGGTCTTTTAGATGCACCCTAAACAACCCTTTAATGTTTCTCTGGAAGACAGCAATCTTTTGGAAACCGGGCCACTAGTTGCTATGCTCAAACAGCTTAGAGCTCACTACCGACTGATATCACATCACCTGACACTTAACGGAGACACTAAAAAGAAAGCTAATAACCGAACCACTCTTCACAGCATTTTTTCTGCCAGTGCGAACAATCTTATGCATGCTGCAATTGTGCATGCTTTAACTGATCAGTTTACACTGCTTTGCTAGAATACATGAAATTCCTAGACATATTTAGTTATCTTAGGGAGCTATACAAATATTTTATTATTACCTTATACATCCAGGTGCACGAATTTGTAAAAAAATATGCTACCTTTCCAGGCCAAGGAGACACAACAGCAATTGAACTGGCCTGAGACACAACAAATATAATGGCCATAAGCAAATCGACACAGTAGTAATCTAGCAGTAAAAGCAATCGATTTTGTGGAGCTAACAATGGTTAATAATGGCTAGAGAATGGTTACAAGACCATATCTGAGGACTAGTTCAAGTTAAGTACTAAGGCGCCGGCAGATGTCACCACTGTTCAAACTTTATACACACAAAACCCCGCACAGGAACGACCAAATTACTGTAACTACTATGGCACGAAAAGGTTCTTTTTTCACATGGGCAAAATGGACACAGGCCTGCTATGGCTGGCAACTATGCCAATAGAAAACCATAAACGTGTTTATAATAATAATACATTTGTATAGTACCTCCAGTCTCTTTCTAGGCATTTTACAAATGCTGGCAAAGATGCATGATTTGAGTAAGAAAAGCAGGCAGTACAATGACTAGGCTGGTTTGGAAGTAGTTCCGATAGGTAGGCTGGAGCCAGAACGTGAAAGGAACTACAAGTGAGCGACAGAACCTTGGAAGTCAATATGCTGCTTGATGGATAGCCAGTGCAGGTCGGCGAGGAATGGTGCGATGTGGCAACTGCTGCAGCTCACGAATGACAAGCCTAGCTGCCGAGCTTAGCAACTGTAAGCACCTGATTACACAGGTGGGCAGACCTGTAAACAGCTACTGGATGTCACAAATGCATGCACCAATTTGGTTGTAGCATCACTGTCTAAGCTGGTCTGAATTCACCAATGTTACGTGGCGGACAGTCAGCAGACTTGACTGTGGAGCTATTGTGGTGGTCTGGTGATAGGTAACTTCGGAATAGACCAGTTTTGGAATGCATATATGCCTGCAAAATCGAAAGGCTGCCACTTTCTGGCTATAGGCATATTTAGCACAGTAGGCAACCTCGGCAGCAGGAATGAATATACTAGATGCATTGAATGAATCCGCCAATATCCAGCACTAACGTGAGAATAACCTGGTCTATCTTTAGTATTATAGAGGAGCAGGGAATACAGCATTTGCTGCCAGGTCCTATCTACCAACATACGGATTTAAGTGTTTAATAGTGCTACTGATTTGGTGAAATTTGTGCAGTGTTCAGAGTAAACGTATGCATGCTTGTGCTACAGCCCAGCTTTCACAACAGTGGAGCAAAAGTTTTACAAACCTGTGCTAGTGCCTTATTTATGGACTCCCTAACCTTGGAGATTTCTGCAGCAAGCGAACCCTAAAATGAAAAAAAAACAAATCGACAGAAAAGCTACAGTTGGCACTGCAATAAAAAGCCACATCTAAGAATCTTGCATTGCTGCAGGATCTAATAGCACTGCTTCCCCCTCAATCGCACCGCGCTAACGGCTAAACACAACAACTTAACAGCTTCCACTTGCGTGACCAAAAATCAACAAATGATAACACAAAAAGAACTTCAACACTAGAAATAAATACCGTCAATGCAAGCCCTAAGTGCATAGGCTTACAAGGGTAGCAGGAGTGCTCACAGCAGCCTTTCCTCCAGAAACCCCATACTTGTGTTGATAAAAAAGTGTTTCTGCTTCCTCAACCCTAGATTTATCAAACCATATTCGTTCTTGAGCAAATGGATGAGGCATGATTGCTCCGTTTACTCAACCTGTTAAATCTAACAAAAAACACAGTGTAAGTATATTTAGCACCTGACCATACGTGGATAAGCACTAACAATGCATGCAGGCATACAAGCTCGCCGGTACAATACGGCACGACCGGAATTCCGCCATCTCTATTCTGCGCTTGATCTCCGCTTACGTGGCGCTACAGACCGCAAGTGAACAGCCGGTGAGAATATGATTACTCACGGCCAGCTGAAGAAATTTTGCAAAATTTCAATGTGGCTGGCCGACCAATACCCGAGAACTGGTGAACGATATCGACAGGCCACGAATTTTGTAATACTATGAATTAGGGTGAACAGCGCAGGATGCAGAGACGCTTAACTGCGTCGTCAGCCTTCAGGCGGCACCCAGTTGGCGTACCGGCGACGCACGCTAACGACGGGACCTTAGCACCACGCAGCGTTGGACCGCACGTTCGAACGGGCTATAACAGGACGAAGGTTACGTGGCAAACGTACTCGGCATCGCAAGTCGACAACAGAGGAGAGTCCGCGAATACTACAGCACGAGGCTCGGTTGCCATGACATCTTTGCAGCAATAAAAAGGACTACAAAAGGTCAGCACATAAGCTTCACTCACCGGCTACGGTGCAGATGGCGCCGGAAAAGGACGTCGAAGGGCGGCCTCGCTTTGGCTGTCGGCCTCGCAGCCAACGACATGAGCAAGATTCTTACGCCAATTATTTTAATAGCATCGCATTTTTAGCAGTTTAGGTTTAAAATATTAATATAATTATGTTGAACCGTATAGTAAAAGACCGGATGTGACGAGTCCAACCCCCGGACGGTACCTGCCGGCTCACGGCCCGCGCCACGTTCTCGCACATCGATTCGTTCTGCTGCTGGAAACAAGTATCGACGGCTCGCTGGGAGCTTAATTAATAGAAGATGCGGAAATTTAGAAAATCAGGGTAGTTCAGTTGATCTTGCTGGCATCACTATTCTTATCCTGTTTCGGTTCCCTCGCTGGAGCGACGCGACCTCATACTCAGCCAGCCACCTTCAAGGGGAAAACGGTCTGATTTGAGTAAGGTTCAACGGCATGAACACGGCTTCAGTGTAGACAGACCGTGAGTGTCGCATTCGGTGTACCGCTGGGCCATGCAGCCGTTGTTCTGAATTCTCATTTAAACTTTCAACAAACGAGAGAGAGAGAGAGAGAGAGAGAGCGCATTTAGTAACCGACGAGGTATGCTTAGCCCCGGCTTTGCGAGCGCTTTGTTATGTCCCTCTGAGTTCTCACCTGAAGTTAGATTCCATTACTCGCCAATCTATGTTGGAAAGCGGACTGACAACAGCCCGCTCACGAAACCTCCAAATTTAGCGAAAATGAGCATGGATCCGTATGACAGCGACGCGCCGCAGGATGTAGTAAAAATGTAAATGCAAATATGTGTTTAATAAGTAGCCGAGAAGTACGATTGGAAAGAACGTGCCATCAATTTCAGAACGACTTTTGACTGATCATCAAATCACAGGATTAATAGCTGATTAACTGATAAACAAGCAAAATTCCTACTCTGACCCACAAGGTCTGCCGTGTCTTGGCCTATAGACCTATCTGTCTGAGCTGGTGCACTTCTCTTAGCCTCGTCGAGCCCTCGAGTCCGCTGGAAAATAAATTAGTTGCTCAATTCTTTCGCTTACAGACCGTTGGCGACAGAAGCTTTTTCTCTGCAGGTCATTGACTGTGAAACCCTTTCTACATTTCTTAGGCAAAGACGTTTGCTCAACTGAAACCGACTGGACGAAAAGTAATGTGCAGCTACTGAGACTAGGTGGGCGAAGGGAGGTAGCCCATTACGCTAGACCTCCCCCTACCGAGTTAAGCCGGACCCTTGCCACGTGGCGCTCTCGCAGGGCTACTAGCGTCGAAATGGCGATAGCGCGGTGTGCAACACTTTATAATACAGATGCACGGGCTAAACAAAGTGGGAAAACTAGACAATTCTACTGGGAGAACCCTAGACGCAACAATGCTACAGGGGAGAGGGAATGACAGACGCGAAAGCTATCGTGAACTGTCGTTGTTGGCCAATCGGCTTCATTATTCCGCAATTCCATGAAGCTAGGCCTAAGAGCACCAGCGTACGCCGTCGCACGTACGGGTAGCTGTGTAGCTGCGCTTCGAGCGTGCGAACTCGCCTAGGACTTCCGTAGAAAACCCCATGGTTATGCAACATATATTCAACCTTGACCTTGGTCCAGGGCTGGCCTGGCCCTGATGGGTGACGAAAGCTGGACCTATCAAATATCAATAGCCCCGGCTAATGAACCCCACTTAAATATATGAAACCAATTTTTACAGCACCCTAGCAGAATTTAATATCTATTCAGGCGCGTCACAAATGCCATTGGCTTCGCACTCACAACCTCGGAATGCAATCACCTTGACCTAGGTCGGGCGCTCACCATAACCTCTGGGCCAAACCAGCGCGGCAGGGTAAATTTTATGCGTTGGCTACCCCGATAAGCTAGGGTTTACAATAACATTTTGGTGCGGACCCTTAAACCACATGTTAATGGAGTGTGATGCAAAGTAGCAAAGTCTTTCTAGCTGCGGTACCGAGCGAGACTAGCGCGGAACGACAAGGTCAAATTTTAGCGCTCTTAGGCGACTTGCTACCACCATTACTACACATAGGTCCTCTCTTTTTAGCAGGATAAACAGCTAATTTAACGAGAACTTTCCAGAAATTTCTTAGCCCGAGGTTTCTAAAATCCATTTGCCTCCATACATCCTGCAGAATGCCACATTAGTAACAAATAACAATAAATAACTCATTTGTATAGCATCCTAAGAGAATTAAATCTCTAATCAGGCGCTTCATATATGCCACGGGGCCCGAACCAACGACCTCGGTCATCAAAATACAATCACCTTGACCTTGATCGGGCAAAAACCTTAGCCACTAGGCCAAACCATCTTGGTTTAATAAAAACATTAAAAAGCTGATTTAATAGCCCAATTTTTATAGCGAAAGACGAGCCTGAACGACTGTCGCCACCACTTGCAGTTGGCAATAAAGGAACGCCCACTGCATGACTAGAACCCGTGACGTCGGTTGTGAAGAGCGAGCGCCTTACCTCTTGGACTATCACTCTGTCTCCCTCTAGGCCCTCGTGGACGTCCACTAGGAAGACGGACGATGAAGCTGGGTGTCAAGTGGCTAGCGCCCAGCAGGCCTATCAGCCGCACCTCCGTAGAAGTGCGGTAGCTCAGTTTAAAAATAACTGGTGCCCTCTTCAGGAAGCAGACCCTGATTGTAGGTGTCAAAAGAGCACTCCCATTAAGGAATTTCCGGCGCGCGCGAGAAAATCGTAGCGCTGCATTTTGGGTGAAGTCGGATTAAATTACCAAAGGCTCAGCACGAAATTTCGCTTTGCAGCTGCCACATAAAAGCGCGGAGCGCAGAGCCGGAAGCGGCGGCGCCACGAACACACGCAGCCAGCCCGGCAGAATCAAACGTTCCCCATCTGAAATGCAGGCCCGCTCGCGACAAGCAGCATAAAGCAGTTCGCGCCGAAGGCAAGCTGCCCCTGAATGGTATTTTAGTTACTAAAAAAAATCACCATTTACCCACTGGTAGATTAAGTTTTCCCGCACCAAAGGTCTTCGCCCGCAAGCCTATCAAGAACCATTTTATAAGAAGAATGGCACTTTTCGCCGCGGCCTACCGACCCCGTTTGCCTTTGGCCCAGTGATTAGGGCGCTCGCCACTAACAAAGGTCAAGGTGAAAGTATTTGACGACCGAGGAGGCGGGCTCAAGCTCCGCAGCATTTGTGAAGCGCCCGAATAGAGATTAAATTCTCTCGTGGCGCGATACAAGTCAGAAGTACGTACGTGCGTAGTTATATTTATGACAATAATACCGGTTGGGGAGCGGGAAACCACACAACTGAATGGCGACGCGGAATGGTGACGACACTTAAGACCAGTGAAGTCGGGCAGTCCGATGTCTCAGTTTGCCGGGAACCAGCAGGTTAGTCTAGGAACTCCGGCAGCTCTTCGTTAAAGGTGCGAGTGGCTGCGCGACGAAGACAACTCAGTTCTACGGTTCGCGTTTGACGCATTTATTTATCACAGCATTTCGTGGGTTCCTGTGATTCGACCTTTACGTGCTTATACTTGCTGACATTGTGCATGCTGTAACTAACCGAACTTGCATGCCGACCCTGTGCATGTCACCCCTAACCATGTTATTCCTGTTGTTTATCGAGCATGCTACCACTAAGCATTCGATCGTAATTCCTTTGCAGCAAATGCAAAGCGCTTAGAAAGAAATTGAGTTCTCTGAGGGCGTTATATCCATTGCATTATTTTTATTTTTATTGTTAACGCGCCGAAAACTGTCGCCGAATGCGGCTAACTAACCTTCTCATCCTCCAACGTGACTCGAGCAAAAGGGCAGGCTTCGTCCAATCCAACTGGATGATGACCAGCTGACTGTACTGCACATCAGCAGGCCCTGGCTAGTGAACCCCCAACTAGGTACGGTATATCTCATAATATTCTGCCAGCGTGCAATCGCATGACTAAATAAAGGAGTTTTCCTAGTGTCACGTCCAGGTTCATGACGCATGAGACACGCTACTATGTCGCTACTGCAAGCATCGCTGAGAGTATTTTTCTTCTTCAGCACTATCGAAGAAAAGACTTGCATGCCTGCTGCACCTGACACTCGGTGAACGCGCAGACACTGCACATCTTTTTTTGGACTGGGATGAAGGCTGCGAGGGTGGGGCGGGGACGGGTACGGGGACGGAGACGGGGCATGGGGACGGGAACGGGGTATGAGGCGCCCCCCCCGGGGGACGGAAACGGGGCGGGGACGGGGCTACCGTGTGCAGGGCACCAAGAGTCGCTCTGTGCGAAGAGTGCTCTCTAGAAGATTCTCCATCTTAACTTCCGACTAATTTTAATCGCATTTTCAAAGCTACAGCCGAAGATATATACGTACTACGTGTATGTAGGTAGACCTACTAGCAAAAAGACGTGAAAATCGTGAACGGGATATCGTAATTGGATTTGCAAGCTGACGGTTGGGGGGGTGGACTTTTGCAGCGACCCTCTTCAGCTTCCCTCGCGGCCTCTCTGACGAAAGCTCAATATGCGCCAAGTTTGTGGAGCGCGACACTTATGGGTTTCCTCTGTTTTTGTGCCTCACGTTGTCTGCGATAGTTACGCATCAAATTGTCACGCTGAAATTTTTTGGATCTAAAACATACTTATGAAACGAAGAATTGTCGTTAAAAACAAATAATTATATTGATAATTTTCTCTGTACGACTAATTTGAAGAGAGGAAGATAGATTGTTAAAAATTACCTTTATTAAACTTGACGCCGTTCATTGTGTTCACTTTCGCGCGCCATTTTTTTATCTATATCACTTTCCTACACAGAGTTGTGTTTCAATGTACTTTTGATTAGCAACTACTGGCTATTCATCCTTGCAGCCACCGTGTATATGTAAATCAAAACCATTATAACTTTCCTTTCTAATAAATTACAAAATAAATTTGTAATATCAATTATGAAAGTGCATTTTCTTATACAAAATTATTTATGCAACAATTGCGCGGGCTCTTTTCCTATGGAGCATACTACTATCTAATCAATCGTGCTTCCTTTACAGCAAAATGTAAAGTGCCTATAAAGAGATTAAATTCTCTGAGGGCGTGCAGTGACTTCCATTTACCGAACGTGTTCACATACGGATATTCAAAATTTATAATATATACACAATTCATACAGTTACAGTCAGCCCCGACTTCCGAAATAGATAGGGACCGGAAAATCTGTCGTAAGTGGAATTTTGCTAAATCATATATACGATACATTCTGCTATGATACGTTCTGACACGGTCACACCTCGTTTCCTCCCAACTGTTTGCGGCGTTTTCAAATCTACTGACCGCGTGCGAATTTTGAAAGTTTTCTAGGACAAATTTTGATTTCGATTTTTAGTGACCATGACCGATTTCGTATTTCAAAATTTTAAAAAGACGAACCGTCGTAAGTCGGGGGGGGGGCTGGCTGTAAATACATATAAAATGCATATATAAATATATTTATAAAGTGGATTGAGCTATACTATAAATAAACTACGAGAGATTGATTATAGTAGACTGATAGTATAGGTCCATAAACTATATTTACCTGCAAATTATGCGTACAAAAGTGGATATATGCAGTACATAGAATACTAACTATATATACAATTTATTTTAAGTGTACATTATATAGGCGAGGCTGTTAAATCAGTTAAATTTTATATTTTACTTCATGTGAATACCTGGACATATAAAAAAACAGTATACAGCGCTGACGCAAAAACTATAGTATCCTTGAAATCAAGATATAACCTTAAGTATTTGAGCATTTTGGGGCTTCTGGCCAACTAAGTTTCGCCAAAAAAGGATTTACTGAGTTAAAATACTAAAACAAATGTGTGCATGCTACCATCATGGTTTTCCTAGCAGGGGAAAAAACATGCGATGTGACTCGGTATTTTCTACATCTAAAGCTATTTCTGGCTTAGATTCAGTCGCCATTTTTGAAGGATATTATTTTGTGACACCCCTGAGCACTGCGATGTCAGATTTATTGGATGCTGAATATCCCACACTCTAAAAATGTGTCTCAACAGCTGTGTTACGGGTTTTCATAGAAATCATTCATGGTTTAAGAAATTTTATCTGAGGGTGCTCATCCATTTATTTGAATTAAAAAAATTTTAAAAAATGGTGCAAGAAATCGATGAGGCTTTTGGAATGAAAACAAGCACAACAAAGCATTTCCTAACAAACACAGAATGATAAAATTCGCTTAAATTATTTCCTTAGTCGTAACTCACAGTTTGCTAATGTACATACAATATAATTAATTGATATGGAGCTTTAAGAGAACTTAATCTCCATCCAAGGGCTTTAAATTGGCCGCAGGACTGGAGCCCACCACCTCTGTCATTGGAGTGAGCACCATACTCCCTTGGCCAAACCATGGTGGCAAAACGAATGGTAGCACGAGCCGCATACTCTCGGTAGTCTCTAGTACACGAGACGCTGTCCTCGGAGAGGCTTCTTTTCAGCTTCTCCAAAAGAAATAGCCCGTGTTTTGTGAACATTCTAAATGTACGATGGCTCGCTAGCCTCCGGTGAGCCATCGAGCGCTCGAGTGCCGTACTCGATCCACTGCTGCGCTGACGAGCCCTCACCTCCGGGGCGAAAGTCATTTTACCGATCGCCTAATGATTGTCAGTAGCCACGCCCACGTGTTTACACGGAAAGTATATATTCAGGAGTATCTTAAAATTATATTTGCATTTAAGCATTATATGCTAGGGCTGAGTTAGAGGACTAATCGTGCTGCATCGCCAGCTCGTCAACGAATATGGACACAGAAAAAATGGGCATCGCACAGCACAGCTTTATGAAATATTTTTACGTGGCATAATTGAATTACACAGAGCAGTGGCATGTTTAACTTTGCGCATTGAGCAGAGGATTTTCTCTACTTTTCTTTGGTGTTTAGAGTCGTCACTTAAATGCGTGAGTTCGTGCCGTAAGTGGAAGTCGCTGCTGTTTCACTAGCCAATGGGATCGATGGAAGGACAGCCTGCGACGTTTACAAATATAAATGCCAAAAACAGAATGTACTCTTACGGTTAAAATTGAAGATTGAATTAAAAATATAATTCATGAGAAAGTATTTGTAGAGATATTATGATTTGTATATTCAGGGTTCGTAAGAATACTGCAAGTGTACAAGGCCATTGGCTTCAAATCAGAAGTGCATTTAAACACAGCTCTAGGTGCAGGGTAGTGATGAAGGTAAAAAGCGGTGCACGAAAGTGATTGAAGTAAAGCGTGTCAATCTTAATTAAGGGAAGTTTTAACGATCGGCTTTCTCTCTTCAAGGTTGTCGCTCAAGGACAATTAACAAGGTAAGGATTTATCAAAAGTCACTGCGTGACAGTCATTTGTGCTTAGCTGTTGCTAGCTACACGCTGGCAAGGTAGGCTGGGACAAAAAGAAGACCAGCACAGGAAACGAGATGAAAGAGTGAGAGAGCGAGAGAGCGAGAGAGAGAGAGAGAGAGAGAGAGGGAGAGGGAGAGAGAGAGAGAGAGAGAGAGAGAGAGAGAGAGAGAGAGAGAGAGAGAGAGAGAGAGGGACGGATGGAAATAGGGGAAAATTGTGAAAGATGAAGAGGAAGAAATGTTAAAAATAACCAAGTGTTTCTCAACCAGTCGTGGTAACTGTGGCGTATTTGTTACTGTTTTATCGATTCTGCGTTTGCTGAAGATTTTAGGATCCTCGACATTCACTGTACTAATGGAGAGAAAAGAGAGGGATATATTCAACGGATAGATAGATAGAAATATAGATGGAGAGAGACAGAGTGCGAGATACTGAAAGATAACGAGAAAGAGAGACAGAGACAGAGACAGAGAAAGGGATAGAGAGACAAAGAGAGAGAGAGAGAGAGAGAGAGAGAGAGAGAGAGAGAGAGAGAGAGAGAGAGAGAGAGAGAGAGAGGGGGGATAGGGAGAGAGAGAGAGTGTGTGTGTGTGTGTGTGTGTGTGTGTGTGTGTGTGTGTGTGTGTGTGTGTGTGTGTGTGAGTGTGTGTGTGTGTGTGTGTGTGTGTGTGAGCGAGTGGGAAAAACAGAAACATGAAGAGAAGGGACTAAATGATTATCTAGATTGCTTCGTGATTCGTACCGTGGGAAAGTGAAGCAAGAACATCGAAGAAGAAGTGAGTAAAGGCGATAGGACAAGCATGCAGGCGAAAGATTGGTGAATAGTGTTAGCTGGGAGCAGTGCATAGAAGGAAGGACAAGAGCTTTTAATAAGTGCACATCGCGGCAGCAGAGTCATTAGGGAGAAACTAGACAGAACAACAGAGTTGCTGTCGTTCACGCAAGCCAAAGCAATGAGACTTAAGCCAGTTAAGTTCCCACCGCTGCAAGATGCCCTGCGTTCAAGGTCTGTCCTTAGTTTACTTCGTGAGGCCGCTTATTTCATTGTTCAACCAGCCGGTGCAGGTCCTTATGATTCTAGATTTGAATCGAAGATTCTCCGAGTAAGCACATCATTATCGCGTTCTTAGGGGCATTCGTCCTTGACCAGCCTCGATGATCTTGCTTTTATCTTTGCAAGCCGCTCCCAACACCGGGACTCCCGCCGACCGGGCCCCGGGGAGCAGGCAGCTAAGCTGAGCTCCCCAGACTTACAGCAGTTGGGGTTAACAGCTGACCGCAAATAATACCGACTGTCGGCGTCTTTCACACCATGTGGAGATATACTGCTCATGACTACGCCGCATGGGTTTAGCTCGGCGGGAGAGGGCTTGCACTTCACGACTCAGGCAAGGATCTCGAGTTCCGCAGCAAGTCAATTATCAGTGCCCGCCAGCCACGAGCAGGATTAAATCTAGCAAGTCTTTCTGGCCGCTACTAAAGTGAGACCTTTGAATCTGCTGCCGAGGGCCTGACGACTTCCAGTTTTTTGCAGTTCCATGTTTTTCAATTGAGCCAGCCAGTTCCTTTCTGCGATTCCGCTTCCGCTATATGCACTCCTCATCACAACCTGCGGCGTTCTTGGAACGCGGCACTTAGCAAGTATACGAGCTACCCTGGAAAATCCTTTTACATCATTAATTGTTAAAAAATTCAGCTGGCACAGAGAACAGCAAGAGTCCGTCCTCGGTCCGTTACCATTCGCCATTTATATTCAACCTCTGGGAAAAGTGATTAAGGCCAATGAAGTAATGTATCACTTTTATGCTAACGGTACGCAGCTGTATTTATCATTCAAACCGTCGGAATCTGCTTCAGTGACTAATAAACTGAATGCTTGCTTTGCCGACATTCGATCCTGGATGTCGGTAAATTTCTTGAAACTAAACGACGGCAAAACTGAGCAGCTGCTCACATAACAACCTACACGTCTGGCTGGATTAGAAGGTTTGGCTCTTCTAATAGGTAATGCTGTTGTGCGACCATCACCGTGGGCTCAAAATTTAGGTGTCGTTTTCAACTGCCTAAATTTTAAAAGCTTCATTCAGAAGATTGCTGTTACAACCAGCCATTAGGTCAGATCCCTATAGAAGATTAGGAACTGTCTTCCAAGGTGACATGCAAAAAAGTTAACCAGCTCCTTAGTTATGTCTTGGCTAGATTATTGTAGTTCCCTTTTGGCTGGACTACCGAAAAAGCCACAAGACCTATGCAGCTGGCTATGAATATGGCTACAAGGCTAGTTTGCAAATCCCAGAGGTTTGACCTCGTATCTCCTTTACTAGAAGAGCTAGGATGGCTGCCGGTTGGTCAACGGATACAGAGCAAAGTTCTGAAGCTGACCCACAAGGCCCGCCACGGTTTGGCTCCTATATACCTAGCTGAACTGCTGAACCAGTTTCAGCCTCTTTTCGCCCTCAGGTCCTGTGTGGACAATAAATTAGCTGTTCCTCCCTCAAAGACCGTTGGCGACGGAAGCTTTAGCTCTGTTACTCTCCTGCTGCCGACCATGGCTCATCGTTTCCAGCGGTCCTGAGCTGCTACTTTCATGCTACTCACTACCTCAACTGCTCTCCTGACCCTGCTATGCTTCCCACTTTCTCTTTGTTGCGTGAGTCCAAGTCTACTGGCTTCCGACTGCGTGCCGTAAGCTGCTTAGGTTGTGAGTGCGCTATACAAAACTCTCCTGCATAACACCCACAAAGTCTTTGTGGCTTTATGGAGGTACAGACGGAGATACATGTATATTTAATGCTCCATCGGCAGCTTTACGAAGAAGACGAACGGCCGTATAGATAAAACGAAATATATTTACAATACGGAAATGATATTAATTTATATATTAATCAATGTAAATGGAGGCATATTGAGGATGGCTGCAATAACCAGGCCACAACGAATTTGAGCCTAGACCAGCAGAGCGCCGACGATAGCGATTGGAGCAGCTGTCGATTGAGAACAACAAGAAGCAATCTCGACCGTCCGCTACTCATACGGTAGACGATATAATCTTCAAACGAATTCACGGCGATCTCTTACTTCACACAAATACTCTTTCTTTCCTCTCCCGTACACGGGTTATGGTGACGAGGCTCCACGATCAGCTGCCCGCTGGTCAATTCTAATGTTGACAATAGCTTTCACTAAAAATTTTTGCGATTACAGTGAGCACTGAAAGTCGATATTGATTACCATTTCTATATATACAGGTTAGGTGAAGCGAGGAGATGGCGGTTTAAGTCAAGCACTTGCGAGCAAGTTCACTTACGCACAAGTCCAGTCCTTGTGCATATGGACGTAAGGAGTTTATGAAAGCACTCTCCGTCCCTGAGATGTTGACAGATGCTGACACTGTCGAGAAAGCCATCAGTTTTTATTATTCACTCTAACGCTGCCAACATGTGGATGTTGCGAAAAAAATTATACGGACGTGCTGCGACTGCTCAAGAAAGATTTGCTTCCTCCTCAGACATAAATTCCCTAAAGTGCGTGGCCTGACGCAACAAAAAGTCAGGCCAAGCTTATCTGTTGCGTCCGCAAATGGGCCCTTAGCCCTGAGGCGGACACTGTAGACGCGTGCCCGGAGGAGCACGAGGGATGTGCAAGCAACCGACCAATCTTGACAATTAGGGAGGTGTGCTGAACTGTTACACTCTCATACACTCGGCCACGCGGTCTAATTCCTAAGGAGAAGCGTTGAAGGAGGCTAGACGACTGCCCATGTAGCTTGACTGGTTACCTGTAGATAGCGAAGGGTCCTTCAAGCGTAGCCTGACTGGCTAGCTGTAGATATAGGCACGGTCGGGGTCAGGGTCAGGGTCAGGTTCATGCTCCTAATTGTATTTGCGATCTCAGCGAGGAATGCCATAAAACACGAGAGCCTCGGACCCAGCTCCTCTTGCTGGCTGGCTGGTAACCTCGCCTGTCTGGCCTGCACGATTGGTGACCGGCGGTACTCGGTACTCTGGGAGATTACGTAGATTACGGGAGTACTCTGGGAGATTCGAGCCTCCTCGATCTTGTCGAGTTCTTTCCGAACTCTCTCCGAGCAACCAACTCGCCAGATAGTCGCTCGAAGAGAGGTCAAAACACTATAGTCTTGCATTGTCCATAGAGTAGTATTGTATTCGTAATCTGTGTATTGTATTCGTATTCTGTACCTAATATGTCGGGAGCGCTTGTTCTTAGAAAAGTATTTGCAGCGGCACTACCCTTAGCCCAGTGGTCAGAGGTTCAAACCTTACGATCCTGGTCGCGGGTCCTGCAGCAGCAAGGCAAGGGCAAAGTTAATGGCCCGAAGCAAGCCGGGCTAAAGTGGCAGGAGCTCTCTGGACGGTACATGAATAAGGCAAGTGGATCAGCTGATCCTTCCTTACTTTCTGTATTGTGCTTTAGGTTTGAGGTCACATTCCTGGATAGTTTGCGGTATCTTGTATGGGCACCTGAGTATAGGTCCTGTACATAGATTTGTATCGACACACACGTGCCTCAATGCTGCCACAGCACTCGGACATTCCACGCCGTCTTATGGGTAGACGAAGTTTTTAGTCCGCTTATCCATTCGTTTAGCGTTTTCTCGCACCTGAGCGACAAGCTCCTCATGAAAAGTCTTTACTTGGAACAATAACAAGCACCAAGTAAAATAAGCTGAAGGTACTAATTTGTGCCGCAGGTGAAATGCTTTCGTCGTGGCAAAAAGCAGACCTCGCCATTCCAGGTCTATTCAACGAGAGAATGAGTAATGACGCAGAATATTTATTGCTGACCCTAACCAACTGGTGTGCCTCAACAGGATCATTAAGGTATAGCAATATAATAATAATAATATTGCACTTGATAAAGCGCCCTCAGAGAACTTAATCTCTCTCTAGGCGCTTCACATTTGCTGCAAAGTGATACGCAATAGAATAGTAAGTGAAATCATGCTTGAAAAACAAACAAAATGAATAACATGGTTAGGGGTTACATGCACTGGGTCAGCATGCAAATGTGGTTAGTGGCAGCATGAACAGTGTCAGCACGCATAAGCACATTGAGGACGAATCAAAAGGACCCACTAAATGCTGTCCTAAATAGGTATGTTTTTAAGTTTCTTTTAAATGTGGTCAGGTCAGGGGATGTTCTGATGCAGGTCGGGAGGGAGTTCCAGGCTGTGGGAGCATACGAGCTAAATGCACGGTCTCCAAAGGATTTAAGGTTTGTACGAGGTATTTCTAGACTGTTGGATTCCGAAAAGCGAGTGGTACGATGCTTTGCCTGATAGGGTAGTATATCTGAAAGATAGGTTGGAGCCATAGAATGAAGAGACCTAAAAGTGAGCGACAAAACCTTGAAGTCAATCCGTTGCTTGACTGGTAACCAGTGCAGGTCGGCGAGAAGTGGAGTAATGTGGCAACTGCGACGCTCACGACAGACAAGCCTAGCTGCAGAGTTTTGCACCAGCTGCAATCGCCTGATCGCACATGCTGGTAGGCCAGTAAGCAGTGAGTTGCAGAAGTCGAGACGAGATGTCACGAAAGCAATACAGTCTATGCACGACCTGTCTTAGAATTATGTCTGTCTTTACAATGTAAATTTTTAAATTTAAATCTCGAGTTCACAAAATAAAGGCTTCATTTTATGAGATGTGAGTTGTTCGCTATCAAACGCAAACCGGGAATCACCTGCGTCGTTTCACCTGTGCACTGGCTTGAACAGGATAGCCTAAAACGAATGCTGCTATGAAAACGACTCAAACTTATTCAATTCTTTGCGTGTTGCTCTTGAGCGAAATCATGAAACTTTGCCACCCACGATGAAGGCATGGCCAATTCAATTCAACTCAATTAATGTGCATTCAATGTACCTGATTCTGTAAATGTGCTAATTAGACGGTAGGATCTAGGGATCAGGAAAACGGCCAGCATCGGGTCGCTTTAGAAGCCAATGGCAATGACGAGCTCGGTGCTGGACTGTGCATAGCGAGCGCCCACAATCAATCGGCTGCTGGATGAATGCAGAGTGTATCCGGCTGCACATTCTGGTGTGCAGTTTTCTTCTCGCGAGGGCTCAGTAAAACGAAGCGTTTCAAAATACTCGCAGAGCAAAGGCCCCCCAAATAGCCGAGCAGATAGGACTAAAAACGTTTTGTACAAAGAAGATGCTTCATTGTGAGTGTGCCGCAGAAAACCAAGCGAATCTTGACCTCCCTAATGCGGGAGGTGATTACGCAATCTAGTTTTTTGAGTAAACGGATGAGTCGTACTTTAGTCAATGGGCTGCATAAGTAAGTCTGTATTCAAGCGTGAACTTATCTCACCTGACCACCAGCAGCCAAATCGGGGCTTTGGAGTTCAGCTTGTCCTTCTCACGAACCTATCTTTTACAGCAGCACATTCAGCCGGCTCTCTTTGCTTGGTAAGTTGCATTACGTGGACTTGCTCGACCTTGTTACTTTTTCCTTAACTCTTAGAATCTTGACACGAATCACAGTATCGTCATTAATCGTGAATCGTCGACGAATGGGCGAGGAATATGCGGCTAACGATACCGAAACTGCGGCTAAGCGTGAATAGCTTTTAGCGACTTTACATGCGAGGTTAAATTATTTATAGAAAAACGCTTAAGTGACCGTGTCGACATGGCCGACTGCTGTGCTAATTCACCCTCACAAATAAAGAGTTTCTTCCAAGATTGCCTCCGCGAACGGTTCTCCACACATTGATGACAACTGCGCGGCGAGGTCGGCTACTAGGCGTACTTTCTGCTTCAGGACATTTTTAGCCGATTTAACGGCCTCATTTGTTTAGCGACAGAAGAGCCTTAACTGCTATCACCTCCACCTGCAGTGTGCAATAAAGCAACGCCCGCTGCAGGATTCAAACCCACGACATGGGCCGTGAACAGCGAGCACCTTACCTCCTGGGCTACCACGGCCCAGCACCAGGATATGTCCAATTTGTGAAGGCTCGCTCGGACAAGGTGGAGATAATATCTCCTTAATGTGGAGCAGCTATTCAATCGAAGCTAGAGACACCAATAGGGCCATTGCAACTACGGACAGCGACTCATCACCGACGAATTGACCGAATTTTTATTGTTCTAGTTGATCTCACAGCCAACTTAATGTGAAACCGCTGCAAATGTTGCTTTATACGACATATAGGCTAGCCGTCCCATCATAGGAATTGGCCCTTAGAGATAATACCATATAACAACATTTTTCTGTCAGATACAGTTCAGTGCTTAGACAGCCTCTTTCAGCTCATTTTACTCAATAAGAAAAAATTGGAACAGAGGCGTTTTGCCCCTCCCCGGGGGCTATGGTTGCTCCAAAAAACTGTCTCTGTTTACTAATCGATCAGCAGAAAAAAGGATGGTATTTTCCTCTCCGCATTTAGCAAGAATCTATTCTTGCGAACGAAAACAATCTTGCCCATTTGTAACTGTTATAGAGGATCGCTTTGCTATGCACAGAACCTTTGTGATTGAAGGAGCGTAACGTATCTCAAACATCCATAGCCGATATACGTATTATATACTTTATAAACTGGCAGGAATATGGTTTTACATAGATTTCAGGGCTTTATTATTTTGCTCTTCGGCAAAACTTATTGACTTCGCCCTCTGCCATCCATGCTCTGGGAGCCTTGACAAGGGCCATGCAACCAGCCTGGCCTGACCCAGATATGCATCCGACGTGCCCCTCTGAGATGAACTTGCTATGTACGGCAGCAATAACGACTCGTCGTGAAAGTTCGACATTGAGTCTTTGACCATACTAAACATTCTGCTAGCTATGTAGGGTTTCCTTAATGGGCGTCCCGATTGTGAGTCAGAGCTATCTCGGGCATCCTAATGCCACTGCCATGCGACGGCCGTGATCCTAATGCCACTGCCATGCGACGGCCGTGGCTCTGGAACAGTTATGGTGGATTCTGCTCTTCCTTGTAAACAAGGCAACAATAGCCGGCTTCATAGCGAAAAAGTACTCCTTGGTATTTCTATTTTGAAAAACTTGATTCAGCTGGTGAAACCTTGTTGGCGACAATAATGCAACCTGTACCTATTGGCTTTTAAGGCAATAAACGACGTTCTTATAATTATCGAATGCCAGTGCTGGCCGGCACCGCTAGCAAAACGAACAAATCGCTAGAATGATTATCGGTCCGTACATTCTACGTGCTCCGTTAGAGGAGGGAGTGAGCTAAATCAGACTGGCCCAGACTGGCATTAGGACCTAAGCCCCTACTGCTCAAGACGGTAGCGAATGGACGCCGCGACGCTAAGCTGGGCCGGCCGGGCAGGGCTCGATCGTTGAGCAAACGTGTTCCGTCTGCACCGGAGCGGCGAGAAAAGAAGCGGGAGGTTTACGAGACCGCGGCCAGCGATAACCTGCGTATCCTTAAGTTTCAGCCGATTGTCGCATTTGTTTTGCCCTACGGCGGCTACCTTCCTTATTACGGAGCAGCAGCCAAAAGTCCTTAAATTTGGCCATCAATATGGTCGGCGCACACAAGATTCCCTTTCAAGCACGGCTTTCTGTTGGAGGGAGTCCTGGAGCATCCGTGGTCTTTTATGCCGACTGGTTTTGCGAAATGAAAGCCGTATCGTCCCACGCGTCTATATTGCTCACTGAAGGCAACGGCAAGCTAGCACTGCATTTAATTAGCAAGTGATTTAACCTACTTCCGCCAGCTCGTCAAGCTATTGGAAATTGATCGTGACATTACAGCGTCGAGGCGACTGCATCTCTGGTGGACGAAGCGCAGCACTGGCCTCGACTTTGCTGCCCCCGGGCTTTGGTGACGATGCCGATCTAACTAGAGGCTGCCTCTGCCGATACCCTCGGATACCCATCGCTAAGCACGAGCAGGAGCCCGTCGACTGTCAGGTCAGCTCTGACTATGCAGTATAGCTACACCGCCAGGTACGAGCTGTGACCTGACCCCGAGTTGCGTAGGAGTCGGTGAGAAAAAATCAACAACAACCTATAGCAGGTACGAGTTTGGGCGATTGAAAGCATTTTTTTTAACCTACATTTAGAGCGCAGGAATTGCAGACTGCTGCTTGTTAGGTTCCGATCTTAGGGTGGAATTTTTGAAAGAAATTTTTTTCAAACTGACTGCACTGGTATAAGCAAGCAATTTTACGCTTGAGTCGAGACCAAGCACTATTCTCGAGGCTTCAACACGAAACTTGTCACGAGCCCAATCGCTCCGGTGAAGCTTTATTAGCATGTTTTTACACTCAAACGATAGCGCCTCGCGCTAATGCAGCGGTACTTTTTCACCACATCGTGCACTTGCTTGCCGAAGCGCTTCGACGCCCAGCCGTCCGAGCAAGCCGGTACTGCGGCCGGCGGTCAGTCACGTGACAGCCAGTTCTGCCGTACTCGGTGCCAACTTGAAATACTGACGATCGGAACTGAGGGTTCGCTCCTCCTCCGCACTAAGAGCTGCGATGGAGTGGTAGGATCGCGAGCTGACGTCGAGCTGGCGCCAAATCGTGGGCCGACGATGGATGCACGCGAAAGCCGCAAGTGCTTCTTTCGAGATGGAGGCGGGCGTCGAATGCCGCTCGAGGCTGCTGGATTCGCAGGCTGCAGCCGGTCGGATCTGCTTCTTCCCCCGATCGATTGATCCGACGAGCTTTGCCTCTAGCGGAATCAGAGTGCTGCGGCTGTGCTGGTCGCAAGGCGCCGCGAACCGTCGGATGGGCGGGCCCGCTCGCTCGCCCATCTTTAAATCTCGAGCACCTCTTTAAAATTCATCTGGCCCCGCCTTGGCCGCCGCACGGCTCCTCAACGTGAGGCCGGCGGCCACAATTTGCAGCCGAGCATGGTCGCACTTGCGGGCCCTGTGCCGAACCCTGCCGCTAGGTCGAGTGCTTCGTGACGGGAGCCTCCTGAGAAGTCCAATGAGCATCGACGAAAAAAATGCGGCTCTCGGCAGGTCACTTGCCGAGGCGCTTCGTCTGCGTGCGGGGGGGGGGGGGGGGGGGGGGGGGAGGCGCGTGCCGCGTTCGGCTCGGCTCGCTCGCTCTGTGGACTAGAGCGAATCCGTTGCCGCTGACAAAAGCACTAATAACTTAAAGCAGACAGATGCTCGCGAAGCAACGGAGTAGCTCTCGAGCTGCACAGCCAGCCGATGTAAAAAAAAAATGTTTGGTAGAAAAATAAACTCTGAAATCACTCGGCGCCGCCGCAGCAGCGAGCGAACGCCAGCGGGAAGCAGATGCAGCCATGCGACCTGCGCGGCTGGACGCACGTTAAGCTACAGGACATGCACACTGTGTGTAGCGGGATACCGCTGCCGACAGTGGCAGTCGCCGCTCCTGTGTGCCGCTCTCGTCGCGTCACCTGTCGAATTGTCGCGCAGAAGCATCGCCCGTCGCTTCGCGTCTTCTCTTCGGACCTGCCGGGTCGCCTTAAGTTATAGTGCAGAGTCGCCGGTGCCGTGGCGGGATGGCCTAGGACGTCGAGCCGCTAGCGACGCCATGCTCTGAATCGCCGACGTCCACCACCACCGCCAGCTAGTCGCCGAAGATCGCAGCCGCCGTCGCCGAAAAGTCGTCGTTCGCGAACGGATCGTCGCCGAGAGGTTCTTTCGGCGGTGGCGGCGGCGGCCCGTCGCCGGCGCTCTTCGAAGCCGCCTTGCCGCCGCCATTGAGCATGATGTTCGAGATCCAGTCGACGAAGTTGCTCACCTTGACGTACACGCCGTACTTGCCGGCCACGCCGCAGCCGTCGTCCGGCCCGAAGCTCGTCACGCCATAGACGACCCAGCGGTAGTCGTCGGCGCCGGCCTGCACCTGGCACATGAGCGGCCCTCCGCTGTCGCCGTCGCACGCGTCGCTGCGGCCGTCCGCCCAGCCGGCGCAGAACTGGTTTCGCGTGACGCCTTTGGCAAACGCCTTTCGGCACGTCCTCTGCGGAACGAGCGGCACCTCTGCCTGCTGCAGGCGCGCGCTGCTCGACCCTCGTGCCGACGACCGCGTGTTGCCCCAGCCGAGCACGTGGCAGCGGGGCCGCTCGTGCTCCACGAGCGGCACGCGAAGCTGCAGGTGGCGAGACGGCAGGCAGCCGGCCGCCGTCGACACGCCGTCCAGGCGAACCGGCTCGGCGAGCTTGATCAGCGCCAGGTCGCTGTCGACGCGGTCCCACTCGAAGTCACGGTGCCAGTAGATGCGAGCGATCTCGTGGCGCCGCCGCGCCGCCGCTCGCGAGTCCCGCGACAGCGCCTTCAGGTCGGGTTCGCCGGCGACAACCGCCAGGCGGCGCTTGAGCTTGCTGGTGCCGTTCTCGAGCACGCAGTGCGCCGCCGTGAGCACCCATTGCGGGGCGATGAGCGCACCCCCGCAATGTTGCACCATGTCCTCGCCACCGCCGCCTCCGCCCTGCTGCGGCTGCCGCTCGTCATCGCTGTCGTCATTGCCGAGCGGGGTGAACAGGGCGTCGGCGCTCTTCCCGTTGTACGGGAAGTCGCGGTAATTCTCGAGCTCAGGCGACCGGCTCCGCTTGTATACGATGGCCACCTGCGCGAGAACAAGAAACGGGTCTCGGTACGGCGACCGGTTAGAGCTTCGGGGCGGGGCGGGGCGAGGCGAGGCGAGTGTATCACTTCGAGCCAGAGGGATCGTACGAGAACGAGCCTGTGCGGAGGGGGGCCGCCGGCTGCCTCGGTGGCTACCTGGGGGCAGCAGCGGTACCGGGAAGCTTAGAGGGGTGGCGTGCTTTCAGCGAGTCAAGCGTCTGCAATAACATTCCGGCTCGCGCACGTAGGTATACAGGCTGCATACTGTCATTTGCGGAAAGAATCTAATCACCGTTCCCTTTTTTGTCTTAGTGTTAAGCTTGCCTTTCTCTTACCGGCTCCATACCGACAGCAAACTAACCAATAGCAGCCTTCATGCCTACAGAAAACCGCTACTTCGTTTCCGGATGCAGGTAACTCCGTGTTAGCTTTCGATAAGTAGGAGCCAGCCTTTGGAATGGAGGTCAATAAAGAAAAAAATTCATTTGTATAGCGACCTACGAAAACTTGATCTCTGTTCAGGCGCTTCACATATGTCTCGCGGCTCGAGAACGAGACATTGGTCATCAAATACATTCAGCTTGACCTCAGTCGTTAGAGGCGAGCACCTTAACCACTGGTCCCAACTAGCACGGTATTATCGAAAACAAATGCGAACCATTCTTAAGTAATGGGTTTCCACTTCGCTGGAGTGAGTAACGGAGGATCCTCTGCTCTCGATATTATAAATAGGGGGTTCGCGATATTTAAATACGGAGGAACGCTAACTGGCTAGCCCGGGGGGGGGGCGTGAAAATTGGCGAACGCCTCAACGCTGCTCAATCTTCGCTCGGATTTTTGTCATATTTCGCTCGCCTGTCGCCTAAGCTTAATCGCTTGCAGCCTCGCCAGTGTACGAAAACGTGACCACAGAGGTTTTGCTTCGAGCCGGACCCCGGCTGTCGCGTCGGAACGTCTAAGCGGCAGGCTTGCCACCGCTTAGACTCGGCAAGCCTGCAGCAAAATGGCGCTTCGCCCGCACGACCGTTCGCCAAGCCTGCCGAAAAATGGCACTGCGCCCGCACGACCATTCGCCAAGCATGCAGCAAAATGGCGCTACGACCGATCGCCGCGGCAGCCGCTTACCTGCCACGGCCACTCGCCTCGCCGGGCCGGCTTCCCGCCGATGACTCGCTGCGATGGTAGCGACTTTCGCTGGCCGCAGGTGACCCCAAGATCCGCTACCGCTTCAGTTAGAAAGCCTGGTGAGACTAAAACCACGAAACAAGTTTTCGATGGAGAGCATATCAACGCATCATAGACCAACCACCCACCGCCCCTTTCTCGAAGTTTCGCCCTCGGCGAGCCCGTGAGTGCTGCTCACCTGAGCAAGGTGTCGTCTAAATTAAAATAGTTGCGAATCCGGAGCAACCGCGAGAGGCCATCGGCGGGCGAGCGCGATCAAAGAGGCCAGGCTCGAGAGGGGCAGCGGGAGGGACGAGAGCGGAAGTAGTCGCTGGGTGGGCGGGCGTGCTCTGCACGACGCCGGCCGCCACTGCGTCGTGTCGCCGCACGGCCGGCGCTGGGTAGCGTCCTCTGCGGCTTTTCGCAGTATTGACGGCTGCGACTTCCGATCCATCGATCGACCGAAGCTCGGTGCGCTCCCCGAGCCGTCGGAGGAGGGGGTCGCAGCCCGTTGACCCCTCTAATCCCTCGGCCGATGCACACGAGCCCTAGTGGCGACGCCTGCCCCACCGCCGTGCGAATGACGCCGACGAGGGCAGGGCCAACGGGCTACGCCTCACAAACACGACGGCCGCCTTTGGTCTTGACCCGCTCGAAGAAGGCCGGGCGCTGGCCGAGGAACGCGCCCGCAGTGCGATTTGCCCGGGACGGAGCTGCCTGCTCGTGGAAAGGGATCGGAGAACGAGATCAATTCGAAAAGCGGCAGCGATCGACGACGGCTGACTCGTCGCTATCGCGTGACTGGCGGGTCGGGAGAGTTTCAGGCCGGCTTGGCTATTGAACTTTACGTCGGCTAGTGCCACACATCAAAGGCGCGAACTCAAGTGACTCGGGATGCCGACCGACTTCGCCTCGGCAGGGCTGACGGCCTTCAGCGGCGGCGCTCCGGATGTGCCGATGGCGACCGGAAGCGCAAGGCGAGCCAGCTACAAATCGAATGCTTGCGCCGCTCGGGCCGCCCGATCGGGTGTCGGGCCATACGGATGTTAACGGCAGTAGTAGCGGTGCTCTTTAATTACGGCTACCGCTCCTGGCGTTGAGCGCCGAAATCCACTGAAATTAAGCAAAAAGTCGACCGAAAATGGGCAGCTCGATGCTAAGATTTTGAGTGAATATTGGTCGCTATAAAGTAACCATAAAATATCGTTCAGTTTTGCTCGAATGCTCCGATGCAAATGGGCTCCGACGACGCTGGCGGACAGCCTCGTTGTCACGGGTCCCAAAGGTTTGGCGTTTCGCAAACGATTCTGGATGCGAAGGAACACTCGAACTGCAGACAATATAAAGAGCAATCCACAGCAATCTGCTCGAATCCTCCGCAAAAATCCACAGGAAATCGGATGTGTAAATCTCAAATCGAGCATTGCATATTAAACTACATAGTTGCTCACCTGCTCACAAAAAGTTTAGTGCCATTTCGCATGCGCGTTCTCATGCAATCAGCTGCATCGACCCCTCCCGATAAAACAATCCGTGCTGCAGTCGTTGCTATTAATTGCAGTGAATTACCTAAAACTGCACACTCGCAATAGCCCGAAATTTTGTAGATACACTTGGACAATAGTGTAGGTTCTTATGTAATCTTTATTGGAGCTTTACGCAGCCAATTTCCTGCGGGTTTGTACGGATTCAAGCGGATTGCGTCAGATGAACAGCCAGAGTCTTCGGAGGCCATTTTTGTGAGAACGACCGAGCGCATTTGCATGCAATTTGGTGGGTACACTACAACGATCATGTGCTACAATACTCCCTTGAAATTCAAGCATCGCGCCGTAAATTTTCAGTCGATTGTTTACTCGAATATAGTGAATTGCGGCGGACTGCCTTGGATTTCGGTAATTCGTCGAACCCGGCAGCGAGCTTCCCGCAGGTTCAACCAAAGACGGGGGAAAGATGCGACTCAATTCTCTCAGACGCCAGGTCGGCGATCGTTAGTGGAGCGGAGTATCGCTCGCGCTTCGAAAGCGAACGCTGGACAGAGGAGAGGCGCGTCCGAGGCGCGAACCACCGGCTCGAACTCGCGGTCGACTCGACTACGCTGGGCCGCTGACTCGCGCTTCAAAGGGACCTCGCTGCGATCCGCTGCGACCGCATCAGGGGGCATCCGGCCGTCTCGCTACTAAAAAAGGCATCGCTCTCGCAGCCTCGCCTTCGGAGCCACTAGCGTTCAATTTATGACGTACAGCGGCGAAGCACCTGCAGCTCGCCCGTGGCGCCGATGACTCGAGCAGCACCTGCCGCTCGCCCGTGGCCTCGCTCGGTGGCTGCGGCGGCATCGCTTACGTAGGCCGGAGACGTGGGGGTGGGCCAACCGCTAGAGGTCAGCGTTTCGCTCGCTATTGACCCACCATCACAGTCTTCCGACGTCGTTTTGCGGTTCGAGAACGCACCGAACCTCGGGAGGGAGCCGGTGTGGAGGTTCGGCGACGCCCAGTATCTTAGGCGGCGCCGGCTTCGGCGGCGGCAGCAGAGGCAGCGGCAGCTTCAGCTAAGGAACTTACGGGTGCTGCCGGCGTCCCGGTCGTCACGAGCCGGCTCGCGGCCATCGGGGTGCGACCCTGAGGTGGCTTCGGCGGCGATGCAGTCAGCCTCCGGAGCAGCGCAGCTCAGCTGCTGCTTGAGCAAGGGCTGCACCTCGATGCTGCCGCCGTCGGCGGTTCGAAGCAGCTTGGAGCACTGGTGGCCGTCCCTGCAGCTGCGCCAGCGCTCCCACTTGCAGCCGCTCCGGCATTCCGACCACGGAGACCACAGCGTCAGCTCGTCATCCCAGGCTGCGAAGCCGGACAGCGCGACGACGACGCTCTCGTGCGACGATCTCGGAGCGCCGCCGTCGGCTCGGGATCGGCCACCGCCGCACGGGCGGCGGCTGCACGGACGAACCTCCTCGCGGTATGCGCTCGGGCACAAAGAGACGCAGAGCTGGGTTCTCCGCTGTGCAGCGCAGCGTGCCGAAGAGCAGGGCGACCACGGCCCCCAAGTGCCGTACTCATTGGCAGTCGAATCGTCTGCTTCGCCGCCGGACGCGCGAGCCACCTACGGCAGAGAGCGAAGCGTGCCTGGAGTTCCGTCTATCAGCGTGCTCAGGTCGAGTGTTCGCTGCCGCCCAGCCTCTGTCATCGCCTCGAACGGTCCCGAGAGCGGGCGACCGCGCCCGCCCGCTGTGCCGCTGTACAGCCCAGTTTCCCCTACCGCGGCTGCAGGTCGAGCGGGTTACTCGAGGCAGCCCTCGCGGGACGAGAGGACAAAGGCGGCGAGACGTTAGTTGCATCGTCGGTCGGGCCCGAGTTCACGCCTCGGCGGCAGCGCGGCGTTTCGACTGCCGCACTTGGCTTTCGCGACCTCGGTCGCCGCCGCCGCCGCCGCCGAAGCGATCTCGCTGCCGCCGGCCGACTCAGGCGGGCGTGCGGGCCGAGCCGATGCCGCCCGAGCGATAAGCGAGCGCTCTTACCTGCTGCCACTCCGCCAGCAGTAGTAGAAGACCGAACTCGATCGCCGATATCCGTAGCGTAGCAGGCCGCATTTCGTAGCTGCTCACCGCCGTCTGCAGAGAGCGAGCTCGAGCGAGCGCTCGAGCGAGCCAGCGAATGAGACGGACGCCTCGGATATGCCGGCTCTTATAATTGCCGCCGGGCGCCACTGCCCCCAGCGTTGTTTATGGCCGCGTCAGGCGTCGCTGCGAGGTTACGCTGGCCGTGACACATTTCTCATTGTCGAAGGCCGGCCCCTTGCGCCTACGCACTAGAGACGGATCGACGGGCGGAGTCGGCCACCAATAGCGAGCGAGAACCGGGGAGAGGGCTATCGCGAACGCATCTCTGGCGGCTACGGCACGCCAGCCCGGCCCCGTCTGAAAGCCGCGCCACTAGGGGGCTGCGCGCACGCTTGCAGTGATAAGACGGGCAGATGGGCGCTGAAAACTGATGGTGCAGGTGCACGCCCAGCTCTACCGGAGAGCTATTTGCCGTCAGCCGACTGGGCGATAGCTTCGTCGCACTCTGCTGCTGTCGCACTGGCGGCGACTTCCGTCGCGGCCGACCAGTTGGCCGCCATTTGCCAGCCATCTCCTCTGGCACACGCTTATCTAAGGCGACGGCGGCAGGGGGCGCTGCCGAGGAACCTCGGTTGAATGCACGCCGAAGTGATTAATTAGGACTTCGAGCCCCGGTACCGCTGCACTGACCGACCTGGAAGTCGGTGCCGAACCGAGGAGCCAAAAGGCGAGAGCCTAGACGGCCACTCGCGTGTGCGTCTTCACCGTCGAACGGGGCCGAGAGAATTCCTCTCGAAAGATGTAGGGCCGCACACGGACACGCCCGCCCGCCCGCAGCAGACGGCCGGAAATGGCCATGCGCTGGCGGCTGTGCCAGGTGGCGTCGCGTTCGGGTGGGGTGTTGTGCCGAGATCGGCAGCCCAGCCGGCACCTGCCTGCGGCTGCTGAGACTTCAATCTCACCAGGTCTCGCATATCGTCGCAAGTTGAGTCACAACGTAAGGTCAAGCGTCGTTCGTTCACCACGTCGCACGTCGTCGGAGCCCTGCTAGGGCCCGGGCAGACAGCCAGCCTCCCTCGGGCACCATCGAATTCGCTCAGCCCACTTCCGCCTACTAACTCGAGAAATGCTCGCCGAGAGGGAGCAGAGCTGGTCAAGTGCAGAGTCACGGTCTCGTGCAGAGTCAATTGAGCTTCGGCCGATCGCTTCGCCTACGAGGACGGTTAACTAATTAATGTTGTACAACGCAAATCTGGAAGACGGCTGTAATAGTAATAATATATTTGTATAGCGCCCTCAGAGTTCCGAATCTATTTATAGCCGCTTTATGGATGTTGCATATAAAGCATTACCTAATACATGACGGTCACATCAGCAAGCAGCAGGCACACCAAGCAGCAGGCACGAGCGAGTAAGGCGGTGCTTGCACACGAAGGATGAATCACAAAGGCCCACCGAATGCTATAATAGAAAGGTGTGTTTTAAGCTTCTTTTTAAATGTCGTCATTTCAGAGGACGTTGTGACGTGGAGTTCCAGGCTTTGGAAGCATACGAACTAAAGGCACGGTCTCCAACGGTTTTGAGGTTCGTGCGATGTATGACTAAACGATTCGAGTAAGAACAGCGGGCTGTATGATTCTTCGCCTGTTGGGGAAGTAGTTCTGAAAGCACGAGGGAGGGAAGGGCGGCAGTATATGAATATTTGGTGCTAAAGCAGTAAGGCGCTTACTGTAAGGCTGAGAAGCGAAATCGGGGGATGCTAGGAACATTACGGTCGCAGTACTCATTCGGCGTAGCAACTCCGAACATGTGACAGCTTACCAAAGCCGCAGTGAGTGAGACTTTTACATAGTAGGGTAGCATATCCGAGTTTTGTGGATGAATGGCGTCGTTTGTCGTTTCGCAGTAAATACTTTCAACCTGAGCCTGAAGCTAACGTTCGTAAAATTCGGCAGGATTGCCGCGTGTGAGTGAGTACCTCCACCCACGTTGTCCTCTTGGCTATACCCGGCGAGGCATCAGCTCAGCATCTGCAAACGTATTCTATGCACGTCAGTCTTGTGTCAGCTCTGCGTCGGCGCTGGCCCAGATGGCTGTCGATGGTGAGGGCAATTGTTTGTACCGCGCCGTCTCAGTGGGCGTTGTCGCACGCTCCTGCGGCTTCTCGGAGTTTTGGCGGTGCGTGGCTATTTATGGTCATGTGACACATCTGCGATAATCTCAGAGAGGGCACTTCGATGTCCTCGATGAGGATTAGATGGTAAAACCCGGATACGCCGCCCTTCTACATGCCACGAGCCACGCCCGAGAGCGGACCGCACTAACCGATATCTGTGCAACGAGTGCAGTCCTTGGATTCCTCATCGAAACGCACAGGTCGATGCTAACCCGTCCGACAGCTCGCCCACTGTCAACCAGTTGTCGGAAAGAGACCTCTGTAAGAGGTAGGCGCCTTTGCTGCCAATCACGTGGAGTGCGACGAGGTTGCCGAAAGTCAGCCTTTGACACCAGCGGAATCGCTTCCCACTTCTTATTAGCGAGAACGCGATCTTTCTCTCGATGCATGTCTTCCGGCGATTCTCTAGGCAACGGTACAACGGCCATGAAAGTGAGCAATCCACCGATAAGCATCGAGCGTTTTCCGAAAAAGAGCAGCTCTGATGCGGTTACTCGAAAAGTGATAATGGTCGCCAATGCTTGAGCCCTTGCGCGAGCCACGTCCGTAACCAAATAACGGAGACCAATCTCTGGAAAGGCGGGGAGGGGGGCGCAAAGTCGCACGGGACAGGCTGGAGAACGATTTTGAGCCCAGCAAAAAGTCGGCTGCAGATCTCTGAGGTGTTACCTCTGCCAGCGGTCTCGCGTTGGCCGTTCCACTACCGGAGAAAAGGTTCATCAGTCTCGCTGATGTGGTCGACATATTAACGTTACTGGTTGGTTCTGTCTCGGTGACTCTGGGAGGACTGAATGAAAGAGAATCTACTTTGCTACTTTGCTGTAGACAGGCTCGCAATAAGAAGCTGTGTAGCCAGGGTTTGTTTCGAGCATCGAATGTGCTGTTCTGCTGCCGTTTGGTGTGCGTACTGTTGCTCTGCGACTGCAGGCGAACGACGCGCCGCGCCGTGTATTCCACTGACCTAGCGCTTCACCGATTAACGGTCTTGCCGTGCCTTTGCCTTGTTTCGCAACGTGCCTGTTTTGCCTTCACTGCCAACGTTTTTAGGGCATCGCGATCTATTCACCTAATATTAAGTTGCGTGGGATTCGTGGCTTTCGGGTACAGCCAAAGCTTGGTAGAGCATTGCAGCAGGCAAACTAGGATGCATGCTCTGTCAAAGATGGCGTACCGTACCGTAGGGCCATGGTTAACTCAAAAGCGAAAAGGTAATCAGTGGAGAACTCCGCCGGTTCACCAGACATGCAGGACCTTGGCCGCTAATGCTCAGCGCTACAGTCCCACGAATCGCAGTATAGACGTTTACCTTGGTGGCTTGTGCGCCTGAATGATTGGCTATACGCCATTGTCGAGTGCAAAGATCAATGGAACTTCTTCGCTGCCGTAGGTGCTGTCATGACGCGAATGCTCGCCGTGCGCCAGCTCAGTCACTCGGGGCTCACAACGAGCCCGGCGAGCATGGCAAATAATTTCTCTCTTCGTTTTTTAATCGCAAGTACTTTCTTGGGTCTTCCCGTACATGGGAATTGGGAGAAAATTAGCGACTTAGCCTTACAGGCGAACGCCAGGCTCCACCATGGAACCCTTGGCTGCTGTTGTTGACGGCCGAAGTCATAGCGCCGCAACAATAGTAATACCTATAGTACAGCGGACTCGGAGAACTCAATCTCTTTCTGGGCACTTTAGATTTGCTGCAAAGAAAGCATGATAACATGGTTAGTGGTAGCATCCTCAATGACAACAAGCATAACATGATTAGGGGTGACGTGCACAGGGTCAGCATGCAAATGTGGTTAGTGGCAACATGCATAGTGCCAGCATGCATAAGCACGTAAAGCACGAATCGCATGGACTCTCTAAATGCTGTCATAAATAGATACATTGTTAGTTACTTTTTAAATGTGGTCAAGTCCGGGGATTTCGTGACGCCAGTCGGAAGTGAGTTCCAAGCTTTGGGAGTATACAAACTAAAGGCATGGTCCCCAAAGGATTTGAGGTTTGTATGAGGTATAGGTAAACGATTAGATTCTGAAATGCGAGTGGTACGATGCTTAGCCTGAAGGGGGAGTAAATCTGATAGGTAGGCTCGAGCTAAAGAATGAAGGAACCTAAATGTGAGTGACAGAACCTTGAAGTCGATGCATTGCTTGAATGCGGGCCAGGGCAGGTCGGTGAGAAGTGGTGCAATGTGGCAGCTGCGACGCTCACGACAGACACGACTTGCTGCAGAGTTTTCCACTAGCTGTAAGCACCTGATTGCACAGGCCGGTAGACCAGCAAACAGTGAGTTACAGAAGTCGAGACGGGATGTCACAAATTCGTGGACCAATTTAGATACGGTATCTCTGTCTAAATAAGCCAGAGTTCTAGCAATGTTGTGTATCTGAAAGTAGGCAGACTCGACTGTGGAGCTGATACGGTCGTCTAATGAAAAGTCATTTTTAGAAACAGTCCCACCTAGATTTCGTGCAGATTCAACAGTTCAGACGTTGGCTGAGCCGATAGCGCATTCACAGAAGTTGAACGCGCTTAGCAGGTTGGGTGCAGCTGCGCCAGGCAAAACGTTGTACAACGTAAGAAAAATTCTTAGACCTAACTGCCAAAGTTGATCATCTTGCTGATGACTTTCACTATTTGAACGTGGCGGCAAGAATTACGTCGAAAAAGCCTCACAAGCACCTCATTCGTCAAGTACTAATCGCTTAGACCTTTGGTTGCCTAATATTTAGTGACAACTAGATTTCTGATATACAGGGGTAGCTGCTGTCGAGTCATAACACTTCTTGGCGTCGGTTAGACGTATACTGTGTCGAAGGATACTTTCGTCAAGGCAATTTAATTTAAGAAGCTTTCTCTTGAGGGAAAGCAATAAAGGACACCGGGCTTCTGAATACTCTTCACACGCGGTGACTCAAATTCGCAGACGTATGCCCAGCTCTTCGCTGCGTCTCTCAGTCGCCGTGTCTCGACACACCGAAATCGGCGAAATAGGTGAAATTGACACCGAGGATGAACCGGCACCGCATTTTGCAATCTAGCGGCAGCTCCAGCCAGTGAATCGTATCTACTGCACTCACCACAACATCAACGCCAACGTTGTTCGATACCTATGGGACACACTCGGGTTGAAACCATGCCTGAAACCGAACGTCGAAGCCTGCTATTTGGGGAATCCGTTCTGTTGGCCCTACTGCAACAGAGTAGACGTTCGAAGAACGTCTTGATCAGGTTAAAGAACATGCCACGACGAACCTGTTTCTCCAGCGCTACCTAGCGAATAAAATGAAACTAAAACTCAGCGATGGCGTCTTCGTGCTTGCTCTGGGGTTCAAGGGCATCCCACTGACGAGGACAAATAACAAGGCAGAGTCCGTCAGCAACTTGGCCGAGCAGATTATTGAAGGGTAGAAGGCACCTGCATTGGTTGAGAAGCTCTTCGCACATGTCAACGTGCCGCACAAGGAATTCAAGTTAACGGCTATCGGTAAGGGTGTCCGGACCGTAACTAAAAGCCATTTCGCGTGGAGCCGCATCGCTGCTCACCCAAGTCTCTCAGACGGAGCAGCATGTGTGCAGTAAGTTCCTCAGGGTCAAACGCATGAATCGAAAGCAAAGGTCGCCGCTTCGTCGAATGATCGAGCTCTGGTTGTGGCCAGGCTCCCAAGTGGAGTGCTAGCGGAATTCGAAAAGAGAAACGTTCGCTACCCCTTCACTGATCCCTTCACTTGCCTTCCAAGAGCCCGGCCACTACCTTATGCCGTTTGTTTAGACGTCTTTCCATTATGGCCTCAGTAGTAGTTGCCGTACCTCGAGGTACATCCCGGCATCGAGCTCGGTGCTTACGCATTGCACACACCGCCGCCCGCGTTGGCTACACCCTGCTCCTAGCTTGCAGCTGCGTTTGTCCCCCTGGCTCGAAGCAGTGCGTAAACACATTAAGCGATTCCTCAACGTCGTCTCTTTAGCTCGCCCTTAGTCTTCGAGACGGGCAGACTATCGGACTGACAAACACACGACCGAATGCGTACCGAAAGCCGCTTAGGCTGTGAGTGCGCTATACAAAACTCTCCTGCGTAACACCCACGTGGTCTTTATGGCTTTGCGGAGTTACAGACGGAGATACATTACATTACATTATAGGACGCGCGACAATTATCGAACCACACGATTACAGTGTAAGTAGTAAGATTTTCTCAGCTTTCCAATGCGTCTATTATGAATATCAAGCTACACAGAGCTTTCCAATCTTTGACCGCGGAGTAGCAAAACCTTCCTCTCGCCACAACCACCCTTCGAACGGTTGCATCTCGCGACCGAGATCTATACAATCGGATCCTACAAATTAGTAGTTGAGTTTTAGCTATCGATATAGCTACTGTAGGAACAAACGAAGACCAATAAGACATTCAGCAATGCAAGCACATACTCGCTAAAAGAGGTCACAGCGAACCTCAAACGATTCAATTTACGATGGCGACGCTGGCATCGATGCATCGGCTTTCGAGCCGCGGGGGGGGGGGGGGGGGCGTCGAGCCGACGACGCGTCAAGCCTACGGAGGCGGTATCCTGGACGATCCGGCAATCCCACGTCGCCTGGCGCTCGCGCGATCTCCGCCGATACCGATGACGACGGCGGCGGCAAGAAGAGCCAACGCAGAAGAAATATCGAAGGCTGCAGCGATTACGCACGACGCGACCGATCGTTGTCAACGCATTTTTAAGGCTTAAGTGGTGCACCTGCGTACCTTGTCGAAGCCTCTCGGGGGCGTGCGTACCTGTCGGAATCTACCTGCCTGAGCGGCGGTCAAGATTTACTTATTATATTACGATTAGACAGGACTTACGGTTAGATTGCGATTACGATTACGATTACGATTTAAGATTAGGATTGGATTTACTTCGCAGTACTACCCTATACCGCATAGCGGCGGCTGCCAGAGACTGGCGCTGCCAGAGGCTTCCAGAGCCGTCGCTTGCCGTTGGCGGGAACGAATCGGCTTCCTACCAGTAGCTTTCGCTCACTGCTCCTGCCCTGCACCATCAGCGACACCGTCGCTCACCCGCCACGTCGCCAACTGGCCAGACCGGCCAGAGCTGCTGCAGCGGCGGCGGCGACGACAGGCGCCCAGCCGACGGGTGTCACACCCCAAGCCTCAGTGGCAGTTGCTTGGCCTAGGACATATCGCTTTATCTGCATGCAGAGTCACTCTGCAGCCTAAGCGGGTGTGCAAGTGCGGCTGGGTTGAGGATGTAAGGGCCGGCTCGAATCCGTCAGAGCTGGAACGGCGGCCATCGGACTGAGGCCACTCATCGGCATGGCCGCAGAGCAGTGGCTCTATTTCGAGCGATAGCCCTCGTGGAGTCCTGTGTGTGGCGGAGGCCAGGTGGCCGGCAGCCGTCAGGGCAGCCGCTTGAGAGTCGCTGGAGCGCAAGCAGGAAACATTACTCAGACCTCAGTGGGGGGGGGCAGGGGTTAGCAGCAGGCTAGACCTCTTGCCTGCCTGGTAATCCATCTATCAGCATGTGTCAAATCCAATCGTTCATACTGGTGACTGCCCTTCCTGTGGTTCGGCTGGTGATTCGATAAGTGTGCAGCTATTTTTCATTGGGCTAGCAACCGCAAGCTCGACGGCCGGCTTACTGCAGCCGAAAAACTTGAGGAATTGTGCAGGCTGTCGGTGTACACACACATGCAGGCAAACGCCGGAACACGCGAACTCACGAGCACATACACACGCATGCATGCACACACACACACACACACACACACACACACACCACACACCACACACCACATTATACGTACGCACGCACTCACGCGCAGCACGCACACAAGCATTGAAACCCTGCAAGCATTTAACTATGCACGCAGAAGAATGCTATTTATACTCTCATTCCCAAGTCGCATGTGTCTTACAACTGTGCTACTTGCCGACATACGGTGCAGCTAAGAAAAAGTGTTGGCGTGCCAGCTGGAACGCTCGCGGGGGGGGAGGGTGCAAGACGTCTCAAGCTACTGCAACGAGAACTGCAGCGAGACGGCCTCTGCCGCTTCGCTCCCGGGTGACTCGATTCCTCGGGCGTAGTTCAAACGGCGGCGGCGGCCGCGCCTCAGGAGCCGAAATCGCAATCTAGCGGGTTCAAGCTCATGCGGTTGCAAGGAAAATAAGGTCGTCGTCGAAAGACGAACCGTCGCTTTCGAGCGCGCTTTACCTGCGCCGCAGCCGCAGCCCCTCGGCGGCGGCGGCGACGAGCTCTGCTCGAGAAGAGCTCGTCGCAGCGCCTCGGCGGCGACGAGCTCTTCGCCGATAGTAACTGCCGGTGAAGGTGCGAAAGTCTCCGTGCATTTTCCCTTCGCTGCAGTTGGCGCACCGTCTCTTTTGGTCTTTGCTCTTGCTCGCTTCTCGACGCTGGCGGAGGCGTTTGAGGTGTCCTGGCGCTGGGCATTGCACCGCAGGAGTGAGCCGCGCTAAGCGAGACCAGCGGAACTCGGGTGAGCAGCAGGAAGTGAGACCAGCGAAACTCGATGCGGGGGTCCCCGGATGCCAGTTGAACGAGGCATTTGAAGGTGCCTCTTTTCCCAACTATATATCTGTAGCTGTTTTAGTTTTGCTGCGCATTCCTCCAGATTACTTAGGTGCACTCCGCTGACGCCCATGAGCGATCTGCGAAGTCGCCGAGGGCGGATAACTTGCAGCGGCGGACTCGCACGTGCCGCGGCCGAGCGCCGTTTCGCGGAGGAGCGGGTGGCGGAGTCGCCGGGAGCGTGCAGTCGAGAAAGTGCGCTGCTCTTCGCTCGACCTTGCGGCGCAGCTCGAACGCTCGCTGCCGCCGCACCGTGCGCGGGGCGCCGGAAGCTGCCGCGCTTGATTCGCTCGCGCGGCGGTCGGTTCGAACGAGAAAAGGGATTCTCGCGCAGCAGCTGCGAGAGCCCATTTGCTCTGAATGGCGACGGGACGCACCATTTTACTGACAGATGTTGAAATTAGTACTTGTCTAGTGGATGGTTTTCTGCGACGAGAATACAGCGGTCTCCTAACGCAATGCCGGAAGCGCAGCAGACGCGCGAGATTCCGCTAGAGGACGCTGCTGCTGCTGCTAATAATAATAATAATAATAATGCAATTGATAAAGCACCCTCAGAGAACTCAGTCTCTTCCTAGGCGCTTTACATTTGCTGCAAAGGGAAACGCGATTAAATCGTGAGTAATATCATGCTTGATAAACAACATGAACAACGTGGTTAGGGGTGCCGTGCACAGGGTAAGAATGCAAATGTGATTAGTGGCAGCATGCACAGTGTCAGCACGCATAAGCACATGCATGACGAATCGCAGGGACTTACTAAATTCTGTCCTAGTTAGATGTTTCTAAGTTCTTTTTAAACGCGGTCAAGTCAGGGGATGTTCTGACGCAGTCGGGAGGGAGTTCCAAGCTTTGGGAGCATACGAGCTAAATGCACGGTCTCCAAAGGATTTGAAGTTTGTACGAGGTAGTGGTAAACTGTTGGATTTCGAAAAGCGGGTGGTACGATGCTTGGCCTGTGTGGGGGAGTAGATCTGAGAGATAGGCTGGAGCCGAAGGATGAAGTGACCTAAAAGTGAGCGACAAGGCTGCAGATAAAAGTGAGGATTGGCAGGGTTTTAGCAGCCTTTTACCGCTGCTTCTAAAGGCAACGCGCGTACTCGCATTAGAATGACCGATAATTTCACCAACCACTCCTCGCGTTCTCCCGTTAGAGCTGCTGCTAATTTATCTAATCTACAGTAAGAATAAAGCTGACGCTAACCTCGGCGATCGCATAGAGCATTTTGCTTCCAGAATGCCAGCTGCTTGTGCTGTGCAATAAGCCGCCAGCTCGCCGTTGGCAGCTTTACACTTGACGACTCTCTTGATGCCTTCGCTATTACTGAGGCGTCGCTGAAGTCAACGAGCTGTTCAGCTTTCACCGATGCTACCTATCCCTGAAGGTTGTTCTCTTTTTCATATCCCAAGATCGCTGAAAACTGGGCAGTACGGGGAAAGTACAGGCCGCGCTTGCTCGCACCTCTTTCAATTCTAAGCCGTTCTCTGTTCCTCCTAAACGATTTTTTAATCTCTCTTTCTCTGTACAGCTAGCGGTAGGTTGCCGACAGTGGCGCTAAAGTCTATCTTCTGCCAGTCAGCGATCCAAGCTTCATCGGCTGGCGTCTTTTTCCGTCTTTCTCTTCGTTCTTTGCGAAAGCAATCGCCCTCTTATCATTCTAGGCGATTTCGCTATCCACTTTGATGACCTATCTGATCCGACGTGTTCCAATATGCTTAGACTCTAGTTAAAGCATCTTGAACGTGAGCGCTGAGTCACAATGATTCGGATAGCTATAGGAGTCATTCTGACTTGTTTCTCGAGTTCTAGCATACACATAAAAGGCCATGCCATTGATCAACTTATTTTCTCCTCGCAAATGTACCCTATCGATCCCCATCGTCACCCCTTCCAGCACGTCCGACGACGTCTGCGGATTTCATTGTCACTAGCAAGCGTTTCCATGTCGACATCCTAAGCTTAGTGAGGGCCAAGAGACCTGAAGTCTCTTAATATTGATGCTGACGGCGGCAGACTTGCGTGCTCTGCCCTTCCACTAGACCATTGCACCGACCTTCCTTCCTTGACACCGCTCGATGCTAGCTAAAGTCATCGATGAATTTGCACCTCTGACTAACGACAGGTCCGTCTCCGCAAGAGACGCCATTTGCTTTATGGCAAACATATAAAAAGAGCAAAGAGCACTAAATCCTAGCTGATTAAACAGCCTCTTTTTGTATAGCAACAGAAGAGCCTTTACGGCTATCACCACCGCTTGCAGTGGCGATAAAGGATCGCCCACTGCAGGAATCGAACCCACGACCTCGGGAGCGAGGTCGTGAAAGCAACCACCTTACCTAGTGTGCCATCACGGCTCACCAACTAAACATACGACTCGAAAGTAGGTGTCCACAAGGTCGGCGACTCACTGACCACCACTAGGCATTTGAAGATTATTGTAGGTCCTATCAATCCATTTTAGCTAAGGCAACGGCATGCTGGCCTAAGCATTCTACGCGTTCGCTTTTGTATGCTGGATACCGCGCATGTGACCGACGTGTCGTGCATATACATATATATATAAATAACATATTCTCTTGAAGCGAGCTGCAAAGCGCGTGGATAGACATTATGTTCTCTTATGGGTCTGTACAAACAACCTACAGTTTTCCTTATTACTCTTTATTACTCTTTACGCAGCCGAAGAAGAGCCTTTGCGACTATCGTCCGCCACTTGAAGCCGCTGCCTGGTTGCTGCTCGGGTTGGGCGCATCGAGGCTCGTTGGGTCGTGGGCGAGGTCGTGACCCCAGCTTTTGCCGCGCCCTACCGCCTATAAATGCTGCAGTCTGCTGAATCGACGTGCTCTGTCGTTTGGCCTGCACGCGCTGTGCCCTGCTAGGGTCCATGCAGATTCATAGATACTCCTGCATATCGTAAACCTCGTCGGCGTCTTGTTGGCGGTCGCGTGCCCCATCGCAGTATTGCGCGGCCGCCGTCGCCACAGCCTCCGCCACCGGCGTGCACGGCTGCCTCTGGCGTATCTATCCTAACTACAGTCACGTCCTAAAATACAAGAGTACCTAACCATTCTGGTCATCGCGGCAGCGCGACCGATTACTAGCGAAGCTCGCTAGTGAGTCATAGAAGGAGCACCGACACACGCACGTATTCAGACGATAGCAGATCACGCCGGCAATGAAGAATGACCATAACCAAGGAGCCGCTCGCCCTGATTTCGCCCAAGGGTAAGGCGCTAGCCTTAAACGAGCAAGGCTGTGGAGTCGAGCCCTGCCGCGCTCGTAATGCACCCGTATAGCGGTGAAGTTCTCACGGAGTGCTATACAAATGAAGTGTGAGTAATTCCATGCGTTTAGCGTCTGGTGTATGATTCGTTAGTGTATTCGGTTGTTCGTGTAGCCTGCAGTTTTACAGTTGCAAAGCTGGCAGATCACAGGTCACGTATCGAAATAGCGATTCTGAAGCTTCAGGAGCCGCATGTCTGGGCAGCCGCAATCGAGGCAATCGATTAATCCTGCATTGCAGTGCGGCCGCTAGGCCGCTAGGTCGCTGAATCGAGGAAATCAAGTCGGGCGACTCTGAATCGAGGAAATCAAGTCTTTTTCTAATGGCGCTTCGCTGGTTCGTCGCGATTGATTGGGCAACCCATGCAAAGTAAAGTTTTTACTTCGACTCACAAGGGACAGACAGACAGACAGATTGGCTGAGCGCGCATGCCTCGTACGCCTCGTGCTCCTCTCGCCTGCCTCTCTGGTCGCGCTCTCAGGACGATACATTAGATCGCCCTCTCTTTCACGCACAGCTTCTCGCCGCTTGACGCTCATGCTCTGTGAATTATAGGATGAGGAATCCAAAAATCCAAAAACTTGATCGCATGGACGGCTCACATCCCGATGGAAATCGGTCGCCACGGACTGATGGACAGGCTTCGGACAACGTTCCGAACTCAGGGAGACGACCCGCACATTTGACAGCAGCCGTGTTCAGATCTAGGTGCCGCAGCTATGATTGCATATCGCGGCGGCCGCGGTATATACCCGCGATAGCCCGAGCTTTGTAGCAACCACGGCCCGCTGTTCGTCGGAGGGTAGGCCGTGACCTCCCAACTACTATAGCGTCATTAATGCATAGAGCAAGGTAAATTTTTGCTAAGGTCACTGTGCCCACAGCAGGCAGTGCAACATGATCGCCGCTATCCTGCTTATTTTTACATTAAATAGATACATTACAGGGCTATTTTTCTAGTTTAGATATTAGGATGCGCGTGTAGTGTTTAAGGTTTGAATGTTTTTGAACTGAAGATTTAGGATTTAATTTTTAGATTTTGTATTTTGTCCGAGTTTGAGGTTTTTTATTTAGTTTTAGATTTTAGGATTTAATGTTTGTGTTTTAGAGAGAAACTCTAAACAGAAAATATAGATCTTGTGTTTATTTAGCGTAAAATATAAAGAGACGCTTGCGACCAAGTTGAACAGCGTGCTATGGGCATTGGGCAGAAGCAGAAACTAACCTGGCTCTATGCGTAAATGATGTCGTATTAGCTGGAACTCACCACAGTTCGAACGCTCATGGAAGCTAATCTCTAGCTGCTAGGCGACCCAGGCCGACCAGCTATAGTAGCCAGGCGTGGAGGACGCCGCGCCGGGTTTGGTCCAGTGGTTAACGGGTTCGCCCCGACCGAGGCCAAGGCGAATTCGACGGCCGAGGTCGCGGGCTCGAACCCGTGGCATCCGCGAAGCGCCTGAATAGAGATTAGTTTCTCCTAGGGCGCGGTGCATATGAATTACGTGCAATTGTATTCAGCGTTCGACAAAGCGGACGGCAGAGCCTTGACCTTGGTAGGCCTCGACCAGAAAAACGCGTGAGTCCGGCGCAGGGGCAGCAAGCAGCTCGGCGTCCGGCTGCGGTCTGCTATTCGGCTAGCCACAGGGCGCGCGCATCCGGCCGCCGGGCGCAGGCATCCGTCGGGAGCGTGGCAACTAATGGCGCGCTCGCTCGATCACCGGCCCACCGGCGCGAGAGCGAGCGGATACCCGGCGCAGAGCGCTAAATGCAGTGGCTGGCTATCGGCTGGGGACGACGCAGACGGATGCCATCGACCGTGCTCGCTGGCCACTCGGGGGAGGGGCGGGGGGGCGGGGGGGGGGTTAGGAGAAGGTGGGGTGGGGGAGGACGTCCAGACGGGTATTGGCCAGCTGAGCGCTGAAGGCGTATGCGCACAGCTGCACCTGCAAAGCTCAAGACAAATACTAACAGCCTAAATCTAATATATGGCGTAGCGCTGCTCAATGACTCTAAAGCTGTGACGTTGCTAGATGACATGCGAACCTAAAGCCGCTTAGGCTGTGAGTGCGCTATAGAAAGCTCACCTGCGTAACGCCTATCTTGTCTTTGTGGCTTTGTGAAGTTACCGACGGAGATGTATTACATTCCATTGCAGTTACTCAACGAAGGACCTTGCCAGCACGCTGGTTCTCTCCATGCTTGGCCACTATAAAAGCGTCTACTACTGCGGTCGCTCCTTTCCACCTTCATTCCTTCCGTACATCCTCCTAGTTTGCTGCCTACTTCGCCAGGACCAGCGGGCCGTCCTTGCTGCTAGGAATCTTGCACGAAGCGCTCGAGTGCGGGTCGCATTTTTGGCTGAACAGCAAAGGTGGCTATGACTCACGGTAGCGATGACCCGATGACCGGCTGGAGCACTTTTATTCGCCGGCCGGAAGCAGCGGCGGCGGCTGCGGCGGGCCAGTCGGCCTCCGTCGGAGACCGCGGCGGCCGATCTCGCTGCTGTAGCTGCGCCGATCGACGCTGACGGCGAGCGGCTCCAGATCTTCCTTATGCGACGCTCCGCGCTCGGTGACTGACGACACGCGTAGCATTTAGCAGCGACGTTTAACGATCGCTGCGGCAGCGCAGTGAATCGCGCGCTCGCTTGTCATGTCGCTCGCGTCATGCTTGCCACTGGCTCGAATCGCCGCCGAATCAAGTGTCCGAATCAAAGGTCGCCTGGTGGCTAGCTCTCACGGCCGAGCTTGACAGAAATGCCCCCCCCCCAGATAGCTCTCGGCCGCTGTCTGTCGATCGTCCTGAAATGTATGGGAAGAAACCAGGATAGAGAAGGAAGAAGTCCAAATCCAGCTTAGCTCAGTATCAGCAGAGCTGACCGAAAAAAGTCTACCGAGCCTCGGCGGCCGGTGATAAATGCGGCTGCTGCTGCTGGGCTGGTCTTTAAATCCAAAGAATTCGGTCGCGTATCTTTTTGGCTTAAGGAGCTGCAGGTTGGTTCGCAGTTGATTGGCGGATACCGAGCAGAACTCCTATTTTGACTCGCAGAGCCATCGCCCCGCATTCGCTTCCAAATGACGAGCTGCACTCCTGCGCGAACACCAGTTTCAGTCTTGTGTCCCCAGGTTTTTAAAGGATACTGCATTAGCTGTTCGTTCCACGCAGTAAAAGACTGTTGGTTAGAGTAGCTCTGTGCTGGCTCAGGAATAAGGTGCTCGTCTTTGTGCGACCAGTGTCGTTGGTTCGAACATCGCAGCATATGTAAAGCGCCTAGATAGAGATTAAGTTCCGTTAGCGTGTTATTCAAATGAAGTTTATGTTTTTTATTCCCCCCCCACAGTTTTTCTACGTTGCGTGAAATCAAGGCTGTTGGCTACCGTACACTCAAACAGAGCCACCGACGGCTTCGCGTATTCGCCGTGAGAAACTCCCCAGATAATATCTATGAAGATGAACGTGCGCATGTGGATGCGTACAAGTTTGCATTGGCAAACGCTCCTAGTTTTCCTGCGGAACTGGATCCCAGCAACAGTATCTCGCTTGCTCAAGTTTAGCTTGCATGGGATGCATTACCAGAGTTTTAGCACGGCGACGCCTGTCTACAACTCGTCCAAGGGTTTTCCGCTTGGCCGCTTTTAGGACCAAATCTTGAGCACCTACAGACCAACCGAGACCGCTTACGTATAATGCGACCCGGGGACAGCGTGCTGCTGTCCCAGCCGCGGGTTGACTGTCCCGAACTCTCCTCATAGTTTCAGCGCATGCCAGCCTTCGTCCTAGGCTAACAGCTAGTGCTACCCCCCCCCCGTGCAGCTGCCCAGTGCTTTGTTTATCAGATCAAGGAAATTCGGACTAATAGCGCACGTTCAGCTGTACGCTGAACTCCAGGTAACAGCTAGGTGGAGAGTGAGGGACAGAAAAAGAGAGAGAGAGAAAGAGAGAGAGAGAGAGAGAGAGAGAGAGAGAGAGAGAGAGAGAGAGAGAGAGAGAGAGAGAGAGAGAGAGAGAGAGAGAGAGAGAGAGAGAGAGAGAGAGAGAGAGTGAGAGAGAGAGGGAGAGAGAGAGAGAGAGAGAGAGAGAGAGAGCGAGAGAAGCAGAAAGAGAGAGAGAGAGAGAGTGAAAGAGAGAGAGAGAGAGAGACAGAGCGAAAGAAAGAGAGAGAGAGAGAGAGAGAGAGAGAGAGAGAGAGAGAGAGAGAGAGAGGTAGGAGATCAAGTGATGGAGATGGAGAGAGAGAGAGAGAGAGAGAGAGAGAGAGAGAGAGAGAGAGAGAGAGAGAGAGAGAGAGAGTAGAGGAGAAGAGGGAGAGGCAAAACATTGATCGGCGAGAGAGCCGCGGCCTTTAAGACGAGACTCCACAGCCAGGATCCTTTCACATGTCGCCACATCACTCAACTCAATGTTGTCAAGCAGTGGAAGCACCAAGAGGAATGCTGGGTAAAGTTTTCAGTAAATGGTCAGCTCAACGGCATGCCAAGTCATTTTAGCTGCTCGAGCGAGCAATGCTTTGAGTGTGAGCAAAAGTGCACGACCATCACTTAGCGCCATACTAAGTGCGGCACTCTGCTACGGATCGATCGGACTGGATCTCGCTCATCTGAAGGGAAATTAGAGGTATCTTAACATTTTTACTTTCCAACTTCAGGAGTGGAATTTCTCAACTAAACTCGAGCTCGAAACGCTTAAATTTTGCTACAGTACTGCCAGTTACCCTTTATAAGGCAGCTTGTGCTGGTTCGAGCCGACAGGATCTCCAACCATAATCCAAGCATCGGCCGGGTCGTCACAAAGCGCCCACAAGCAGCTGGCCTTACGTCGTTCAATGGCGGGCGCCCGTTTCGAGCGTTAGCTGCGAGGGTCCGTCCATTATGCAGATCTTGCTGGCAGCTGGGTGCGGGGCTTGCGTGGGGGCTGAGGGACGGCTAGGAGGCTTTCACGGGGCCAGCAGGCTATCGGGGTGGGGGTGGGGAGCAAGGAGGCTTGCAGGCAGCTATAATAATAATAATAATAATAATAATAATGCACTCGATAAAGTGCCCTCAGAGAACTCAATCTCTTCCTAGGCGCAAGTGTGCGGCGAGAGATTCGCGCCGCTTGCAGTGGGTCGCGAGCTTTTCTTGCCCAGCTTTTTAAGACCGCGGAGTGCTCGCAGGGAATACTTGACGTTCAAGCAGCCCTAAAGGGTTGCTGACTAGGCTCGACCGGCTGGACTTAAACGCAACGAGTGGCCGAAGATGAAGTGAGCTTTGCACTTAAGGTACAGCCGCACCGAGGCCCCGGCTTGGCACCGCCATGCCGCCGCTATGCCGCCGCTATGCCGCGACTGGTCTCTATTTTAATCGCATCGTGCATTGGTGACCCCCGGGGATTCTCTGCAGTGGCGCGATGCTCACGCGATGCAGCACGTGCCGCGATTCGTGACTGGCGCATCGAGGCACCTGGCGCTACTACTCTTCTGCTCAAGGTCAAGTACAAAGATCGCCAACGCGGCTGTAGCCAGCGTCGCCTTTTAAAACCGTGGGGTCAGCCTTCTACTTACAAACATAAGGAGCGAGACCGATATTCTCATAACACTAGGAAGGATGAGAGCTATGCGTTAACAGAGAAAACGGATTTCAGGGCAGTGCAGGGAAGGAAAGCATAGCGATGTGAGGTGAAATTGATATAGTTGTAAAAAAAGAAATGTCCGCACGGGAAATCTTTCTATAAGAGCGTCGCAGTTTCTTTGGCATCGGCAGCAAGCGATAGCAGACACCATCCTCGTTTCAGCTCCAGAAGTTTCTACTCAAACCAGAAGCGTGTCGAGATTAGCAAACGTTGGCGTTGAGAAACAAATGATGGGTAAGTAAGAATTGCGCCCTAGTATGTCCAATTTACGCTAGTCTACCACACCATGCAACACCGTTTGGTTTGTGCGAGGTGGTTTGGTCCAGTGGTTAAGGTGCTCGCCCCGACCAAGGTCGCAGGCTTGAGTCCGGAGGCATATGTGAAGCGCCTGAATAGAGGTTAAGCTCTCTTGGGGCGCTATATAAATGAATTATATTATATTTTGGTCAGACTCGCTGGTAAGCAGTTTGGTTCTTCCAGAGATGTGTTCTTCACGGTGGGTCTGGCCCCGCCGGCATTTGCACACGGCTGCGTACGCTCGTCGACATCCAATTAAGGTTCGCGTACAGTTGCTGCCAACGCACATGCCATAGCAAGACCTAAATCAGGAACCTCTGGGTCTGCTAAATGTTACAGTAAAAGAGGCCACCGAGAAGGCACATTCTTATGACTATTTTCCTTCAAAAAGAGACTGGAGTTAACTATTCGGCTGTCCAAGCAAGAGCGAGCGATCGTCAGATAGCTGCACCCGTAGAGGCTTGGATGTGCGGGTACAATGAGGGTGTTGGCCCGTCCGGCCATTCGTCCCTCGGTTGGTGGTCAGTCTCTCGGATTCCTAGCGCTCACTCTGTGAAATGACTCTTCCGAGCAACTTCCTCGCTGGACAACTTCAACGGGTTTGGTGAGAACTCACTTTTTTATACTATCCACTTGGCGATGCATTTCCATCGACGACCCGTATCTGAGACTGAAACTTGCACGACCATTTGCAAGGGCGACTGTTGCTACGCTTCAGACGCGCGTTCCTATATCTTGTGGTTTGTGTAGTTTTCCCTTTAAATACATTCGGGAACTGCGGTACTCGGAACCAGTTCTCTTAAAAATATGCAGGCTCATATTGTACAACTTTTAGGGTCCCCAGATGGAACACTGGATGTGAAATGGAAGTACTGTGCTGGGCAAGGTCAACATTTATTCTTTAAATTGACCTGGATCTTTATCAGTAAGAAAAGACCTGAGATAATGCTATGCATCTGGCGAGGTCTGTTCCGTACTTCACCAACCTTAGAAAAAGCTACGAAGGTTAACGCATTATGCTACGTTAAAATGGCAACCGGAGGAGCATAAGGTTCCATAGAATGCTTTTTGATGCCTTACATGAATGAAAATAAAAATATCGGCAAAATAAGAACCATTATCTTAAAAAAGCTGTGCTTAACACCCGGCAATCACGTACTTTCGACCATAATTATATTTAAAATAAAATTATAGGGACATACAGGAGGCATTTTTAAAACTGCGAGAGTATTGGACGGTGCATCAATTTGCAGAGAGTTAAACTTTAATCATTAACTAGGTCAATAATTCATTTTAGATCGATGTTATTTAAGCTACTCGATGCACAAAAAATCGCTCTTCGCTTTTTGACGGGATCAGGCTTTTAAATATATCCACGTCTTGCCATAGACACTGGGTAACTCTGTAGCCTTGCTGGGTTGGTCCAGCGGTTAATGTGCTCGCCCCGACTAAGGTCTAGCTGAGGTCGTGGGCTCGAGCCCTGAGGCATATGTAAAGCGCCTGAATAGAGATCTAGTTCTCTTGGGGCGCTATACAAATGAATTATGTATTATTTATATATATTCATTCGAAGCACCGAATTTATATTTTTATGGCATGCTGAGGAAAACTAATTACACGAGAGTGTACTGGAAAAATCCACAGCACCTTGCAGCGGCTCATAAAGTTGTCGAGGCAGCCGGGCCGACACGCGAAAGCCTTCAAAGCACGCAGCATTCGCGCTCGTGACCTCCAGACTCTCTGGACCGCTTGGCCATCCTCTTGCCTTTCGCAATGGGAACAGTTTGAAGCGTGCCTTTCCGAGTTCTTAAATTGGCCCGCACACTTTCGTGATCATTATTCATGTGACGACTATTTCGTGACATTCACTCTATCACAAAAGACAGCCTTTACATGTAGCTTATCAGCTACGCCATAACATTAGAACCTATTACTTACCCAGTAGGTCAGATAAGCTTTCAAACGCTTCCAGTTGATTGAAATGTTTGCAAATGAACGGAGACTATTAGCAAATTTTTGGTCATACTTGAACTCTCGCCGTAGGAGAAGCACAGCTCTTTTACAGCTGGTAAGCTAAACTATGCAAGTCTATCCTTATGTTGATTGCCCGGGTTGCTCATATGGTCGGCGAGCTTGAATATTTTATGAGCGGAATCTATTCATACCAAAGCAGAGAATTGCTTGTTACTCTGGTCACTTTTCGTTCATTTTCTTACCTTTATCACTTTCCTGCATATCGGGCTGTGATAACATGCAACTATTGACCTTGCACGCTTGCAGCCGCCATATAACTATAGATGCAAATCGCATCGAAACTTCTAGAGCTTTACCCCTTTCTCGGAAAGTAGGGCCATTCTCCAGGGGATTTTTGTGTTTAGACAATTGATTCGCTAAAATCAGTGAAAAAAAGTACGTTGGAATTCAGCCCCTCTTACTGTCGGAAACTTATACGTGTATGGGGTGTAAGGAAGTATTTTATATTTTTATTTCGGTTTTCAATTAAGAAACGATAGCGCATTTTCTCATACGACTTTATATGTGCAGATTTCGTGGGCTCTCTTTCGATTGGTCAGCGCTAGCTAGCGGATAGCTATAACTTCCGTTTTCGAGACGCACTCGCGCATATCGCGAACAGCGTATTCAAAAGTTAATAGGTTAATATTTCCGCGTCTCTCATAACGGCCCACCACGTCTAGAGCTTTGCTGTAGCAGGCAAGACAGCCCTCTTTCGTGGATGCGAGCGTCCTCGAATTTTTGATAAATCATGTAAGCTCAAGGTCTTCCGCAGTACACACTTACCGCAGCTACCGCATGACGTCATAAGGAGGCCCGATCCCAAATGCGCACTTTACCAGCATGCCCGTCCTATTAGGTAGGAGAGACGAGCTTTACCAGCCCGTTCCAAATGAGAAGAAACAAAATCAACCGAGTCCATTTGACCTTCAGCCGGTGCGATATCGGCTGAAGGTCAAACGTAGTCGTCGGCGCCTTCTTTGTTGCTAGAAGCCACCAGCATTCTCCGCTGCTTACAACCTCTGATAAACGGCGAAGGCTTCGCCGGAAGAGGAAGAGTGAAAGCAACCTCTCTCTGCTGCTGTCTTTCTTCTGCATTTCGCCAGGAGCTCCAATTTCTTTCCCATTCGCGAAAGTCACCGGTCTCTTCGTTCTGAGATATGACGTCTGATTATGGCCCATTAGCACCTCCCATTCGTATGACGCCGAAAACAGCTCGTCGTCGGTACTAAAGGAACAAGTCTACAAATTTATTTGCGCGTCTTCTCCGCTCGCTTGCAAGAGGAAAACTCCCACTATCGTGCAAAAATGGCCGCTGCATCCGGCCGGCGGCGAGCTGCTTTCTTTGGTCCGCCTACCACCCGATTGACTTGCAGCAGTTGATGTCACCGGAAGAGCCTTACCTCTTCCTGCCCAGAATTTAGGCCGCTTGCAAATTATGTTATTCCAGTTCGTTGTCGCAACCCTTCAGGCATGTTGCGCTTTTTCAAGCTCACCCTGGGCATTCCCTACTCACATGCATCAATGTATTTCATTGAATACATGCACGTAAATTTCAGACAAGCCCACGAACCGTACTTTCAGGAATCTGACTTCTAGCTGCCGGTCGACTTTTGGTCACGAGTATGTGTTTCGTGAGCTACAGCAAGATTGAACCATCGGTTGTCTCCCCTGCACAGGAGGAATTTTGAGTGGCAGTAACCGAGACGAGTCGCTGGCCCAAGAGTTGGTTGCTCGATCAATAACCAAGGGATATCAAGTTCGATACCTGCTCTGGCTTCCGATTATTAGCAACTCAAGTCTCTCCAACACAGCGGACCGCGCTTCGGATCCGGTGCATTCCAAAGCAAAGAGCTAGCTTTGACACCTTCTCTTTCTTTGAGCGCTGCTCCTAGGATCTTTCTTCGGCTAGATGTTCTGCTATGTACGCGTAACCCTTGATAATTCAGGTAGCGGTACAGAGCATGCGACATGTACAGACAGACATGACGCCCATCGCACGCCAAACGGGGTTGGCCGAGCACTTGAAATACTGCAAGCAGCGCCATCAGCTACGCCGAACTCGCGAAACCGCAACGAATATCCTGCATGTTGCCGTTGGCGTCTCAGGTTACTTCGGGCAGAATCGTTTGCGCTGCAAGCTCATGGCAGCGGACGCTCAGCTGTGTATTTTCACGATGCTTGCGTATGCAATACAAATCGAGTGTGTTTTATTTACACAGCCCTCTAGCTGAGCTCAATCTTCAATATCCAGGCACTTTGCGATTCGTATGCCGCAGTGCCACCATCTCGGTCGTACCAAGGCGAGCGCCCTACAGCCGGGCTAAATCGGGGCTATTATTTACAAAGTTGCGGGCGTCGGGTCGTCGTCGTCCTCCTTCTCCTCCGGCTGGCTTTGTGGTGGCCAGCCGGACCGCGGCTAGGTAGCCCTCAGACGAGGAGAGTTTCTCCCCAAACTGACTCGCTGCCTACACCAACCGCATCGCCGACGTCCGCAGAGCTTCCGAAAGCGCCAGATAGCGCCAGCAGACATGCTTAACATTATTTCAAATCCGCTGACAGTCCGCTTCACGAATGAAAAATTCCTCTCTAGATCACTATCCTTATCAAACGACCAAGGCGGCATTACTACACATCACTATTATTGAATTAACCAAAAGGGGTCAACACGCATCACCATTTCTCTGCTGACCCAAAAGGGGTCGCTAACGACGTTTACCCGTAACCCATTCTTTTGAAATGCGCATGTCAGCAGGTTTTATTTTGCTGATCGTATCAGGGCCACTCTAATTAGCGCTCGGATTCAAACTGATTCCACCGAGCGCGGTAAAGAAAGAATCCCCCATCAATTATACAAACATGAGACAGCCTGAAGATGCAGACAGGACGGCTACAATGGCAGCTGCGAAGATGGCGCCTGAAAACACTCGGCAGAAATTCTTTGTGTTAGAGCCAAACGATGTGTCAAAGCCGGAAGTTGACAAATACCATAGCTGGTTGTATCAGAGTCACTTTATTACACTGGTCTATGATGGCCCTAATGTAGGGTGGAGGCAGTAAAACCTCGGCGTGCTACAAAGCCAGATTATGGCTGCCAAGATATTATTTGTGGTTCATGAATTATAATGATTGAGATTCAATTATTTCATAATCTTCGCTTTGGCGGCATAAAAGCCCGACTCATGTAGTAGTCAATCGGTGTTACTCTGAGCTCCCTTATAGTTGCACGTTGCGCTGATGCTCTCTAAATTTATGCTTCTACGGATATGAAATAGACTCGCCGTATTAAAGTATGGGTGCTCTTATTCGTACTTATTGCAAGTTCCCTATACAAATATAATATATTTCTTTTATTTTCATTAGTCACTTGATTTTTCAAGACGGACAGTGACCCATAAGATGTTCCATTGCTCCAAAACCCTCGGAGTGCCAACTACCCATTAGGATGCCTGGCTAGTGCCAGAAAACGGCATTGAACTCTCTTCAAATAAGAGCACGGAGCGTTCTTCTCTTGCTAAAGGACTGCAAGCCTCGACGACTCTTCTAGCGCCTGTCAAGGCCAAGGTTGTACGGCTAAGCTTCAATTGTTGTCCTTGCACCCATCCCGTTCATTTTCGTACGCTGATGACGATGCTGACTCACTAATAAGCTCAATCTCCGAGGCGCGTGACCAGAAACCAATCCATCTACTTCCATGATGCTTCAATGGTGTGACAGCCCCCAATTAGGCCTGCAGTTTTGGTCTGCCGACAGGAAGCTGTATCATTCGAGGTACGCGCATGGGATCAGCCGGCGTCGCCGGTATCTCAGAGTTAGACGCTCACAGTACTCGCCATTAAAGTAAGCCTTCATAGCCATTAAACTATGCCTAGCGTGTCTAAGAATAGACTAAATTTCTCAATCTCAACAAAACACCAGCACTTTTAAATGTTCTCGGCTAAATGTCGTCGCAGCCCTGCTGGCTCGCAAAACAGATGCCGTTGAGCACCACTTACTCATTCGCACGATGAAGAGTCCGCCATATTCTTGTCTGGCAAGATCTTTATCTTATGCAATCTGTCGCGGCTGCGCAAGCAATCTGCTGAGAAGGCCACAAGCATAAGCCTTTTAGGAATTCTGAGAAATTGCGCTGATTGCACTAGCTCAGACTTGTTTCATATCTTTAGCGCCACGAGGCACCTCGAGGCAGTAGTTGCCTAACACGCTGAGAGAAACGGTGGCTCAGTAATGAGTCGCGAGAAGCGTATTGGCATCGTCGGGTGCGCGAAGATCACGCAGTGCAATCGCTAACTGATTTAACAGCCTCTCTCTTTTGCATAGCGGCAGAGCAGCCTTAAATGCTATCGCCGCAGCTTGCAGCGGCAATAAAGGATCGCCCACCAAAGGATTCGAACCCACGATCTCGGGACTGAGGCCGCGAAAAGCAACCGCCTTACCCGGTGGGCCATAGCGGCTCATTAATCGCGATCGGCTGTCGATAAAAGTCTTTATTTAAAGGAACGCCGACTGCTCTCCAAAGTGAACTCTTGGAAAACCAGTTCAAGCAATACTAGCCAATATCTAATCAGATGCTGTTTTTGCATTTCGTGTTCCGCGGTGTCAAAGACAGTGGCCACAGTACGTCGGTCAGTGGCAAACTACTGTGACAATTGCAAAGCGCCTAGACAGAGACTGACTTCTCTGAGGGCGCTTTATCAGATGCATTATTATCATTATTATTATTATTATTATTTGAGAAGGGTCAAGGAAGGAGCCTCCGACAGAAGCTTACAGTGCAGCCTTAGAGACGAGCCGATTGAGAAGTTTCGGAGGTTAATTTAGAGCCTCTAAGTGGAGCAAGAGAGAAAGGCGAGCTCAGTGGAGAGCTGAGAGGAGAGCAGCCTCGGCGGAGAGCAGGGAGATGAGATCAAGAGGACCTCATAATCAGGTTTCATTAGTACTTGGCCACGATTCTGGTGAAAATGTTGCCGAGGCAGTATGCATATTCATCCTTTGATGTGACCTGCTGGACATTCAAGTGAACGCGACTGGTAGGAAAACTGGCTAAATGGCAAGCAGCGTTGCAGTGGCCGCACCGCGAACGGGGAAACAAGCGGTAGATTGGATGCACTAGCCTGCCGGGCTACGGTTGTGCAGTTGCCTGACTACAAGGCTGCTGCGTAAACCTGTATATAAATTAGCGCAGCCCAGGGAATGTCGAGGCACTAGGAAGGACGCAAAGCAAGCATGCTGGCCTACAAAATTTTACCCTCGCCCAATACACATTCAGCAGTAACAGCGTATAGGCGGTGCAGAAGTGATCAAAGTGATGGATTAAAAGAGGAGACGGGCGTCTTCAACAGTTACTGAGTGTATATATATATATATATATATAAGCATTGAAAGGTCACGATGACGAATTTATTCAATAAACTGGTTCATATTCCAATTCAAATGGTACCGCTTGGCTACCGAATGCGAACCGAAGGCCGGTTAGGCTCCGAGTGCGCTATTCAAGACTCTCCTGGATAAAACCCAGTTAGTCTTCGTGGCTTTATGGAATTACAGACAGAGATACATAAAAATTGAATGGTATAGATGCAGGTGTCGTATCCTCACACGGCAAATATTCTCGACCTTTCAAGACGGCTACTTTACTTTACTACGAGTGCTACGTCGAGATGCAATGGGCTAGGAAATAGCTTCGGCCTTCAGCGAAATCCGCTGAGCCGTTTTCTGAATGCTATTTTTATTAAGAGTAATTTTTAGAGACCTGAGAATGACGGCAATCTAACGGATCCGCGAAGTATGCCAGTCAAATATGGGGCACCTTGTTGCGGTGGACTGAGTAGCAGTTCGAGTCTATGGAAGCAAGCTTAAGCTCTTTCATGTCATGCCCATGGGCTTTCATATCTTTCACGTCCCGGGGCAAACGGCTCTTTTTTATTGCTGCTGCTTTAGCCAGTCACTCATCGAGTGGCTTTCTCGCCCGAGAGGCTGAAGTCGCCGGCAAGTGATTATGCATTAACAAAAGAAAAGCATCCCGGAGCCGCCGAGCTGGCCGGACCCGCCAGCTCAGACGCCACTCGCTGGGCAGGGACTGCGAGCTGAGTACCCGCTCGTTTGGTATTCCTAGCATTGTCTCGAACCACTCAGCACGCTCGCCCACATGCGTCACTGTGAATCTCTCTAACTTAGTGGTCATCAGGCCTGTTATAACTCCATCGGCCCGAGTTAACGCTTGCCTTTGGAATCCTCACTCAATGTGCAATAAACCTCTGGTAATAAGCGACCTTATTTCTGAAAATGGTCTCGACCTGCTCGCCCTAACTAAAACTTGGCTAAAATCGATAAACTGTCCGACAATTAAAGACGCTACCCCAACTGGTTTCTCATTCTTTCACACCCATAGATCAATCAAAACTGGAGGTGGAGTTGCTATTATTGTTCGCTCGAAATTCAGCTTCAAGCCATCTGCAGTACCCTCGAAGCAGCCTTTTGAATCTATTGTCTTGGTCTCAACCAAAAACAAGCTACCGATAGTGGCAGTAGTCTATCACCCATCAGATACCAAATCCTCCTTTATTACACATTTCTCCGATCTCATTTCGATTCTGTGTGCAAACAATCAATCCTTCCTTGTTATGGGTGATTTCAACGTTCACTTTGACAACTTATCTGACGCCTTCAGCACTTAATTTCGTGCATTTACTGACTCATTATCTCTTGTGGCTCATCTGCTAGGCCCTACTCACATCAAGGGTCGCAAACTCGACCAGATTTTCTCATATAACTGCACGTTGCCATCACCAATTATTATCAAATCCTGCTTATCTGACCACACGCAGATCTCATTCAATCTACCGTGTGTGCCCACCTCCTCCTCTAAAATAACCTTAGAATTGCGAAACCTCAAGACCCTTGACACCGATGCTGTCCGTGCGAGAATATCTGCCGCACCTCTGCGGCTCAGTCCCCTCTCCGATCTGTCATAATTGGTACATAGCTACAACACGACACTAGCTGACACGCTCAAGGAGTTTGCACCTCTGACCTAGCGCACTGTGTGCCCTCGCCCAGATGGCTTGTGGTTTACCACAGACATTTAACTAGCCAGGTCTACTTTGCGCAAGCTTGAAAAAGCATACAAAAGATCAGGACTGACTGGCCATCGACAGGCATACGAGGACTGCTGTAGGTCGTACCAATCGATCCTAGCAAAGGCCAAGTCTAGCTTCTATAGAAACATTGTTGAATCACAAATGTACAATAAAAAAATGCTGATGTCGACGATCAACCATCTCCTCAACCGCTCCAGATTAGCTCCTTACCTGATGATCCTTGTGATGACCTAGCCGATCGCTTCTCTCGATTCTTTGTCCAGAGGATAGACAAGATCAGAGTCTATTCCTTCAATGGCAGCATCGCCCTAGAATGCTGTCCCTCAATTCCTGGCTGCACCTCAATGTCTAAATTTCAGCAAGGCACTAGTAATCTCGTCCTGAAGTTCATATCCCAATCAAAGAAGACGTCTTTTAGACCCTTTTCCCACTGTCCTGCTTCTACGTTGCATTGACCTGCTGCTGCCATGCATAAATAACATCATTAAAATGTCATTAGCCTCAGGTCATGTCTCAGCACCTTTCAAAAAAGCTGTAGTCAGGCCACTTCTCAAGGAAGCGACACTAGACCAAGAGAACTTGAGCAACTACCGCCCAGTCTCCCATCTACCATTCCTATCAAAGACACTGGAGCGGGTCATGGCGGACCAGCTGAACTCATATATTGAAACTTAAAACCTTGCTAGTAAGTTCCAGTCTGGCTTTAGAGCTAATCACTCCACAGAATCAGCTTGCTAAGGGTGTACAACGACCTACTCAGGAATGCAGACATGGGTCAAGTATCTCTGCTTTTTCTGCTTGATCTTTCGGCAGCTTTTGATACCATCGATCACCAAGTTCTTCTAGAGCGCCTTTCATCTCGCCAGGGCATCACTGTCACTGCTCTACAATGGTTCAGGTCCTATCTCAGTGGGAGAATCCGGAGTATCGACGTGAATGAACAAAGATCATCAGAGGTACCTCTGAAATAGGGGATACCTCAGGGCTCCGTGCTAGGTCCGATTCTTTTCACGGTTTATACTCTCCCTCTTGCTGATGTGAATGCCAAGCACAATCTAGACTTTCACTTCAATGCGGATGACACTCAGTTGTACCTTTGCTTTGATCCCTCCCAGCCTTCGAGCACCTCGATTTCTCTCAACTCCCTTGCTCCATTTATTAATGACATCTGCACATGGATGGCAGCACATTTTCTTAAACTAAACGATGCTAAAACTAACTTATTAGCAATGGACAAACCCAGTGTGATTCAGAAATTGGAATGGCTAACGCTGAAAATTGGCTCTGCCAGCACATCTCCCGTTGAATCAGCTCGAAACTAGGTGTCATGTTCCAAAGTGACCTCTAATTAGACGACCACACCAGCCCCTCAATCAAGTCTGCCTACTTTCAGATACATAACATTGCTAAAATTCGGGCTTATTTAGATAAGGATACCACGTCTAAGTTGGTCCATGCATTTGTGACATCCCGTCTGAACTTCAGTAACTTACTGCTTGCTGGCCTAGCAGCATGTGCAACCAGGCGCTTACAGCTGGTGCAAACTCAGCAGCTAGGCTTGTCGGTCGTGAACGTCGTAGTTGGCATATCGCACCACTTCTTACCAACCTGCACTGGTTGCCAGTCAAGCAACGGATTGACTTCAAGGTTTTGTCGCTCACTTTTAGGTCCTTCATTCTTTGGCTCCAGCCTATCTCTCAGATCTACTCCCCCACCAGGCCAATCATCATGCCACCCACTTTTCGTAATCCAAGAGATTACCAATACCTCGTAAAAACCTAAAATCCTTTGGAGACCGTGCATTTAGTTCGTATGCTCCCAAAGCCTGGAACTCACTCCCGAATTGCGTCACAACATTCCCTGACTTGACTATGTTTAAAAAGAACTTAAAACACACCTATTCAGGACAGCATTTAATGGGTTCATGTGATTCGTCCTTTATGTGCTTATGCGAGCTGACACTGTGCATGCTGCCACTAACCACATTGTATACTTACCCTGTGCATGTCACCCCTAAACATGTTTTTCATGTTGTTTATCAAGCATGATATTACTCACCATTCAGTCGCGTTCAGTCTTTGCAGCAAATGTAACGCGCCTAGAAAGAGATTGTGTTCTCTGAGGGTGCTTTATCAAGTGAATTATTATCATTATTATTATTATTAAGACCACTCGACCTGGCTGCACATCTGCTCTACCTGTACAAACTGCCTGGTGTGGCTGCGTCTATCCCCCTTTTTTGACGTGCATAGCAAGTTAAGCCGACGGAACGCGAAGTGCCCAGCGTTTCATAGCATGATGGGCTGGTCGGAATGTGCGCAGCTGCCGACAGCTCGATTAGAGCAGTTGCAGCACAGCTAGCGGTTTCGGTCTGGCTAAACAGATCCACTTCTCATCGGTTTCCGATCGCTTACGCGCCCGAGCTCCGGCTATCGGACAAAGTGCTCACGCGAAGCGGTGCCTGCGAGAATGGCGAAATCGCGAGGCCGGATCACGCCAGGTGCTCCAAAGTCCAACCCGAGGCTCGCGCAAGCAGCCCGTGGCCCACATGCGGCGGCTACGGTGAGCAGTCACCGCCACCTGCGCGAGCCTGCAGCAATTAGCCGACCGGCCGGCAGCAGGCGAAAAGCAAGGTGTAGACACATTTATTTATTTTCGGGGTTGCAGCCGTCTTCCTGGCAGCCATTAAGGAGGCGCATTCGGTGCCTCGGCTAGCAGCTGGAGTTTGCGCGTAGCTCTCGTGCTCTGCTTCCGCCTGCGTCCGTGGCGTCGAAGGGGTTCGCACGTCCGTCCACGTTCAGGTTGCCGCGGCAAAAGCAGCCAAGAACGAGGGCCTGTCTCAGTGGCGATGGCGAATAATGCCGCCTGTCTGCTCGGTGGCAGCTGAGCTCGGCACCTCTCAGCGTGTGTACCCGGCACACGAATAGATGCTGAAATGAAGCCGATCCAAACAACAACTGCTCACGAAGTCTCATCGAAATAGCAGCTGATGAAACGGACTCATTTGTTCAGCGCAGAAGAGCTTTGACGGCTATCGCTTGCTGCCGTTCGCAGAGTGCTGCTGCAGGGCTCGAACCTACGGCCTTGCTCGTGACGAGCGACCGCATTACCCCTGGGCAATAACCGTCAGGCACTGACTAGAAAGAAAGTACCGGGCCTATGACTAATGGCTTGGAAGTTGCAGGACGGCCCCGCGAGTGTCTTTAGTTTTTATTTTTACATCGAACGCACGTCTGGAGAGCTTTTCCTTGAGGGCAAAATGGCATGTCTCCCGGAGACTCGGGGAGAGGCACTTCGAATCCGCAACTCTCGGCAACAGGCCATGTGCTACCAGCCGAGACTAGGGCAGTAACGGTGCACCCGCTGCCGCCGCTGCCGCCGCCCATCGTCTTCTTCCTGTTCAAGCTCCGCTTGACGAACGCATCTGCTATCGATAGCCAAGCTCGGCTCTCATTCCAGGCAGCTTCTCTGTGGCAGATTCCGGCAGCTCATTATCTATGGCCAGTCGGGAGTGCCCGCCGAAGATTGCCGTTAGATTTTCCCAGAAGGCTGGAGATTTCTTCGAAGCATTCAATGCAAGGCGAACGCCCGGATGGCATGTTTTCACAATCTGGGTCGCGAAGAAATAGAATTCGGTCGAAAGCGCGACCAAAACTGCCGAGTAAACGTCGTTACGTCACATTGAGTGCTTAGTCAGCTTGGCATTACTGCCCTGTAGAGGCTGACTCGAAAAAAGGCAGGCTCTTCAGGAGAGCGAACTCCTTCCCGGCCTCAGCATGAACATAGACTCAGAAGAACCCGACTGGAGATTTCGGCAATCAGGCCTCGATCTGAAGTCGAATGCTGTTTTGATCTCGAAATTCACTTCCTGTCTAGAAGACACCAGCCCTCGAGACCTCATACCCACAGCTCTCAATCAGGGATGCCCGTTTTTACTTCAACCATGCATAAGTAACAAAGCAAATCTGTCCCTAGCTTTCGATTCTTTACAAGCACCTATTAAAAAAAGAGGCTATTTCCAGATCATTCATTAGGAAGTCGACAATTGAGTAGGAAAACTTGAACAACTTTGACAAAGTCTCCTGATTGCTGTTTCTGTATAAGAAACTGGAACGGAGGTAATTTTAGACAAGTTAAAAGCTCATATAAAAACTAGAACCCTACCTAAGTAAGTTCCAGTCGGGTTTAGAGCAACTTATTTTACCGAGTCAGCGCTGCGGTGAGGGCAGAACGACCTTCCCAGGATTTTTGACCCAGCTTGGTCTCTCTGCTGGGCCTCTCAGCAGGTTTTGATTCCGTCAATCACATAATCCTTCTTGAGCCCCTGTTGTCCTACATAGACATCGCAGGCAGTGTACTATACTGGTTTCGGTACTATCTCAAAGGAGGAATTTAAAGAGCAGAAGACAATGACCAACGGCCATCTGATAGGCCTTCTCTAGGAAGGCGTCACTGATTTAATCGTTTTTGGTCAACTTGTTTCCACAATTCATACTCTCACTCTTGCCAATTTAACCACCAAGCAAAATCTAGGCTTTCATACTTATGCAGGGGACTTAGAGATGCACGCTTATTTTGACACTGTCCCGCTTTCTAGCAGCTCAAACTCCCTCAGCTCGCTTAATGCATATTTTCCCGGCATTCAAAATTGATCGGCAGAATATTTTCTAGAGCTGAATGGCAATAAAATCAACCGAATTAATGATTACGAGAAAACATTATGTTACTCAGATAAAAAAAAGCATAACACTCAAGATTGGCTTGGCAAGCAACAGGCACATCTTCTCCGTGCACTGCGTAGGGTTCTGCGTATCCTCTTCCGCAATTGATTATCACTAGATTAACCAATCAAATAAGGTCAAATGGATGAACAAATCCTTAGCCTCGTCTGTCATCTACTTTTACCCAGATAGAATGGCGAATAAAGTGGCCAGGCAGAGGCCGTGTTTGAATAGGAGCACCGACTGGTTCCAACTGGTTCTGCATTCGGGACGTCCTTGCTCGACTTCTGTAGCTCGCCACACATCGGTCGTCCTGTTGGCGCAATAAAATGCTTACGCGACGTGACAAACTCGGCAGCTAGGCTGCTTATTTTTTGCAACCGCGCAACGGTTGCCCACTTCTTCATACCGCTCCTCACCCATTTGCACTGGCTACCTATCGAGCAGCGTGTTTACTTCTGTCTCTCATATTTATGTCCCTCAATCTCTGGATCTTGATGTATCTGAAAAATTACTTTCTCATCCGGTCTCCAGTCGCACCACCCGTTCTCATGACTCTAGTCATCTGATTGTGCCTTTAACGAACTTTTCATCATTTGAAGACTGTACACTATCAGTTACAGTAGTCCCAAAGTCTTGAGCTCACTACTAACCAAACCCACGTCATCTTATGATTTGATGACATTCAAACAAAAAACCTTAAAACTCCAAGTTCCTCATCGCATTTGCTTCTTCGTACAAATTTATTTTCCTTTAAGTGACCATGTGTTCTAAAGCTTGGGGCGGCTAACTTATTGACACATTTCCTTTTCAGAACTCATGAAAAGCCACGAAACATAGTTCCTTCGCAAGGGGCACCTGTATAAATTGTGTATTGTTGTTCTTATTCTTGTTAGATCAAAAACTGGGACGGACTAAGTTCTTTGGTAGCGCTTAAAAAAAAGTAATATATTGCTCTAAGACGCTCACCGTGCGTCAGCTAAGGACGCAGTCTGTTCCTGGAATCTGATACTTATTGTGATTTCCTTAATCGAGGAAAGGTGTAGGCTACAAAACCGTGCATAAGTAGTTGAGAAATATTGAAAATCACTTGGCACGCACAAGCGTAGCAGCCTTCGGCAAATGTTAGAGCTCAATGTGATCATTTTCCGGCATTTCCGCTTTGGAAGCTTCGCACGTGCCGCTACGGCAGCGGCTGTTGGACTTTTGTGCGTTTTAGCTAAATTTATTGTATTAAATTAAGATCCCTAAACGTCAATGTCTAAGTGTATAAGATTAATTCAATACGGTCATGTTACTAAATTATCAAGGGAGTTTGAGTTTTATAAAAGTATGATTTTATTAAATACATAAAATACAATTAAACGCAAAAGTATTATCAAATGATTTAGTCAGAATTAAGGAGATATAAGATTGAAAACATTGACCTTGATAGCCTTAAAATACTGTATACGAGTTTTCTAAACTTTAGTAGCAAAATTCTAATTTTTATACTACCTGGTGTTAGTTACAGCTGTTCCCAATTCCCTGCATTACGGAGAAGTCATGCAATGTTAGAGGCTTCAAACAATTTTTAGTATAAATACTCAGGAGACAAATATTTATGAGCGAATAATTTGTTTTGGAGCAATGCACGAAATGAACTACCAAATATAGGTAGATGCGAGCATTTCAACTGGTCTCTTAGAGTGAGATTCAACGACTACTCTCATTAGAAGTCACTCGGTAATCGAAATGCTGGAATTAAACAAAATTTTCCTAAGCATTAACGGCAGTTGGCGCGAACGTTGGGGCTCTTTGCAAATCCTTCCGTACGTCAAAGTCTGTTGCCACGCTTGGCTTTTCCTTGTCCACGAGTGCGCTGAAATGCATTCCTTAAACTTGCAGCACAATAGAAGCCATTTTGAAGGAAGCCATGGAGTATAGTAAGCAGAGCCGTTTCCGCACGACTCTATGCTCGACGCAGGCTTACTGGAGCTTTAAGCGAGATGACTATTTCGAATCGACCTGCAAGTGCACTTACAGCCATCATTATGCAGGACATGCCACAAGGCGCCTGCAGTCGCCGAGTCGCCTCCCGAGGGAAGTTGAAGCGTCGCCAGAGGATGAGCAGTGAATCCCGCGTGACCGCGTATTATTTGATACGAGTAGGATAAGAGAAAATTCAAAGCACTCGTGAGTCCACTAATGTGTGCAGTGATGCTCTCGTTCGTAGATTTTCTCTGAAGTGCAGGCGAAGGTAGTAATTTTTTAATTTTTTAATTGCAATTAAAAGAGGAGCTTCGCGATTCATCCTTTTTTCGCCTGTGCCTAGCTCGTGGTCTCGCCTTACAACTCTTGCAACCCTACATCAACGCGGTTTCCATTGCACATGGACGAGCTCGTTCGAATAGCGTCAACTTCTCTCGGCACTTAGCTGCCCAAAAACTTTTTTTTTTGTTGCCGGTTTGACTCATCCATCGGCCATCGCGAGCGAAACGCGTTTCTTCTACTTTTCGGTCTTCGGTACCAGCAAAACACCTGCGGTCGGTCAGTCAGCAAGGACTTCCGCACGTTGCTAGGGGGCAGCACCGACCCGGTTTCAGTCCGGTAGCTTCGGCGTCTACTCGGCTCACTAGACTGGGGCCTACATCTAACCTTTGCCTGTCGGTCGCGGGCGGAAAGCAAGATACCGGGCCGGCTCGATTAATGACAGCCGTACCTATCCGCGTTTGTGAGTGTTTCGTTGGACCAAATCGTCAGAAAACGAAAGCGCTGCCCGAGCTGGTACAAAATGCCTGGGAAATCTGGGCATACGCGGGTGGTTGCAGCCGGCGGGAGACAATATATTCTATACTGGCATAGTGCCTGGACGCCCGAGATGAAGCCGAAAGTTCGACCAGGGGCAGAAATGCACTGAAGAATGCAGACACTGCCAAGAAGTCCCCAGCCTGTAGCATTTGGTCGGCCGCCTTGTGCTGAACGTGTTAGCCGAGCGTTCGATGTCGGCAGCGAAAGAAAGGCTGAAAAGATGGCAGCGAGCTCACTCGGCTCTGGAGGAGGTCGCTCTTGGCTACGAAGGCAGAGCACCCAGCTGGTCTCGCTCGGTGCCCCAGACGAGATGCATGCAGGCACCCCATGAGTTCGGCTGAGTCACTGAAGAAGTAATAGCCATGAGCTCCCTGCGAAGCTTGCCCCTCCGAGATCTGTTGTTGGACGTGGGAGAAACTTGCAAATACTTCGGCGGCGGCGAACAGCTTTAGCCGATGCCGTTCGTGTGCACGACACGGATTTGGCAGCGGTGCTGCGAACCTCATGCCCATCAAACGATCCGAGTGTAGGCTTTGGCCATCCGACCAAGCTCGACGAGACGGCGAAGAGCACGTCGGCTCAGACTTTGCCCAGGAAAGCATTAGAAACAACTTGACTTCGAGCTGGAGAATGGCGTTGGAGCGAAACGAGAGCGGCGAAGCACTAAACTACTGCCGATAGGGGCCGTTAATGCGGCCGAGGCTCAGAGCGGCCGGCGAGAATTCGTGGACAGCAAGTTGGCAACTACCCAATGGGTGTTTGAAGAAGCTACCCGACCTCCGTAATGAGTGAAGAAACAGTGAGACGAGAATAGCCACCGAGACACCCTGGTGGAACCTTGGGCCTCAGAGAGATGTGATGTGCCAAGGTCTGTGCCTTGGCTTGCCTATCGGAGCGGCACCGCATATCCTAGCGCGGCAGCGGCCGTGACTACGGCCGTGACTTGCTAGCTAGCATGCACGGCGGAGCCGCAGCATATGTGGTATGCTCGCGGAGGAGCTGGTTCGGTGGTGGGATGAGCGCTCTATCTTGAATGATCAGCCAGCTGCTGACCAGAAGTCAGGTCTGAGAACACTGGGTTCCGCAGGGCAGGCAGCACGGTGAAGTGCAAGAATAACAAACCGCGGCAGCCGACAATGGTGCTGGGCGGCCATCTGCGATCGGCAGTGCTCAGTGCTGGTTTGGCCCAGTGGCTAAGGTGCTCGCCCCGACCAAGGACTGGCTGAGGTCGTGGGCTCGCGCCCCGTGGCATATGTGAAGCGGCCTTAGTAGAGATCAAGTTCTCTAAGGGTGCTATACAAATGAATTGTATTATCTTGTTGTATATACTTGGGTATAGCATGGAAGGGGTTTGTATACTCAGTGACTGTCCTGCTCGAACAATTTTTTGAAATGAGATTCTGCATGGTCCAGCAAGTACCGATAATAGCTCGAGTTTAGGCTGTACATACTAGTCACTCAGATGGCAAAACCGTTCACAGTAGAGACCGTGCAATCCGCTTAAAAAGCTGACTGCTCTTAAGATCCGGCAGGTGATGTTTTAGATAGGAAGGTCCCAAAGATGCTCTGGAGGAACGGATCTGACTGTATCCGAATCCACTGTAAACAGCTTCTGCTGCTGAGCTTCGTCGACTTTGGAAACTTCCCAACATCGATTTATTCGTCCTTCTGGGTGAAGTAACAGAAATGATGGTCATTATGGAACCAACATTTTGGGCTCCAGCCTTTTATGGATTGTCCCTTAATGTCCTGCTGTGCTTAAAGTCTCTCAGACCTCAGGGGCTAGCCAAAGCCAGGGTCAAGGTTCAACCTCAGAAAAGGTTTCTGCTAGTGTCGCAATAGTGCTTACCGATTAGGCTCATGTGACAGTTCTGGCCCCGTGCCCCAACGCGGCTCACTGGTACACTTACAAACGGCAACTATGTGCAAGGTCGGGCTGTTTGCCTCACGCATGCACGCTCACTTGCACGCATGCAGGTTCGCTCGCACACATGCACATGCACATACTCATGGTCACGCACGCACACACACTCATACACTCACACATGAGCACGCGCACACGCGAACACGCGCACACATGCACACATGCACACACGCAAACACGTGTGCGGCATGAGCACTAAAACACTCGAATGCATGCATGCACCGAGGGACACTCACATGCACCTTGTCTGGTCTGGTTTGACATGCGCTGAATTAATTACTGGTCTTGCAAGGTAGCCAATTTAGATGCAGCATCGGCCACTAGTTTTGACTCCTCACATTAGGGACACTGTGTCTGCGGCCTGGCCAGGGCTGCGACACGACCAAGCATGCTGTCGCTGCAAGCGTGTTAAAGGGGACACATTCTCCATCATTGCACGTGGAGAGCGGGCAACCAGGCCTGACTTGCTCAACGTACCCGTCAGAATCACTCATCGGACAACCGAGGCAGCAACTCTCTTCTGGTGCAGCTTCTGGTTCAGCAATAGTATTGGGCAGCCAGCAGTAGCGATAGCTAGGGAATATTAAAGCAGCCATATGAAACGAGCCGCGGATGGACGGACCACGGACCGGCACACGAGCCACGGTTGGACTGCTGGACTGCATGGCGAGCTGCTGACGGATAAGAGATGGGCATATTAACGGAAAGGGAAGGTGGTAAGAAAAAAGAGGAAGCTCACCAGCTCTCGGATAACTATCGAAGGCAGACTTGGATGGAGCGTAGTGGGAGTGGAGCCGAGGCCGGCCAGACACGGCCAGCGATGCAATCTGCTCAGAAAGCCTGCCCCGGGTCCCCCTATTGCGTCCAGCCAAAGCAATTGCACAGGACGACTGCGATTGCGGAGCCGCTAGATTCTTGGCAATGCCCGACTCCGAGCCGCCGCCGAGTCCTCGCGCTTAGCCCGAGATTCCGTCCAAGGATAGACTTTGAAGCCGGGCGAAATAGCTGCTGCAGGAACAGAGCAGCCACTGGAAAAAGGAGGCCGATGGTGCCGTAGGCGTCAGAGGTCAGCGACGAGGCCAGAGTGTAGGCCTCCCTCGTTAGGAAGAGCCGTACGAAGAGCGCTCTCAATCTCATAGGAAGACCGCTCACCGTGTGAAGAACGCTCTCAATCTCATAGGAAGACCGCTCACCATATGAAGAGCATTCTCTATCTCGTAGGAAGAGCGCTCACTTTACGAAGAGCGCTCTCAATCGCGAGAGAGTTCGATCGGTAGAGCACCGAGCCGGTAATTCAGAGGCTGCACGATCGCTTCCCGGTCGAGGCAAGAAACTGCTTTTTCGGCCTTCTTTTTGCGGCGGATGGCCCCTTGTAGCTCAGCATTAGGATATTAAAAAAATGAAAATTTAATTAGTGCTTAAAAATTAGTACTAGTAGGGCCACTGTTTTCTGTCGGGGAGCAGGATCCGCCAGCAAAGATACGATCGTAGTGTTTGCGACGTTTACAATATAAAGTGGAGCTGCAAAAAACCCATGCCCATGTCCCTAACAGACTGCCCCCTAATTTCCTACGCCAGCGTGAAATGGGGAAAGCGAAATTGCCTACCTGACCATCTTCTGGCCTCACCACAAAATTAAAGCCCGAGTAGCAGGCTCCTGAATAAACCACAGGCCCCTGCGATTGATTGGTAAACGACTGACAAGTTTTAGGCTAAGCCTACTAAAAACGTGTTCTTGCTCAGTCACATCAGTGTAATATCCAGCACATGTGTGCCTCCCTGAGCGTTTTGTGCTTACCATCCTGTCGCACCTGCTCAGTTTTTGTCAAAGCAACTGCAGTAGGAGGGTTTGAGCTGTTGCATTAAGGCTACACAAATGCGTACAAATACTAAATATTTCTGCTGTGCAATTGAATTATACGCACACACACACACACACACACACACACACACACACACACACACACACACACACACACACACACACACACACACACACACACACACACACACACACACACACACACACACACACACACACACACACACACACACACACACACACACATATATATATGTATATACACACACACATATATATATATATACAATATATATATGTATATACAATATCTATATATATATATATATATATATATATATATATATATATACATATATTACAAACAACCTCTTCTTTCGTGGTCACCAGCCGTCGCTGCATCAATCCGGCTGCGAAACAAAGACCTTTCCACTACGAAAGTGGCACATGCCTCACTTTCCCCTAATCTCATCCCCCCCCGACGATTGCAGCAGAGCCTTGGCTGATTGTGCAGGCACATGCTCAGCTCTCCTATCGAATCTCGAGTCAGAGCATGGGATGCTTGCAATGCAAGGTAGCTACTAGACAGCTAAGACAATCTGGACGCGAAGGTAGACACGTGGGCCCAGTCACGAAAAGCGACATCAGCAGTCGTAAATACTGCCGCGCTCCAAGCTACTGTGCTCAGACTACTGCACGTTAAGCAACGATGAGAGGCTCTCGAAGGCATTCGAGTACCGGCCTCTGTGACTGACTCCATGTCTGCCTCCGGCCTACCCCTGAACTTGGCAATCGGAGCAGAGGGCAGCTCAGATCGCAGCCGGCTTTCCTTTCCAAGTCCCAAGCTCAAATTCAAAAAATATGCTACTGCTGTCCAGCTCCAAAACTTCGGGCTCAGAAAGCGAGCCGCCCATTGCCGTTGGTTACCTGTACACGCAGAAGCAATCGCCCTCTCAGACTTCTCAGCGGACAGCAAGCTGGCCTGGCCTCGGTCTAGTCATAAACTGCAATGACTTGCACCAAAATTTGCACGATGTGAACTGCCTGCCCTTGCGATAGCACTAGTGCAAGTAATCCAAAACTTTGGTGCTTCCAGAGCAGGAACAGGAAGGCCCTTACTAGTAATCTCACGGTATGAACACGGCATTGTATCATAAGATGCTATTTGGTACGATCCAGCCGCTGGTGAGAACCATGGCACCCTGCCTCAAAAGACCGTTATCTTTATTACATTTCTGACCCACGATTACCAAGAGCTTTTGTAGGTTATAATAGATTTTGAAAACAATAGAGAGTGCTTACACTTTGGGACTAAACTGCTCGTCTGCACTGAGACTGTTTCGAACTGATAAAAAACTATCACCTGGTAGTGCCGCAGAACCATAAACTTATGGTTTAACATTTAAAAGGCTATCGTAGTAGCATAAAGCGCTTTTAACTGCTGTTAACACTGTTAGCTGAGTATTGCTATTCAATCAACATAACAACACACGTGGAACAGTCTTATTCGTAATTAAGCTAATTTGATTAACCCTAGTTATCAATCCGGTCTTTATAAAATATTTAATCGCCTGTAGTTCATGGAATTTAAGTTCTATGAACTGCATGCTATACTATTCGCGATTGTGTTCCAATGGGGATGTCTGCATCAGAATAAGTGTAAGCATGCAGCCCGAACCGGTCTCTCGGTCGCATTCCAGCATCCATTCATAATCAGATCGCGTGCCGGTTGCAGCTCAATGAGCTATTAAATGCACGACTTCTGTCGGCGACACAAGCGTGAAAAGACTTATAGAGTTGCACTCAGTGGTGGCAGACCTTGAGCGTTCAAGGTGTACAAGTCCGAACATTAAATTTAGTGGGGGCTCTCATTTAGATGCGGACCCTCCGTCCCCCAGCTTCGCGACCAAAAAAATACTCTAGTGTCACTCGCTCTCGTTTCTGCTATCGAGAGTTGCTTAGTTATTTTAGAGCAAATCTCTGGATGCCGTTACGCCCGGCTCACGAAACGTCAGCTGATACTAGCAGCACGCACTGTCTATCAGCACAGTCCTTCCTTTGGAGCTCAGCGCATTTCGGACGACGCCGATCTTGAGTGTGACCTGCGCGACATTACCGACCTAAGTGTGGCCTAGTTGCTCAATCGGGCAAGGATTCTTTGGACTAGCTGTCACTCTCTCGCGGCGAGGTTTCCCCAGCGCTACTAGCTGGGCGGGGCCGGTTGAACGGAGGCAGATGGGCGCGCCATTTTCCATAGCGCTAGTTGCCGTGGTCGCTGCCTGCCGTCCTCAACGTGCAGCTGTGAATGGCGCTCACTGTGCTAGCGTGACGTGAGAAACCCCGAGACCACGGAACGCTCGAAGTTCCCTCGGCTCGATTTCTCGTCCCTGCCTGGCCCATCCGGCTGGCCCGCCACGCCCCCGCACACTCGCTAGCCAGATGATCTTCTGGCCATAGGACGGGTCGAGATAAGTCTCTGCCTACGTCAGGGTCCGTGGAAATTACTTAATTTTACGAAGGGCCGCTATTAATTCCGACCCTCGGAGCCTCACCGCGCTGTGCGCTGCTGCGCTGCCTCCGAGCTCTTTAGCTCGACGATCTTACGTCACGATATTATTCAGACCGGGTGCCCGCATTCAGGCTGTGACTCCTCGTTTGCACATCGCCAGAGCCAACGATGCTAAGACTCATTGCTAAGACATATTTATATGCTAAGACAAGTTTCCTGATTTTTCGCACTGACATTAGTCTGTGCCGTCGGCGCTCAGCTCTAGCCTCAACCGACGGGCGAGCTGAGAAGCCGGCCGCCGTGGCAACAGCCAAGGAAACGGGGCGAACTTGTGCTTGCAGGCGGCACGGGCCAACGCTGCATGCTGCACTTGCGACGGCTGGTGCTAGCTCGTGCGCTCGATAGAAGGGCACCACAGCACCGCACACAGCGAGGGCACAGCGAGCATTCGTACGTTCCTTTTCTGGCAACTCGTCCTCGAGGCAGCGAAATATGCGCACTGTATACATGCAATTAACTCGCCTCCCCTTCTCCGGCGAAGATATCTAATACTTGCTTGGCTAGCCGCTCTTAAAGAGATTCTTAACACTGTCCACACTTGCCGGAAAGCCAATTCTTGGGTAGTCGCCCTTGGATAAGCCTCATCTCGAGTCTAATACCTCCGGATTTGGTTCTCTTGCGAGACTCTTCCGAAAGTAATTTTGAGATAGCCGTTGTGCAGCCGGCAATGTCGTTTTCTCTCACTCCCTCCCTTCCTCCCTCTCTCCCTCTCCCCCTCTCTCTCTCTCTCCCTCTCTCTCTCCCTCTCCCCTCTCTCTCTTTCTCTGTCTGTCTGTCTGTCTGTCTGTCTGTCTGTCTGTCTGTCTGTCTGTCTCTCTCTCTCTCTCTCTCTCTCTCTCTCTCTCTCTCTCTCTCTCTCTCTCTCTCTCTCTCTGTTCCTCTCTGTCTTTCTGCGTCTGTGTCTGTCTCTGCCTGTCTGTCTGTCTCTCTGTGTCTCTCTGTGTCTCCCTGTGTCTCTCTGTATCTCTCTCCATGTCTCTCTGTCTCTGTCTGTCTGTCTATCTCTCTGTGTCTCCCTGTCTCTCTGTCCCCTTCTCTTTCTCTGTGTCTGTGTCAGTCTCTCTGTCTCTGTCTCTCTTTCTCTCTGGTTTATTTCGCACGCTTGCACGGCTAATGCGTTTCTGACTGCAGCCCTAATCCGACTTTAATCCCGCGCCCTTAGTTTCCCGTTGACACAACTTAGGGCATCGTCGTCATGCTCAAGCGACGCCTAATTATTTATAGAAGCGTATGGTATGTGAGCGTATGCGGTTAGTCATCCTTACTGATACGTCACCAAAGGAATGTCCCTGTTCCCATTGACCGGCGGCGTTGGGGCGGGCAGGCAGCGAGCTGTGCTAGGCGGCAGACTAGTTCTTTCTCAGCCGAGCGCTCGGGCAACGCGGGCGCGAGCAAAGCTTGTGTAAAGCGCTGGCTGCTGGCCTTCGATTTGCCCTCTGACCTATTTTAGTGCGTCGAAGCGCGGGCTCGACTTGTATGTGTTTAATAGTGCGGTTAGGGATGTCTCTCGTGCGGGAAGACGAGTCTGCCAAACGGATGCCCTCCGAAAGAGATGGCCGTCGGCTTTTCCGTCTCCAAGCGCCGAATCCATAGCTGAAACTAACTGACCACGTTGCGGAGGCTATTCTGCGAGCGAGACTTTACAATCGGCCATAATGCGCATCCTTCTTGCGTCATTGCCGCCTCCATCGAGCGTCGATAGAAAGCACTCCGGAGCGTCGATAGAAAGCACTCCACGAGCGGTACGTCCTCCGAGCGTCGGAAGAGGGCGTATCGGCGGAAGCCCTGAGCTCTCCATCCGTGAGAGCGACCTCGAGCTAGACGCCCTTGATGGGTCAGCTGACTCGGCAGCTTCGTTTGTGTAGCGGCCGAAAAGCCTGCTAGCGGGAGCGACTGCCGCTCGCAGTGGGCACCAAAGAATCGCCTACTGCACGACTCGAGCCAGCGAGCCGCGAGCAGCGACGTACGAGCACCTTGCCCTCGAAGCAGCTAGCTCTCGCTCTCTCTTTGTCTCTTTATCTCTCTCTCTTTGTCTCTCTCTCTCTCTCTCTCTCTCTCTTTATCTCTTTCTTTCTCTCATTCTCTCTTTATCACTCTCTATCTCTGTATGTCTGTCTGTCTCTTTCTGTATCTCTCTTTCTATCTCTCTTTATCTCCCTCTCTCTCTGTCTATATGTCTCCCTTCCTCTCTCTCTCGCCCTCCCTCCCTCTCTTCCCCTCTCCCTCTCGCTCTCTCTCTCTCTCTCTCGCTGTCTCCCTCTCTGTCTCTCTGTCTGTCTGTCTATCTCTCTCTGTCTCCACCCATGTCTCTCTCATAAGTCTGTCTGTTATCTGTCTGTCTCTCTCCCATCCTCTCTGTCTCTTTCTTTATCTCCCCTTCCTCCCTCTCTTTCTTTCTCTCTCTGTCATTATCTATCTGTGTTTTTATCATTGTCTCTGTCTGTCTGTCTGTCTGTCTCTCTCTCTCTCTCCCTCTCTCGCTCTCTCAGCTGCAGCCCCAAAGCTCGACTTGTTACTCGGATCGACAGCAACGAGACTCGGGCTCGCTTCAAAGGCAGACGGCGCCGTCGCCATTCACCGACAGCGAGTCCGCTGCTGCGTGCCTGCCTGCCTCCGAGAGAAGGCGGCGTCGCGAAGCAGCCGAAGAGCGCTCGGTAGTAACGTGAGGTGGGCGGCAGTTTGCCCGCGGCCAGCTTCTTCCCGATTTGGATTTTCTGAGCCTTGTCGGCGGGAGGAGCGAGCGAATCGTAAAGGAACAGCGATTGAGCTCAGTTGAAGCTAAGCAGCAGGTGCCTGCTCCTCGACCTCGTAGCCTACGGCGATGTGCTTGCAATAGCATTTGGCTTCAGGCTTTTGCTGTCTTCCGAGTACAAGCTTGAGCGTTAGATCTCTGTGGCCTGCGCTTGGGCCACACAACTCTTGGACTATGCGAACGCTGGTCCTGGGTCCAAGTGTGAAGTGAGCGATCCTGTATTGCTAACTGCAAGTGACGGTTTTAGCCGTTCAGATTCTTCTGCCGCCCCACAAATGAGGCCGTTAAATAAGCCAACCTTGTTAACACGCTTACTAAGCGCACAATTGAGGCACGGCTTTCGGGGCGCTGCTCATGACAGATTTCATCGGCCGTCGGTAAGCCGGGACACGATCTCGAGGACGGCCCAGCATAATTCAGCACGACCTTGAACTTGACTTGAGAGCTGTAGAGCCGTACTTGTAGAGCCAACAGCAGCTAGCCAGGTTCGCACGTCGTCCACAGGCCGCCGCCTCTCGCCGCTGTCCGATGCTTCGCCGCCGATGCGCTTGCCTTTCGTGCTCCGGCGAGCCCTGCCTCTTCGAGCCCCGCGAGGCGAGGCGCGCAAAGAGCATCGCCCATCGCTGCTTTGCGCTGGTGAAGAAGCCGTATCACCGGTCTCTCGGAGTCGCACCTGGCCGACCTTGCCTGATTCTTGCCATTCTAGTCTGAGCGCATCAGTACTATTCAGCTTAAAAAACGGCCCGGCTCGCGTAAATTCAGTAGAAACTTCTGTCTGGGCACGGGATTTTGTCGACATTTCTTCGAGTCGTTTCAGACGCACTGACCTTGAAGCTACCACACATCCAGGTGTCTAATGCACGCCGGGGTTTGGGCCGGTCGGCTACGCGGCAGGTGCAGGAAAAGACATTGACCTTTTCTAGGCGCTCGTGCCTTGCGGGCATTCGCTTCTGCTGCGACGGCCGGCGGCGCTGTGGCAGCTTGCTTAAGTGCACCGCCGTGTAGAGCAGACGAGGGCGGACCACCAGAGATTCAGCGATTAGGAAACCGCCATTGGGAAAGAGCGATTAGGAAACGACGAGCTGGAGGGGGAAGGGCTGAGCGTGGAACGAACGACGGGCAGGTTACTCTGACCAGTCTGTGCAGCACTCGCTGCACGCGTCGCTGAGTGAGCGTATGGCTTCGTCTCGATTCGCGTCATCCGTCGGCGTGCAACATGCTGAGTCGCATGGCTACTAGCTATCCGGGTGCCGATGCTCGCCGATGCTCGCCGAAGTGAAGCGCAGGCACGTACAGCGCCAGCTTAGCGACTCGTCCTACGCTGTAATAATCACTCAGTGTTCGAAACGGGATATGGTGGCCTCTGTCTGCTCTGATGACCATGGGCCGAAAACGCAGCTCTAGTAATGACTCCAATCCTTGCAGACGTGTGGAAAATACTGATGACGCTTCGGCCTAGATAGGTGATGCTGGTATGCCAACGGTAAAGGAACACAAAAGGAACAAATAAAGAGCGCCCATCTCTACTAATTAAAGCGGCATAGTCCGTCGCCAGATGGCAAGGTGGCGCAGCGTTGTCTTCCGTGGTTAGTAATTCCGGGAGTGGCGTGTAGTAGACGCGGCGACGCAGCGAAGCGAGTCCACCAGCAGTGAGCTCTCGTAGTCTAACAGTATCGCAGTATCGTCGTGGTATCGCGTCCGTATCCGTAGCAGAGAGCAGTCGATCGACAGCCGCGCCCAGGGTCTACCGTGTCCAGCGTGAGCCGTAGGATATAATAAATATCGAACGACGTCACAGCACAGCAGGCTTGCCTACCCAACGCCTAGAGCAGCGGTTCTCAACCTGTGGGTCACGACCCCTTTGGGGTTCGAACGACCCTTTCGCAGGGGTCGCCTAAGATCATCGGAAGACACGCATTTTTGCATTTCGCACACTAGAATTTTATGGTTGGGGGTCGCCGCAACACGAGGAACTGTATTAAAGGGTCGCGGCATTAGGAAGGTTAAGAACTACTGGCCTAGAGCATAACTGACCGACTGTTTCACGGCCACAGCTTTTACGCCGCCAAATAATAATGGATTCTGACATAACCGCTTTCAAGAGGAACCGCGAATAATATCTCGGCAGTCAAAATCAAGCTGATAAGAAACACCATCCGTTCCACTCTCGCCTCCTGTAACTAAGTTAAGGCCGTCCTCGGTTGGAGTAATAAAGGCAGCCTAACACAACCGAATAGGGTAGGTGTCAACGTTCGGCTTCTCCAGCGCGTAATGCTCCAACCTTAATTTCTACCCAGGATTGCAGAAAACGTCTCTGCCGTGGAGCCTTCCGCTGTCGCCACGTTCATCCCCTGAGCGAGAGCTGCCGCGGCAATGAGCTGGGTGTCTATGCATCTGCATTCACCTCGAACGCTTGAGTCGTTCGCTCTTTGCTTGGCAGGCGATAGTCAGGCGATAGTCACCTTCAGCTTCAGTTATATCTCGTTAGACACGAGCACCGATATAGGACTGGAGCGCAATTAGCATCCCACTACGGAAGTTGGGGGAACACGATAAAGCTGCTGCCATTATTCGTCGTCTAAAGCTGCTCGCACGCATTTCCTCGATTACCTGCACTTGCGAGTGAACTATGGCCACAATGTCCTCATCATTCGACTGAAGTCTGGCACGATTATGCGTTCAATTGGGATTACGTGCTCCCCCCCCCCAGTCATCATCCTCGTATGGCTCGGGGCCAGATCGGCTGGCTTCCGCCGCCCTTTCCACAAACTGCGAATGCGACTTATCGCTTTTATTACTAAACTCTTTTCAGCAATCCAGTCTTGTCTGCCTTAGCTTTGGTTAGAGCTAGGTCTTCGCTTCGCAGGTTAGTCAACAAACTTCTCGCGGCAACGACCTAAGCTACAGTTACCAAAACACCGGGTCGTAACTGTGAATGAGTTGGACTTGTTCCGATTCGCCGTCACTTGATTGTACGCCGCGCGTCGAAAGTCTGCCAATGGATGCTCGCTCCTAAGAGGCGTAGTGTACTGAAAGTTGTCAATGAAATCCACAGGCAGTCTAAATAGAAAACAGTCACTAGGGCGCGTACTAAGCGTCAGTGCTAGGGAGTCCTGTGTAATTTCAGTACGTGTTCGTTGTCCCACTCACTATACAATAGCACTGGGCATGCATAAATAGATAGTTCTATACGCCGTTGAATGCGCAAGGAGTCAAGGCTGAGCGACGCAGTCTCTTAACCGCCCTATTGTGTCTAAGCAGGCAACCGTTGCCGGAATGAATTAGGAGTCATTTGAAGCGGCACCAGCGCTACGTTTTTAGTCGAGAAAATGCTCTGCTAAATCTTCCCAGTAAAGGAAATAAAGTCTGCAAAAGTTGTCGTCACCTCTTTCATCCAGATCACCAGCTGGCGCTATTGCAAGCGTCACCGAGTGCTGTAGAAAAGCAGGGTTCAGGGTTCACGGATCACTTTCTCACGTGAAGCGCCGCCAGTCGCAACTTGCCGGCACTGTACACGCAGCTGCAGCGCCTGCAGCTCGCGCTGTTTCCGCAATGGGCATTAGAGCTCCGCACGGAGCAGCTGAGCTCCGAGCGAGAGCTATGACTCCGGTATGCTTCTAAATTTATCTTTCAGCATGAAATGAAGTCTGTTGGCTACGGTATGCGTATTGAAAGCCGCTTAGGCTTTCAGTAAGCTTTAGAAAACTCTTATGCGTAACACCCACATAGTCTGTGTGGCTTTGTGGAGTTACAGACGGATATACAAACATATATATACACATAATCCTAATCAAAAAGCGCTTTGACTTTAAGGCTTTGTCACTCACTTTTAGGTCCCTTCATTCTCTTGCTTCAGCCTACCTGTCTGAACTACTCCTTGTTATCACTATCTATAATGTCATGCTTCCTTTATGGCATATGTAAATTGCCTAAAATAGATTAAATTATCCAAAGGCCCTCTACAAATGGATTATTATTATCAGTATCTACCCTAACAATAAGCTAGGTTGGTTTTTAAGGCTGTAAGTCTGCCGCTGTCAATGACGTCACTTTAGTTTGTATTACGGTTCTACTAAGACGGTACAGCAAGATCTAGCGCCACAAAATCGTCGGAGATAATTTTCTATACGTAGCAGCGACACGCACTCTCATACTTGAAATAAATGTTGAAATGCTATAACTTCACAGGGCTACACAGCTAAAAGGGTCCTTCAAAGGATGGCCACGTCATTCCAGAAGGTGGCGCTCTCTGCACTCCAAACCCCTTTGGTTTGGTTTCCTCATGTATCGCCATCGGGTGAAGAATCGTACAATCCGCTGTTCTGACTCGAACCGTTTAGCCATACGTCGCACGAACCTCAAAACCGTTGGAGACCGTGCTTTTAGTTCCCGTGCTGCCAAGGCATGAAACTCACTAACGACGCACGTCACAATGACACCTGACGTGACGACATTAAAAGAAGAAGCTTGAAACGCACCTGTAAAGTACAGCATTGGGTGGGTCTTTGCGACTCGTTCTTCGTATGCGCGTACCTGCTTTCACCATGCCTGCTGCTTGCCGATGCTACCACCAATCCTTGGGTAGTGCTTTCTTTTCAGCATCTGTAAGGTGCTTAGAATGAGATTCAAGTCTCTAAGGGTGCTATACAAATGTATTATTATTATTACAGACTTTTCTCTGACTTGCGTAAACTCCAAGTCCAGCAGTAAGGTGAGCGGAAGCACTGCAGCTAGGTCAGCTAACACGCAGGCCCGCCTTCGAAAACCTAGTCGGAGTTGTCCGTGATTTATCAGGCGTGCAGGCTAATACTTATCATTAGTATAGGCAAGTATTGCCTAGACGATTGCCGGCGCTTCTCTACTATTCGCCTCCCACTTTCCGCACTGCGATCGCGACACAGCGCACCTGACCGCCGACGCGCAGTCGGCGGTCAGCTGCGCGTGCGTTCGGCCAATAGCAACTTCGCCGCGGCGTAGACATTGCGCCGACATTGCTCCTAGAGTGCTTCGACGCTCACTGTCCAGCGCAAGAGTGAGCGCTGCCGAGCTGCGAGCTGTGAGAGGAGGACGCGTCGGATGCGGAGCGCGCGCGTGCGAGCTTAAGCCAGCGTACAGGCTGGCGAGGCCGTGCCGGGGGCTGACTCTTAAATTCCATGTCAGAAGTGCCGGAAGTGCCGGCTTTCGTGGTGGCGCCTCGACTTGCTTCCCATTCGATCGGCGAACGGCGACTGCGAGATTAATTTCGCTGCAGCTTGCTATCTTGCTATGCTTTTGTTCGCCAGCAGCAATCGTCCGCAATCGCACGAAGCCAATTGCTTGGCCAGCGACGCTTCGGCGAGCGTTGCGACAGCCTTTGCGACAAGCGAATGCGCTCGACGCTCTCGCGAGTCTCGCTTGTCTGCCCTTTGTTGCTTGCGGATGCATTCGAGAAGACTCTGTGCGGCCTGGCGGTCTTTAGGAAATGCCTTGAATTTCTCTGTCCGTCGAATCTTACCGCATTCTCGGCAACGCGCACAAACGTGAACGTGCTTTGGCGGACGGCTCAGAAACGGCGTTCTATTGAAATTCACTACGCATTGAACTTTGTATTGTCTCAGTGCCGGCACGACCTCATATGGCTTGGCTACACTGGAGATCTTGCTCTGCCTCCGGCGCATTGGGAAAAGTGCACGCGGGAACTTTAATCCCTAATCGCCGGCGCCGTACTTTCAGCTCAGCGTCTCGCAAATTAATATTGGTTTCGGCGCTCGCTTTCTCATCATGATTTAGAAATAATCCGTGCTTGGGTTGTTAAGCAGACTTTGTCACGCAAATATACCCATCAATAAAGGACGGGCAATAAAACGGCTCCCAATAATTCACGATCTCAAGCTGCACGCACAGATATATCCTAAATTATCTGCACATGCGTGTAGACAATGGCTATTATGTCTTCATTTTCTGACAGACGTCATACATAATACCAGGTTTACTGGGGATTAGGCACTGCCCGAGTCATTCTATTCAGCTGGGCCGGTCGGCTGTCAAGCGCATACTATGGCGAACTAGGCTGTAAGATCGACGATGGAAGTGGGCTGGCCGCGCGATTTCAGCCAATGAAATCATGCCCCACCGTCACGGGTGTCAGCTCACCAAGTTATCAAAGGCCAAACAGCAACCTGCGGTTTTCCGGATAGTACCGACATAGAAAATCTTGACGAGCCATTATTATTTTAAATTTAGACAACTCCCTAGTAATTTAATAGCCTAATATAGTATTCAGTCCTAACCATGTGGTATTTCTCCATATTTGTTGCCAGAACTTTATTCTTGACGTTTCCACACATCAACTTGACACTCTCCTACATTCAGTATATAAAACAATAATCGGCAGTAAAAAAAAGCAAGCGAGCTGTGTGTTCCCTTAGATGCTCTTTGTACATTCCAGTAGAGCTTCCTCGGTGAAGACTCCGACAATTCCGTTTGTTTTACTATTCTCCACTCACCGAATGTACATGTTCGCCGAATGTTACCACTAACCATTTGACCAAGCTTCCTTTGCAGCATACTTAAAATGCCCAGAAAGAGATTCAGCTCTCGGAGAGCGCGATAAAAATGTATGATTATTATTATTGCAACCCGTGTTAATAATGATAATAACAATACAAACTAGCATAGAACTTGCATAGCAGAGAACTTAATCTATTTCCAGTCACTTTCCATATGCTGTACGGAATGCATGTCAATATGGATAGTAATAATGTGCAGTATATATATATATACAAATAAATAAATTATTATATATACTATTATTAATAATGGATATTATAATCGTATAATGCAAGTATAATGGTATTATGATATTAAAATAGTATATTGCATGTACTATAATATTATAATAATACTAAACAATATATATAATTATATATTATAATACTATTATTAATAGTGGATAGTAATAATAATGTGCGAAGCTTCATCAAGCATGAACACATACAGGAAAAATCGCAGGGACCCTGCAAATGCTTCGAGGAACAGGAATTTTTAGCTCTTTTTTAACGTCGTCAAGTAAGGCGATATAGCGGTGTTATTCGGGGACGAGCACTAGGCTTTTGGAGCATACGAACTAAAGAGGTCTCCAAAATAATTTAAGGTTGGTTTGAGATACAGCTAAACGACTCGAATAAGAGGAACCGAGCCTGGCCTGATTGGGCGAGTAGTGCGAACAGGTAGTGCGTACTGGTGCGCCCAGGTTGTGTGCGTAGATAGAGTAGTTCGGACAAGTAGGCTGGAGCAAGAGAAGGAATGAATGGGACCGAGGGGATAAAGCGACATAAACCTTTAAATCGATAAGCTGCTTCTTGACGGGGAGAAAGTACAGTACTGACACTGTGCATGCTGCCACTAACCATACTTGCATGCTGCCCCTGTGCATGTCACCCCTAACCATGTTATTTTTAATGTTTGTTGAGCATGCTATTACTAACCAGTCGATCATGCTTCCTTTGCAGCAAATGCAAAGCGCCTTGAAAGAGCTTAATTCTCGGAGAGCGCTTTATCCAAGTGTGTTATCAATTTTGATATGAATATTATTAAGAAGAGGTTTAATGGCAATTGAGACGTTCATGACTTCCTGACAGACAAGCCTAGCTGAAGAGTTTTGGACCAGCTGTAAGAGCCCTATTGCACAGGCCGGAAAACCCACAAGTCGGGATTTGCAGAAGTCAAGACGACATGTCACAAATGCTTGAACCAACTCGAGTGTCTGTGACAGCCCTTCGCACGACCTGTCGTCGGGCTGGGAAGCGCGACCGAGCAACAAGCCTGCTGACTCCGACGCCAAACACTTTCATTCCAAACCACGCCGGCCAAGCCCAGTCTACACAGTCACACTAGACGGCTGCCGGCGTCAAGGGATCTAGCGCTCCCTTTCGTCGTACTCCTTCGGCAGCCCTTATATTCCGCGCATGCGCTGTTTTTCGCACTGTTCGTTCCGAACCCGCCCGACAGCTGGTGGCAGTTTGTGGTAGGTGAATGTCCCCGCAGATGCCACCGGTGCATGGATTTGGGCCGGAGTGCCGAGTCATCGTCGTCTGCCCTCCACCACTTATGAGCCTGCGGCTACTTAGGCAGCTCTGAGCCTGAGTCGTAGGGTCTCCGCTCAGTGCTGCTAGAAGGCTGCAGTCATGTACCCCCACAGTGTCGTGTGCCTTTCTATGCGGGCCCCAATTGTGTGCTACATTGCCTAAGTGAAAGTAGGCAGACTGGACGATTTCTTGAGTAACAATTGGTTTGATTCTAATTAGTAAGTTGGTTTTATTGTCATTCAATTCGAGAAAGTTGACTGTCATTCAAGTGCGAATGTCAGCAATGCATGCGGCAAGCGAGTTGTGTGATTTTAAAGTGCTGAACAACTGGGCGGGATCAAAGCTCAGGTAAGCTGTGCCATCGGCATACAAACGTGATTGGTTGGCGATTACACCTGCAAGAGTAAGAGTATACATTGAGAAAAGAAGTTGACCGAGCACAGACCCTTGAGGTATCAAACTTTAAGGGCTCCAAGGAAAACCGTGCCAGTATACATTAATGCTATGGGTTTTGCTACTGAGATAGAATCTGATTCATCGTAGTGCTGCGCCAGTGATGCCCAGGCGAGATGAGAGACAATAGGGAAGAAGTTTTTGATCAATATAATCCAACACTGCCAAATATCAAGAAAATCAAGCAGCGAGAATTTACCCAAGTCTGCATTCCTGAGAGCATTCTTACACGTGCGAAGCAATGCTGAAGTGCAATGAAATAAAGATGATGCAAGTAATGCAAGTGACGGTGAAAATGACGCAGTGCAATGAAAACCAGACTGGAAATTACTTGCTAGGTTTGTCAATGTAAGAATTCAGTTGGTCTGCCTCAACTCGTTCCAGTGTTTTTGATAGAAACGGTAGAAGGGAGACTGGTTGGAAGGTGTTTAAGCTCTCCTAGTTGAGTGATGCCTTCTTAATAAGTGGCCTTCTCATCGGGCATTTTTGAAAGGTGCAGGGGCAAGACCTGAGGCTAGGGACATATTTATCATGCTAGTTATTGACAGCAGCTGCATATCTATGCATTGTAGAAGTAGGAAAGTGAATACAAGGTCTAGAAGACTAGTAGTCCTCTTTGATTGGGAGATGAATTTCAGGATGAGGTTACGCGTGACCTCCTTGAATGTAGACATTGAAGTGCTGCACTGAATTATGGGAGAGGAGTCATGTGGGATTATTATTGAGGAAAAGGAGTCCGGAGGGGTGTTACTACCTTAAGGATGGACTCTCTGATGTTGTCTATCGACAAAGAAGCTAGAGAAGCGATCAGCTAGATCATCACAGGGATCACTAGATAATGAGCTAACCTGGGAGCGGTTAAGGAGATGGTTGATGGTAGACATAAACATTTTTGGATTGTGCATCTGTGAATCAATGTTAGTTTTATAGATGCTGGACTTGGCCTTTGCTAGGATTGATAGGTATGATCTGTACTAGTCTTCGCATGACCGACGATGGACGGTCAGTTCTGATCTTTTGTATGCTTTCTCAAGCTTGCACTTAGTAGACCTAGCTAGTTTAATGTATCCGTTAAACCATAGGCCGTCTGGGCGAAAGCGCACGTAATGCTTAGCCAGAGGTGCAAACTCGTCGAGTATGTCAGCTAGTGTAGTTCTATCGCATTCTACCAATGATGACTGTTCGGAAGGGGGGTGGAGTAGCAAGTGAGAAGGGGAAATTTTCATCCGGACAGCATCGACGTCAAGGGTCTTGAGACAATGCCTTTGCAGCAAATGTCAACCGCCTAGAAAGAGACTGAGTTCTGTGAGGGCGCTTTATCAAGTGCATTATTATTATTATTATTGATGCGATTCACAGATGGTTGTAGATGCGGAGGAGGACAAACGCTGTAGACTGAATGAAATCCGCATGCGGTCAGATGAGCAGAATTCGGTAATGATAGAGGATGACAGTATAAAATTGAGGAGGAATATCTGATCGAGCATGTGACCCTTGTTGTGAGTAGGATTATGTACAAGAGCCACAAGAGACATTTCTTTCGAGTCAGTCAGTGCACGCAAGTCAGTACGTATGGCGCATGCATAAGTTGTCAAAGGAGTGTTAAAATCTCACGACTAGGAAAGATTGACTTCTTGCGCACAGAATCGAAATGAGATTACAGAAATTCGAAATAAAGGAGGACTTGTAAAACCCGAGCGGGGATTACTAGATCACGGCCGCCATTGCAGGACTGCGGGGCGGCCGTGAGAAAGGCTGGGAATACGCCCCAAGGAGAGGAGCAGAGCGGCGGCGGCCGCCGCCGCTCTGCTCGCTTTGCCTTTTGGGCTTTTACATTTGGCAATGGCCGTTTTACGGACCCCAGTAGCAGCAACCGCAACTAGCAATAGATTTGAACGACGAGAGCGAAGCGAAAGTAGGCAAGCACGATCGTACCTAACAAGCAGGTTACAAGCAGTCGGCGAAGCTAAAGCGACCGCAGCCCGCCCGGTGTGGTGCGACCGGAAGCTGTAGTCGTTTCCCTGCTCATAGGTGCGTCGTTTCTTAAGCGGTCAAACGAACCTGTATCGGTTTCGGAAATTGATTTTCGGAAGTGCATTGAGTTTTCGAAGAGAATTCTGGAACGGACAAGAAACGCTGGTATGGCTTGGTGTCGGAAGGCGAGCGTGACTAAATGTATTTTAGGCTCGGTAGCGTTCCTTTGCATGCGTTAAAGTCTACGCGGATTCCTGTGCACTTATGGTCGCTCGCCCAATTAATTTCGCACTATATATGAGAATGAGAAGCAAAGCTGAATTTGGAGGGCATTGAGTGGAAAAAAGTAGTGAGGAAGTTGCATGTACTTAAATACTTCGTGACGCCTCGTACTGTAATTCATATGGAAAATAAAACATAGTGGTCTATGAAGCTAATAGTATAAGCTAGAAATCAAGTCTCAAAGCAGCACCCGAACGGAATAGTAATATAGATATACCGGACTAAATACTAAATACGGGAGCAAGTATATACAGGTAAATATGTAGGGGATCCCGGGCGCGAGATGGCGGCTCGACGAAGAGCGAAGCCCCCCACAAGCGAGTCGTGGCGTTGTCAACAACGGCTGTATTATGTGGTATAGCAGCCGTCGTGCGTGCTGCTCCGGAGCACGAGGTGTTAAGAGAGAGAAGAGAATGGATAGCGTGCGTGCAGGCTGAGGCATAGGCAGAAAGTGAATTGAGCGGCAAGGAACGCGTCACGTGCTGGCAGGGAGCGTTCCCGTTGGGCGGACGGAACGTCGGCTGGGGGCGGAACCACGTGACGGCGACGACGCGCCCACAAATACAGGTACTTCTGTAACTCACTGCTCGCTGGTCAACCAGCAAGTGCAACCAGGCACTTACGGCTGGTGGTGCAAAAATCTGCAGCTAGGCTTGTCTGTCGTGAGCGTCACAGTTGCCACACAACACCACTTCTCGCCAACCGGAACCGGTAAATAGTCAAGTAACGGATCGATTTCAAGGTTTTGTTGCTCACTTTTTGGTTCCTTCATTCTTTGGCTCCAGCCTACCTATCAGGTCTACTCCCCACCAGGCTAAGCATCGCATTGGGCCAATGGTTAACGTGCTTGCCTCCAGACGTGGAGAGCACGAGATCGAATCGCGATAATGTGATTCGTCCTTGATGTGCTTATGCGTGCTGACACTGTGCATGCTGCCACTAACCACATTTGCATGCTGACCCTGTGCATGTCACCCCTAACCATATTATTCATTTTGTTTGTTTTTCAAGCATGATTTTACTTACTATTCAATTGCATATCACTTTGCAGCAAATGTAAAGCGCCTAGAGAGGGATTAAGTTCTCTGAGGGCGCTTTATCAAGTGCAATATTAATATTATTATTAGTACCACCCGCTTTTCGGAATCTGGCTGTTTACCTATGCCTTGTATAAACCTCACACCCTTTGGAGACCGTGCATTTAGTTCGCATGCTCGCAAAGCCTGGAATTCACTTCCGACTTGCGTCACGACATCCCCAGACTTGACCCCATTTAACAAGAAACTTCAGACTTGCGTCACGACATCCCCAGACTTGACCACATTTAACAAGAAACTAAAACGCATATATTTATTACAGCATTTAGTGGGTAACCCCCCCCATTCGTTCTTTATGCACTTAGGCGTGTTTACATCGTTGCATGCTGCCACTAGCCACACTTGCATACTGCCCCTGCGCACATCACACGTAAACATGTTATTCTTGTTATTTATCTAGCATGATACCACTCCCCATTCGATTGCATTTCTTTTGCAGTAAATGTAAAGCGCCTAGAAAGAGATTGAGTTCTCTGAGGGCGCTTTATCAAGTGTATTATTATTATTATTATTATTAGAAATGTACCCGTGAGTGAATATGGGAAGAGATGGCGATTTTTAGCCTATATACGTCTTTGGTTGAAATTATCAGCAGCTGCTGAAGTGTAATTATGAGGAGCAGAAATGTAATAATATATGGTTCGCAAAAGCACAATCTAAAGTAATGGGTTGTTAATGATAAATGTAGAGGAGAGGCGTAGTGAGACCTTTCGGCGCCCGGGGACAAATTTACAAATAGCACAGGCATCATCTTGTCAAAAACTGCTGCAAAGTAGCTCCTCTACAGAAGAAACGTATGCAAGCAGATATATTAAGTCGAGTAGCTTGTCTCTGACTGTGGATGCTTGTTTACTAGGGAAATCATTTTGGATTTGAGGAGACAGATAAGAGACTGACTTTGGTCTTTTTCTGGTGTAGTCCAGGGTGTGGTTGCAGAAGAGAATCGCACTGAGCTAGAAGATGTAGAAGTCCCAAGAAGTCTCCAATGCTTTTTCTCACCAGCCAGGCCAAGACTCTCGTGGTGACCAAGCAATGTCAGGTTGAGAAACAGAGAACTTGATGCCGCTGATAACTCTCTTTATGGCTTCTTGCCACCGATGTTTTTTCGATAAGATTTTTTCTTCAACAGCAGTGCCTTTTCTACTTTTTTTGAGAAGTGGTGTCATATCTGTTTCTTTCTATGTAGAGAAAGCCTGACGGTGAGAAGGGGGGGTCTTCACGGGAAATAGTTTTTTAGGTTTCTTCCACTGGCTAAAACCATTTGCCAATTCAAGTGACGATTGGGAACTTTGGAGGGACACAGGGAAGAGCTAACAACAGAATGAATATTCCGAGTGTTTTGAGAGAGAGAGTATACCAGCCAGGTCATGGTAACTTCATGCAAATTAGCAAGTTGCTTCTTGACCCAGGCTGTACTCATAGCTCGACTACCTTTTCCAGCAAATTCCCCTTATTTTTTCGGAAACAGGCTTGATCCTCGTAGTACTAGGTCAGTTCAAAGTTGCTGTGGAAGGACGAGTAAAACAGAGCTTTGGTCAAACTTCAGGTAGCAAATGTCATTCAGGGTCAGAACCTGGGAAATTGCAACAAATTCCCCATCTTCTTCTCCTGTGGCAGTGCTTGCGCCCCTAATGTCCAAATGGTGACTGTCTCCGTCTTCACAGAGTGAAGATTTTTTCTCATGATGCTTTCATCTAGCAGACAGTGTTTGTTTCTCCAGTTTTGTACATTCGCTCCTTTTCTCTTCTTTCTGTTCATGTTCATGTTCATTGTCGTGCTTGCTTTTGTCCTCCTCAAAACGCTCTTCCTTAATCCCTCTGTGATTGTCATACCTTAGGCTTCGAATACTTCAATAAACCTTCTAGTACTTTGCTGGACTTGCTCGTTTCGTTCTTCTCTTCAAGTTTTTGTTTTCTGAGCTGGGCACCGCTTACCTTTTTCCTCCCTGAAGTCTGCTGAAAATAGATTGGGATGATCAAACAATTTACAAATGTACACAGTAGCCATAGTGAAAATGCAGCTCGCGGAGGCTGGTCTAGATTAAAACTGACTTTCACACCGTTGAATCCTTCTCCAGAGGAAGAGGTCAAACCTTATGGGAGCCTGATAAAAAGGCAAGATTGGAAGAGCCGACTCCGTCTACACGCTGTCACCAGGAGACTTAATGCACAAAGTGTCTCTAAGTGGGGTAAAATGAAAAAATAAACGCTTTCAGTAATCACTTTCTCAAACTTACTGTTTCGGCGACGATCAGTACGAGTAGCTTGCAGTATCCTGTCAACAAAACCACGTGAACCCGATGAGCTGTGGCGTGAGTGCCAGGCTGGCGTAGCCAGCCATCCCTAGCTTGGTCTTAATCTGCAAAAATGCTTTAATAGCTCAGCCAGTGTAGTTTGACATTCTCCAAGCGGCAGGTACGCGACACCTCGCAGGACACCGAAGCGGGCTCAAAGACGTTAATTCACGCTGAAGCCGCAACGGGCCAGTGCGCGACTGCCCTGCCGGGGTCTTCGACGTAACTCTCCGGGCCTTTGCCGACCGTTACTTAAATAAGACCGTTGGCGACAGAAGCTTAGCTCTGCAGGTCCTAAACTGTGGCACTCGCTTCCACATTTCTTACAAAACGACAAATACTCTCCTGCTGCCGACTATGGCTTATACTTTTCAGCGGTCCTGAGCTGCTACTTCCATGCTACTCTCTACCTCAACTGTTCTCCTGACTCTGCTATGCTTCCCACTTTCTCTTTGTTGCATGAGACAAAGTCTGTTGGCTACCGAATGCGTACCGAAAGCCGCTTGGGCTATGAGTTCGCTATACAAAACTCTCCTGCGTAACACCCACATAGTCTTTATGGCTTTGTGGAGTTACAGACGGAGATACATTCATTCATCACTGCCATAAATTACAACAGCTCATAAGCCAACGGCAGTGTCATCATCTCTGCTGGCCCATAAATCACCCTAAGCCATTAACTGGCCGTAGGAGGAATAACAACACAATAAATGCTATTGACCCATAAGCCACTTACATCTAACATCCTCACCCAGAAATATTCAAGTCTATTGGAAAAGGACTTGCTTTAAATCAAGATCGATATTCTCAGACGAACAAGTTAAAAAAATATGCATCTTTCAATTTGCTTTTATCGCCCTCTTGACCTTGGCGCGCGGGGACATCTGTCTTCCTGCTCACCCCTTGCTATGCCACTAATATTGAACACAAACTGAGAAGATTGATCCAACGATCAAACAGCTTTCAAATGATAATTATCTTACAAATAAGTTTTAAAGTCTAGGAGTTTCCTCAAACAGCAAAGCATTAGAAAAACGATCAGGCAAGCTATATCGAACCATAAAATAAATCGGAAGCAGTATACCTACGAACAATAGTTTACATATACGGTTGTCCAAAATCTTGAACCTTGAACATCGTGACACACGTTTATAGTTGTACTTGCTTATGAATTTTACACGTCTTCGTTACGTTATATCTTTGTGCTTTTCAAATTGCATAACTTACCCTATATTGCACTGATCAATCACTCGATTAGAACGACCATCGTTTTTCAATGCGAGGAGTTTACCTTTCTGGCACCCCGGGAGATTGGGAAATCCGAGCATCTTCGGTTGAGCGCTGCTTACCGCTGAGAGCCTCTGAATCCAAAATAGCCGAGCTGCGTAGTACCCAGAAGGCTTACAATTGCATCCGGACATTCATGTGCGATTTCTGTTGCAGGCTGGTCATGTTTACATGGAACGAAACCCTAGTTTTGGGGGTAAAGAGATAACTCTAATGGCTTCGGCGCTGGTGATTTCCGGCTTCACGCCATTAAATAGTCAACAATACGGAAGAAAGTGAAGCCTATGCAGTCTGTTGTATATAGATTCATAGAAAACACGTTTTACTCGTATTCCATAATTAGTTTGGACGGTTAATAGGGAACGCACTCAGCGGAATTAAAAAAAGTAAAGGGGTCCTTGTTGGTGCGAACAGTTTTTAGCCGGCAATAGTTTTAGTAGCCATTTGTAAAGCACCCCAAGAGAAATCACCGTGGCTTCTGGAAGCACAACTTGAGCGGCCGGCTTCGGATCAGGATTGTCTTACTAAGCGCGCATTCTTCCTGCAGTTTTTTTTTTTTTTATAAAACGCTCACTGTGCGCGAGCCGAAAGTTTTTCAGAAGGCTTTTCCGTAAGCCCAAACTTTCCACGAACTAACGTTCGGTCATTTTCTTGAATTTCTGAAATGGCAGCAAAGTGAGCACGTGCCAGCAGCCACGTGATCGCTTACATAAGTCGCCGCTGGGCGCGCCGCTCCCGCTCGGTCATTCTGGCATGACTGAGTTTAATTATTCATAGCCTCATTCTTCCGAGGGTCCGAGCCACGCCGCACCGCGACGGAGATGATACATCAGCTATCACGTTACGGGTAAGTCCTCTTTGCGTCAGTCCTATCACATTTGAACTCCCGAAGATCAGCTTACGAAGAAGCAGAAACCATTAGCCACCATTTATTCACTGCCAGTTTAACCTAGATTCTGGCCGCGTCAGTTTAACATCCAAGTGGCTTCCGTGCATTGCTTTCGGTTTTCAGATTGTCTAAATTCGTCGAATAGGCCTTTTTTCTACCTTCGTCGGCGCAAGCGTCAGCAGCCTAAGAGTGAAACGTGGCTAAAACGTTTTGACGCATTTGCACGTAGCCCGTATGTCCGAGGCGGCGTCGCCAAAGATGCTGCCACTATTGTTTTGCAAGTAACTTAAGCCAACTCTGTCTCTCTTTTTAATGGCCGCAAACCCAAAGACCAATCATGCCAACCAACCTATGTATCTTCGTCTGTAACTCCACAAAGCCACAAAGACTTTGTGGGTGTTAGGCAGGAGAGTTTTGTGTAGCGCACCCACAGCCTCAGCGGCTTTTGGTACGCATTCGGTAGCCAACAGACTTCATCCACGCAAAAAAGAGAAAGGTGAAGCATAGCAGAGTTATTAGAGCAGTCGAGGTAGCGAGTAGCATGGAAGTAGCAGCTCAGGACCGCTGGAAATGATGAGCCATAGTCGGCAGTAGGAGACCCAAAGGCTACCGAGAATCTCTGCGTCCGACTCTTGCTACTCACGCAGCTGAGTTCTTTTAGGATACGCGTGTGTCCGAGGGTTTTTTGTCGAAGTCCTTGAAGAAGCGAGTTACGGTACGGTACTCAAGGCTGAAATACCAGGTCTCCCTTTGGGTACTCCGAATCCACATTATTTTCTAGCTGCAGCAGACTGTTTAGTGCTGTTTCGTGCTTGGCTTTCTCTAGCTAGAGGTTCATATTTGCATAGCACCAGCTACAGGGAACATCTCACTTGAAATCCGCAAGGTGCAATTCAAAGATATACGTCGAGAGAATTGGTCCAACAATCGAATAACTGTTTAGGGTACCTGAAAAAAGAAAAAACATGCTAGAGATGGGATCTGAAGTTTTAACGATTCCCACATAAAAGGATCGCTCTAAAAATGGTTAAGCAAAGTATTTCGAATCCGGATGTAAACCACAGCAACACATTTACAATTAAAAATTTAGCCATCAACACAGAGTATTGGACACGTGTTACAACTTTGTTGGATCATATAATTGTGGTAAATGTTTGGTAGCTTGTTGAGATTGATCCTTGCTACTTTTAAACAGCTTCATTTACAGTGTAGCGGTGTGCCTTTTAAATTCCATTACTCAGCCAATAATTGACGGATAAATGTTAAATTTTAAATCTGGTTTCTCCTCTGCTTGTACATCAGTGCACGAGTTTACTTCTCATTTTGGTTAGAAAAGGCGTTCTATACAAATTATTAAACGTCCTTGATTTGCGGTCATGGACATGTGGGCAAAACGTCTACGACAAAAATCAGATGTGAACTACTACAGTAACTCACAAGCAGAGCTGAACTCAAATTTCGAAATTTGACTTTGATCCGTGCAATATTGAGTATGTTATGAAATTTACAGACCACAAAGCTATACTGTAACAAAGTTTTTTAAAATTCTTAAGCAAGTACCACAAAAAGTTAAGTATAAATATGTATCACCATGTTAAATCTTCAAAATTTTGGAACGTGTATAGGATATGATGCATAGATGGTTAAATTTTTAGTTGCAAATGTGTTGCTGCAGTTTACATCATGGTTCGTTATGGTTTGCTTAACAATTTTTTAATGCAATCTGTTTGTGCGGAAATCGTTAAAACGTCAGGTTCCATTTATAGTAAGTTGTTTCTTTTGTAAGGTACCCTAAACAACTATTTGATTGTCGGAGCAATTCTCTAGACATACACCCTCAAATCGCACCTTGGGGATTTGAAGTGAGTCTGTCAGCAGTTTTTTTTATAAAATACTCTTTGTGCGAGCGAAGAATTTCTGTCAGAATGCTTCTTCGTAAGCCCGACCTTTACACAAACCGACTTTCGCTCGATTTCTTGACTTGCTGAAGTAGCAGCATAGTGAGCACGTGCTAGCAGCCACGTGGCCGTTTATATAACGTGCCACCTGGCACGCTGCTCGCTCTCGGTCCTGCTGACATGACCGAGTTCAATGATTCAAAGCCTAATTTTCCGAGCGCCGGAACCTCACCGCTCCGCGACGGATACCGAGCATAATCCAACGCGGTACGTCGCACACCCCGCTGTTATATAAGACCTCCTTGGCATCTTCTTCCAGAAGAGTCCTGTCTCATCACAGTTGAATACTTGCTGGGTATTTATCTTTCTGCTGCAATGATTCCAACAATCGTTTTGAGGTAATCCTCAGCTGCCTTCACATCCGCCGTGCTCATTGCCTTACCATGCCTGACAACGGAGTGAATGCGGATACTCTTTTTAAAATTCTCGAACCGGCTCCGACTGGTTTTAAACGGCTCACCCGATGTCTTGTCAGCTAAAGTGCTTAGTGTCTACTGCAAAAAATCGGCGTAAATAGCTCTTGCCTTCTCGCAGACTCTGTCACGGTATCTACTGCGAGCTGCTTTTTCGTTAACCGCACCATCAGCATCTTCTCCATTCATATTTTCATTCTCCATTCATATATTCATATTTTCATTTGCCCACTGTTTAGAAAAAAATTTAACGCCTTTTGCTAGTGTTATAGCCTTTATCGACTCCTTCTGCTTCAGTATGGTTCAGATCGTAGGAGTGCCACGATCGTACTCTTCGTCAAGTCGACAAAACGCATACTTTGGCCCTGTTTTCGATAGTTTCTTTCTTAAATTCAATGCACATCATCTTCTCAGCACTGTCCATTGAACTCACTTTCTTCAGATTCATGGCTGGAAAATGATGTTTTGCAAACTAACTGCAAGCACAAATTCGAGCATAAAATAATGCTTTCAATGCGAGCTAACCGCTTTAAATGAACGAGCTTTGAGACACGGGATGCTGGATGGATGTTTCGGTGTTCACTGTGGCATTCGCTGCACCAACTAGCGGCGGGGTATCTGAAGCTGACTCGAACCCGAATTTCAGCTCTCAACTCAAAGCAAACAAGTCGGCCGAGAGATGGCTTGCGTATGGAAAAAACGCGTTAGTTGGGACAATCCTTGCCGGGAAAAAGCTGCAAAGCCAGATCGGATTGAGGCTACGTGTGATCGAGACACTTTCACTATCCGCTTCCTGTATATCTGCTTGCCAACTTCAAAGATCTTTAAACTCGGCTTTCTTTTGTCACTCACTTGGAAAGCGCACTTTCTGCTGAGAAAAGGAAAAGCAATGTCGTATGGCACAACTTCCAGCCACATTTACAAAGCACTATAAATGCTATCATACTACGGAGATAATAGAACTAGACAGGTGCCATTCGCAGCAGCCTGAGCCTGCGGTCTTTGACATCAGATACTACAACTAAGTACCTCACACAGTTCTACAGGTATTGTCTGATCTCAAATTCGTCCACCTCTCCACGTACTCTGTTGGCTCCCACCAATCGTCCTTTTCATTGACTTCCCCGTATCTCGATTTCTGTGTTGGCCACTTGGCTCTCTACCTCTCTTTGCCTTTCACATTTCTGCCTGTATTGTCTCTTTCTTGCTCCACGACACTCTCACTACTGTCACACACACACACACTCTCTCCCTTCTCTCTCTCTCTTCTTCTTCATCCACTCTCTGCCTCTCTCTTTCTCCCTAGCTGCTTGCTCTCTACCTCTTAATCTCCTTTCCTACCTCTACCTCTCATTAAGTCTATTCACACAGCTTCGCCAATGTAGGAGACCACAGAAGGTCGTCAATTATCTTTTTTGTTGTAATGGGCCATAAAACTACTTGAACCTCACGTCGTTAGGTAAATTAGAATGACAGTTGTGACTGTTTGCTCTTGCTACCATCGATGTGGTTTTTCCACGTAAGCACGTGATCGTTTAACAGCTGCTTACCATTGGTGGACATGGACAGAGAACGTAGCGAGGTAGCAACTTGACAAGAACTTCATGATATTATGCATTCGGAAATTTTATTGCCTCTGCACACTTGCCGTTGACGGCCTGAATCAGTCCAATATGATGAGCTGGCTTTGCTTGTAGTGCTTTACACGATTGACCCTTCAAAGAAAAGCTGCATGCCTATCGTAGAGAGAGTGGCTCAAATGAGATTACACGTGACTAGGAGTGCTCACAAAGGGCAGAGAACGCCACGAGTGTTGCATTCTGCAGGCTTCATTGGCAAGCTCATCCAAAAATGCTGCCGCTGGCAAGCAGCTACTCAGCCTCTACAAAGAGGCCGCCTCGGGCCGGCAGCTCAATCAGAAGCGGCAGTTCCAAGAGAAGAGGCCTGAAAGGTAGCAGGGGAGTTGGGAAGGATAAAAATCAGGTATCTTTAACTCTTGCATTCTGCTTTGCTTCTATCTGATTCTTGTCGGCTCCACGACTGCCGGCAGCGGTCCCTGTAAATAGTAAGAGCCTTTTTACTCAAGTTGCATGGCAGGAAAGCGCAGCTGATCCAAAAAGGGTCTTTTATCACGGCTGTGTGGCAAGAGCAGCAGCAGCAGCGTAGGCAAAGGCAGGGACGTTGGTAGTGGTATGAGCTACAGCTGCAGCTGCAGTGGCACCAGCAGCACACACACAGTGCGTCACATCAAGGCCGCATGGGCTTGCCAGGGCTGCCTTGACCGTCCCGGGGTTAAAAACATCACTAGCTTCGGCAAGCAGCTCTTTTCCGTTGGTCACCACAGCCTTAGTCGAGCAACCAATATGCAACAGCGAATTGAACGGTTGTACATCCCCACCGCCGCCACAGTGCGAAAGAAATGAAGCTGAGAACCAGGTAAAACAGAACTCACTGATCTGCAGAGAGGAAAGGTGACGGCCGGTGGTTCTCACTCGACCTCATGGCTGGTGTAAGACTGGCAGCTAGATCGTCACTAGAACTTGGCCAAACAAATACAACAAGCAATCCAAGCATAGTAGAGTGACGTTAAAAAAAAAGTGGTTAGAGCGCACCAGAATGAGGGGATCGAGTTCGTGCCACCACCGAAAGGAGCCGTGAACTAGCCCACAGCATGTTCCACAAGCGAATACACGACCAGACCGTAGCTAGTACGTGCAATGATGATAAATTGTAGAAGGCTAGCTGTAGTGTGGCTAGGTCATTTTAAAATTTATCGTAGATACATTTCACGATATTCGTCCTGCATTTTTCATCCATCGTATTTGGCATATTAATACAACTATTTGCCAGCAGGTTAGTAAGTTTAGCTTTACAATTAGGATCACAGGTTTAATATCCTTCCACCCCCAGTTACTTACCTCCAACTTACTTATTGCTGATGGCATTTCCGTGATGTTGCAGTTGGCACGATATACACGCAAACGTAAAAGTATTAGGACCGTCTAGATTTTCTCGATTAGCAGCTTTTCATAAGCCCCCAACTGGTCCTCGACCGTGACTAAAGTTCTTTCAGCTAATTATTGGATACCCAAGCGTGAATTGCAACGGCAATGACACGGGATTAACAAAAATATATATTTCATCTGTATAGCACCCTAAGATAACTCAATCTGTGAATAGGTGCTTCACATCTGCCACAGTGCTTGAGCCCAGGATCTCGGAGGTCAAAGGCTAGCACCATACCCTTCGGCCTAACCGGGTCGGCTTGAACAATTTGCCTAAAATAAGCCAAAAATTATGTAACGTCCTTAAAAATGGTAAGAATGATCTGGCAAGAAAAGAGTATCGCAAAACGACCCTTTCATCAGCTAATATCGGCATTGAATGCTACGCAGGAGCGGTAATTAGGTGAGTCATGATGGCACACTAGGTTAGGCGGTTGCTTTTCACGATCTCGGTCCCGAGGTCGTGGATTCGAATCCTACGGTGGGCAATATTTATTTATCGCTGCTGCAAGAGGTGGTGATAGCCGTAAACGCTCTTCTGTCGCTATATAAAATAGTCTGTTAAATCAACTAGCCTTTTTTTAATTGTAAAGCTAACACGTTAAAAGTTATTCATTTCAGTAGGAAAAGCCTGTCTGTCATGCCGGAAGGTCTCCAAACTATCAACCTACTTGAAAGGTAAAATATCGTGGCATTTCACTAGGCTGGCAACTAGTATGGCCAAACTCTAATACTCTATCAACATCGAAGAGTAGGATTGCGTTTTTACATGAGGAAGGTAGTGAAAGACTTGCTTCGGTCTTGCTTCGGCCTGGACAGTGCTATCATGCTATCATTAGATGAGATTACACCTAAAGTTAGTGTCTGTATGTATCTCCGTCTGTAATTCCACGAAGCACAATAAAAAAATGCTGATGTCGACAATAAACCATCTCCACAACCGTTCCCAGATTAGCTCCTTACCCGATGATCCTAATGAGGATTTAGCCGATCGCTTCTCTCGATTCTTTTGCAGAAGATAGACAAGATCAGGGAATCCATCCCTGCGATGACAACCTCGCCACTAGAATGCTGTTCCTCGGTTCCTGGCTGCACCTCAATGTCTGCATTTAAGCAGGTCACTAGTGATCTAGTCCTAAAGTTCGTATCTCAATCAAAGAAGACAACAAGTCCTCTGGACCCTATTCCCACTGTCCTGCTCCTACGTTGCATTGATCTACTGCTGCCATGCATAACTAACATAATTAATATGTCATTAGCCTCAGGTCATGTCCCAGCACCTTTCAAAAAAGCTGTAGTCAGGCCACTTCTCAAGAAAGCTACACTTGACCAAGAGAACTTGAGCAACTACCGCCCAGTCTCCCTTCTACCATTCCTATCAAAGACACTGGAACGGGTCGTGGCGGACCAGCTGAACTCGTATATCGAAACCTCACACCTTGCTAGTAAGTTCCAGTCTGGCTTTAGAGCTAATCACTCCACAGAGTCAGCATTGCTTCGGGTATACAACGACCTACCTAGGAATGCAGACATGGGTCGAGTATCTCTGCTTTTTCTGCTCAATATTTTGGCAGCTTTTGATACTTTCGATCCCCAAGTTCTTCTAGAGCGCCTCTCATCTCGACTGGGCATCACTGGTACTGCTCTACAATGGTTCAGGTCCTATCTCAGTGGGAGAATCCAGAGTATCGACGTGAATGGACAAAGATCATCTGAAGTACCACTGAAATATGGAGTACCTCAGGGCTCAGTGCTAGGTCCGGTTCTTTTCACGGTTTATACTCTGCCTCTTGCTGATGTGATTGCCAAGCACAATCTAGGCTTTCACTTCTATGCGGATGACACTCAGTTATACCTTTGCTTTGATCCCTCCCAGCCTTCGAGCACCTCAAATTCTCTAAACTCACTAGCTGCATGCATTGATAACATCCGCACATGGATGGCAGCAAATTTTCTAAAACTTAACGATGATAAAACTAACTTACTAGTTATGGGCAAACCCAGTGTGCTCCAGAGATTGGACAGGCTGACTCTCAAAATTGGCTCTGCCAGCATATCTCCAGTTGAATCAGCTCGAAATCTAGGTGTCATATTCCAAAGCGACCTCTCGTTAGACGACCACATCAGCTCCACAGTCAAATCCGCCTATTTTCAGCTTCATAACGTTGCCAAAATTCGGGCTTGTTTAGATAAAGATACCACGTCCAAGTTGGTCCATGCATTCGTGACATCCCGTCTCGACTTCTGCAACTCCCTGCTTACTGGCCTACCAGCATGTGCGATCAGGCGATTGCAGCTGGTGCAAAACTCGGCAGCTAGACTTGTCTGCCGTGAGCGTCGCAGTTGCCACATTACTCCACTTCTCGCCAACCTGCACTGGCTACCAGTCAAGCAACGGATTGACTTCAAGGTTTTGTCGCTCACTTTTAGGTCCCTTCATTCTATGGCTCCAGCCTATCTGTCAGATATACTACCCATCAGACCAAGCATCGTACCACCCGCTTTTCGGAATCCAACAGTCTAGTAATACCTCGTACAAACCTTAAATCCTTTGGAGACCGTGCATTTAGTTCATATGCTCCCAAAGCCTGGAACTCCCTCCCGACCTGGGTGAAAACATCCCCTGACCTGACCACATTTAAAAGGAACCTAAAAACACACCAATTTAGGACAGCATTTAGTGGGTCCCTGTGATTCGTCCTTGATGTGCTTATGCGTGCTGACACTGTGCATGCTGCCACTAACCACATTTGCATGCTGACCCTGTGCATGTCACCCCTAACCATATTATTCATTTCGTTTGTTTTTTAAGCATGATTTTACTTACCATTCAATTGAATTTCACTTTACAGCAAATGTAAAGCGCCTAGAAAGAGATTAAGTTCTCTGAGGGCGCTTTATCAAGTGAATTATTATTATTATTATTAAAGCCATAAAGACAATGTGGGTTATGCAGGAGACTTTTGTATAGCACACTCAAAGCCTAAGCGGCTTCCGGTACGTATTAGGAAGCCAACTGACTTCGTCTCACGCAACAAAGAGAAAGTGGGAAGCATAGCAGAGTCAGGAGAGCAGTTGAGGTAGTTAGTAGCATGGAAGTAGCAGCTCAGGACCGCTAGAAAAAATGAGCCATAGTCGGCAGCAGGAGAGTAGTTGTCGTTGTGTAAGAATTGTGGAAGCGAGTTCCACAGTCTAGGACCTGCAGAGCTAAAGCTTCCGTCGCCAATGGTCTTTAAGCAGGGGAATGGAACAGCTAATTTATTGTCCACACAGGACCTGAGGGCGAACAGAGGCTGAAACTGGTGCAGCAGTTCAGCTAGGTACGAAGGAGCCAAGCCGTGGCGGGCCTTATGGGTCAGCGTAAGAACTTTGCTCTGTATCCGTTGATGAACCGGCATTCATCCTAGCTCTTTTAGCAAAGGAGACACGTGCTCAAACCTCTGGGACTTGAAGACTAGCCTTGCAGCTATATTAATAGTCAGCTGCAGTGGCCTAGTTGCTTTCTTTGGTGGCCCAGCCAAAACGGAATTACAATAATCAAGCCGAGACAGAACTAAGGAACTAGGTAAATTTTTTGCAAGCCACTGTGGAAGACAGCTCCTAATATTGGATAGGGATCGGACGTGGTGGCTAGCTGTAGAAGCAGTCTTCTGAATGAAGCTTTTAAAATTGAGGCAGCTGTCGAAAACGACACCTAAATTTCGAGCACATGGTGATGATCGCACAACAGCGTCACCTATTAGAAGAGCAAAGCCTTTTAATCCAGCCACACGCTTAGGGTGTTCTCTGAGCAGCAGTTCGGTTTTATCATCATTTAGTTTCAAGAAGTTTTCCGAAGTTCAGAATCAAATGTCGGCAAGGCAAGCATTCAGTTTCACAATTGCTGCAGCAGATTCCGACGGTTTGAATGACAAAAACAGCTGAGAATCATCAGCATAAAAGTGATATCCTATTCCAAAGACCCTAATCACTTTTCCCAGAATTTGAGTATAAATTGAGAACAGCAGGGGACCGAGTACGAACCCTTGAAGGACCTCACAAGTAACCCTTCTCGCGTCTGAGACCTGACCCCCACACGACACGGATTGAGCACGATCAGACAAGTACGATTTAAACAACGCCAGTGCCTCGTCTGCCAGACCAATCGTTGTTCTCAATCGTTCAAATAGAACAGCATGATTAATGGTGTCGAAGACAGCTGAAAAATCTAGCAGAGCTATGGCAGTGACATTCCCGTCATCGTTTCCACGTAGAATGTCATTGTTAACACGGAGGAGAGCAGTTTCAGTGGAGTGCTGCCTCTTGAAACGTGATTGAAATGTTTCTGACATTTCATTCTTTTCAATTTGTTCAACCAGCTGCTTAGCAACAATTTTTTCAAGAATCTTTGATAAGAAACGAAGAAGGGAAAGTGGGCAATAGTTTGCAAGGATATCTGTATCTAATCCAGGCTTTTTAAGTATGGGTCTAACGATTTTCGATTTGAAGGACCTGGGGACGACCCTTTTCCTAAAGAAGCCTTACAAATCTCGGTTATGGCAGGGCTAGGTTGGTCTGCCAGTGAAGACCACAGAGGTGCTGGTATAGGATCTTCAAAAGACGAGCTCTTTTTGCTAGACTTTATTAAGGTAGCCACATCGCATGCAGAAACCTCGGGAAACCTTTAAAGGAAGGCCACAGGTTGTGATTCCGCAATTGCTTTAGTCGAAGGGGGCTTTATGGAGGTACGAATGTGTATTTTTTTCCAGAAAAGAATTGAATCACATTGGATCGTCTGCCACACCAATCTGAAAACTTTTCGGCTGAGCCCTTAATATCTGGGGAGTCAGACCTCTCAGCATTGGCCTGTAAATGGCTTACTGTCATATACATCTGTTTAGGGTCCGACTGGCAGGAATTCAGCTTTCGAGTGAAAAAGAAGACCAGACTTTTTTAAGCTTCCGGGTGTAAACACGAAGGAAGTTTTTGCATCAGACCCCGATTTCTTAAAACGACGTTCAAGTCTTAGCTAAACCCGGCGCATCTTTAGGAGTTTTTTGTAAATTGAAAAGAATCTCCGAGGCTCGGTACACGGATAGAATGAACGGGAGCATGCTTGTTAGTCTCCAGCAATCAGATACGGCCTGTCACACACAAATATTTTAGAGAGGAACTCTGAAAACTCCTCTATAAACAGGTTTAGACAGCCAGAAGGAAGTCGGTATATCACAACGGTGAGAGGCATAGACTTTGACGAAGACCTGATTGCAACTAATTCAAACGATGGCCCATGCGAAAAACTGCGCATCTTATAGCCAAACGATTCGCGAACAGTAATTGCAACCAAGCCACTAACCTTGTCAGAACGCATGGACTGATAGAATCAGAACCCGGGTGGAGTGGTCTCAGAAATAGAGCTACTGGAACAAGGCGTCGTCAAGTTTCGGTAAGCAGAAATGCATCTAGCTTCTCCTGGACCACCTGATCGCGGATAGGTAATGCCTTGGTCATTAGCGAGCGGACATTTAGTAGGCGGAATTTAAGAGGCTGTCCAACAACTGGGCGACGGCAATGAAGTGGCTTGTATTCACGCCGGCGTGTGTCCGGCCTGGCGGATGCGGGCCATACGAATTTTAATTGGACCTTAGTAACGGCCGCCGGTCGACGTTTCGCAGCGTGCTGGGCCGCGGCATGTGAGCTACTACCGCAACGAGTACTATGCAGCACTGTAAACTTACGGGTCGTAGGTTTGATAGCCAAGCTGTTGATAGGGCGAACACAGGATACAGGAAGGTTCTCACTGACCTTCCAAAGAAGGCCCGTCGGTAGGTATCGACTAATGGCGACATTGCACCTCATGCTAAGCAGGTCATGTTTTGTGTAGCATATCCGAGGATAGCTCATAAATAGTCAGAGCGAAGATAGCAGCGGAATACCCGAATGTATCACGGAGAAATTAGGTAAAGGTCCACACCGCGAGAGGAGACGCCTGAGGCCGCTCTCTAGCGCTGGGAGGAATGAGGCATTCAAGGACCGTTCTGTTTCATCCCCAGCTCATGCTCAAAGTCAGCCAGCATCATCTGGGAAGCGAGTTAGTGGTGATACTGTCAGGATGTGATTAGATAAGATTGGTCTGCATTCCTGAGTAGCAAAGAGGAAACAACTTCTGTCTACACAAAATAGGGAAAGACGTTTACGGTGGGCCGAGGTTCAGATTCGCAGGGACTCCTGAAGATTTGGGTAGAAATTTGCGGAGCGACTACAGCAAATTCGTGCCCTTTTCCAATTGCAAGAGAAGGCTTTACGTGCGCCGGCAATCCAACGTAGCCTACTCACTCGACTGCTTGCAGTTAATAGTCAAAATACGGGGCACGGTGTCATGGTACGAGGGTGCTTCAGCAAAACTGGCATCGGAGTCCTGCATCGTCTACCAGGCATTAGGATGAAGTACTTTTACTTTGAAAGTCTTCAAAAGGTCAGACTACCAAGTGCAATGACACTTCGTCGACTTTATTATATTATCCAACAAGCCAACGAATCAAAACAAACCTTCGCCAGAATTTAATAACTTTGTAACAATCTAATCGAGATCGGTTACCTTTCTGCGACGACTATGGAGTGGCCGAGTCAGTCGCCGGACCTAAACCCAATCGAGCATTTGTGGGATGAGATCGAATAACGGTTACAGCAACTGGCCGTCTTTACCTCACCCTCCGATGGGCATTTGTTAACACCTGCAACGAGTCTGGGGCTGCATAACGGCAGATGTTTGTGATCAGTTGATCAGCTCCCTGCTTGGGCAAGCCCGGCTGGTCGTTGCTAACAAGCTAGTGCTACGTCATACAAACTTAATACAGTAAACACAATATGCGATACTTTCGGGAATATATTATTGCAACCAGTAGGCATACTTGTGGTGATAACCACGTTCAGTATTTTCTCAAAGTGCTGGTGAGTCGTCGTGTCGGCTGCCCCAGCCGCCCACATAGTTTTTCGTTTAAGTGTGCAGTGGTTATACTCCGTTTGGAACGGTGTAGCCCCATGCTACTACCAGGCTGGATGGACGAAAGCCACCGAGATCGCTCCGACCAAAATGCTAATGATGGCTGGGAATTGAGTGACTTTTTGCAGAGTTGCATAATTGTCCTATGCCAGCCAGGGTGATAGCCATTAAGGAGCTTCTGTCGATATATAAAAGAGATTGCTGAATAAGCTAACCTTTAACTTTTAAATTTATAGAGCTCACTAGTCACTCTCTAATTCTCACTATGCAGGAGCCTACGAGCACAGGGTTGCTGGTTGATGGTGCCACCACTTTTGTGGTTACTATCAACGCTTCTATGACACCTCGTAGCAACATCCAAGGCGCTTAAGATTTGTTCCGATCAGATATATTCAGCTGTACACGATTAAGGCAGTGCTCGCACTTACCTTGATCCTGTTCAGAATCGCTATCGGAGAATGAAGACGTCAGTGAGCTACTCGAGCCGCTGCTACTGCTCTGATCGTCTTCAGCAGTAATGCTGTCATCGCCTTGCTCCTTATCCTGCTCCTGCTCTGGTTGCTCTAGCGGCTCCTGTTCCGGATGCTTCTGCTGCTCCTGCTCCCCAACTCGCTGCTCCTGCTCTCCAACTCGCTGCTGCTGTTGCCTAGGTGGCTGATCGTGATCCGGCCGCTCATGCTTCTGATCAGGCTGCTCCTGCTTTTGATCCGGCTGCTCCTGCTTTTGATCCAGCCGCTCCTGCTTCTGACCCAGCTGCTCATGCCTCTGATCAGGCTGCTCCTGCTTTTGATCCGGCTGCTTTTGCTTTTGATCCGGCCGCTCCTGCTTCTGATCCAGCCGCTCCTGCTTCTGATCTGGCTGCTCTTGCTTCTGATCCAGCTGCTCCTGCTTCTGATCCGGCCGGCCATGCTTCTGATCAGGCTGCTCCGGCTTTTGATCCGCCTGCTCCAGCTTCTGATCCAGGTGCTCTTTCTTATGACTTTGCTGCCTGTGTTGCTCCGGTTTCTGGATTGCATTGCTGGAGGCAGAAGCTAGCTGATCGTCTTGTCTGACAGTGTTGCTATCAACGCCTGTGCCCGAATCAGCTGCTCCAACAGCAACAGCAGCATCAGTGCTGTTATGCACTGGACTGTGACTGTCGTGGGATGTCATGATTGGGTACGACACCATGATTGAATTAATACTCTTTGCACTAAGTTCTCCATCTGCAGCTAAAAGAGCACCACGGGTTGCATCAGCAAAAAACCTCGTGCTGTTAAGAGGTCTACACAAATGCTAACCTCAAGAGCAGACAAAGGCAGCCCTATGAAAATAGCAAATCGAGGGAGAAAACAGACCACACACCTTACTAGCCCATGGCAACACATCATATGGCACCTGCATTGCATGCCTTGACATGGCAAGCTATGCGTATTTTATACATCAGCAATGGTGATAGAGCTACAGCTGCTTCACAGCCGAAGCTGACATTTACAAGCAGAAGCAGCCGGACATCTTACAATACCTCAGCAGATGTCATAACAGAGGGGTACTCGAGTGCTCACCATGAGTCGGTATTTTCGGCTTTCCACTGGTTATGGGTATCTCAAAATCGTCTTCTATCTCCGACGCAGGTCCACTGTCTGCTGCCGGCTTGTCAGCTACTTGGTGCCTGATACTCGATCTGTCATCGAGGCCAGACTGCACAGATTCAACGTCGTCCTCTCTGTCCACCAGATCTGGATTGCTGGCAGCACGTGCATCTTCGTGGATGGTCAGCTGAGGTGACACTAACAGTTCAGCTGACGGCAATGAAGCTCTTTCACTAAGGCCTGGTGATGACAAAGTTTGTTGCCTGCCGTCAGCCAGCAGAGCGTCGGAAGTAGCATCGTCTGCATCGTTTTCACGTAAAGCAGGTGGCAATGGTGATTGCCGACCAGATGCTGGAGCCGACGATGCTGATGATGCCGATGATTCGGTCTTGCCAAACAGGTCACTTTCGTCATCAGACATGATGTCATCAGATTGCCCATATTGTTGTATGTTATTGATATCGGCAATGGGCGCATCAAGACGTTTTACACTGCTGCCACTACTGCTTCTACTGTTATGCGACTTGCCGTGCAATTCATCACTGTTCGATTGCAGTGGCACATGCTGTTTAGCAATAGGCGGCTTTTGCACGACCTTCTCGGAAACGCTTACTGTCATGAGCCAGTCGGACACGATTACTTCATTAGCATGAGGTGACTGATTGAGCTGAGCATCATCAGGGTCAGGCATTGGAATGTTTACTGCTCTCACTACTTTCGGTGGCTGATATTTGTCTTCTGAAAGTAAGCACATTCAACAGTGATATGAAGACAGCACATTGCAATCACGTCCAGGTATACAGAGCAATAGCACACGGTAAGGGTACAGGCTATCAGAGATTCATTGTTGAAATACACTACCCTGTTGTCAGCAGCCCTTCAAGACAAACGTAAAAAACAGCTATGCTGCAGTCAGAGGAGGATATTTCTGAAAAAAACGTGCTTTTCGTCGGCAGCCACACAAGGATCATTCGGATAATAAAACATAAAACCGATTAAAACTTTTCGTTGTGAGTAGAATACATGGCATGTCTTTTAGAACTGGCTGAAATAATGGAATCACCATTTTTCGTATAGAGTGGCCAGCTGTTTTGCACATAATCTCAATTTCGAACAGACGTGAGACAAGTCGCAGCTTGTACCAATACCTTTATTAGTTAGTGATCATGTGGGAAGTAAAACCATGCTAATTTTATTATTGCTCACAGATAACAGTTTTATAAACACGATTTGTTATGACAGCTGTGGCTTCTCTGCATCTGCCTGCACTTTATCAACTATAAGGTGCAGGGTACTCCAGATCGGCAGATTGTTATGTCCGATTTGCTGTAGGCATATTTAATAGTGTCACACAGAATAATGTAAAACAGGATACCTATTTGAGTAATAGATCCTAAAACATTAATTAGAAGACGGTCAATTAATTGCTAGATGTGGGTAGGGGTCTAACTCCCTAGACACTGAGTATGAGTCGGACAAATTTTCTGCCTTCCTCGATCACAAAATTTCCCATATTTTTACTCCATAATGCCTTGTCTGCCATCTGCTACGAGCATTGATTCCCCACCAGTGGCATCTTTAAAGAAGTTTCTAAGGTTTCTGCAGAAGAAATAGGTGCAATTGAAAAAGGCCAATAATATAAAATAATAAATAAAAATAATAAAATAAAGGCCAGCAAAATAGCTCATAGGATGTACACCCTATAATTGAATCCACACTGGCCTTCTACGGTGGACCAACTTAGCCCAGACATAAATCGGGTTTTTAAGGCTTCATTCCAGAAATGGATCGCTCCAAAGCCATTCATATTGACCATTGTTTGACCGATATTTTACATACGTCAAAATCAGCTGCAGCTATTGATATACTGAATACCGGGTAAGGCACGGAACCAAAGTTATGGTAAATCAATCAGAAAAACCGATGCAGTCCAAGAAGTAGCAGAAGCTGCAGCAGTGATGGTGAATTCTGAGCATCAAAATTTGATAGGTGGTGGATCTCTTTCTTAGCATGAGCATAGAACCAGACAGTTATGAGATGAAATTAGGAAATTTTTGAAACAATCGTTTCGGACCAAGCACACGTGCACTTACTTGATCTTCGGCGTTCTTCCTCATCACTGTCATCTGCAACAGCTATCTCTAAAGGTTCTGATTTGCTACGCTTATCGGTCCGCTCATCAAGGTTAGCAGGTTCAAAGTCCTCTTCGTAAGTCATTACCTGGATTTTAAAGCAACTTTGTAAGCGATGAAAGTAATTGCTTTGCTTGAATCAATTGTTATATCACTTTGCACACTAAACTTTCAATTGCAAAATTGTACACCTTCAAATCTGCCCTGATAACAAATTCCCTGTGAGTTACACAGCCGCAGACTTTCAGAGAACACCAATGAAACCTACGAGCTTATAAGATAGTGTACAGATTTCACTAGCTGCTTACTTACCTCTTGCTCACTCTCAGTGCTGTCGTCAGCTGCATTCTCAGCCACATCGTCATCTACGTCTGGCTTCTCAATTAAACTTTGACGTGAAGAGCTCGACTTGGCTGCTGCCCCTTCCTCCACATCGAAATCATCATTATAGTCTAAAATTCAATCAAAGCAATATTTGTTGTAGCTACAGGAACAGAGGACGGTTCAACAAATCAGAATTAAGAACGCAGATACAGGAAGTAGGCCAAAAGCAAGCACAATCCCAGGTCCCTTTCGGCATGACCTAGCTGCGATACGAGAAGCAATAGTGCCTACCTTGACCTATCTCCTCGGTGTCAATTATCTGTTCAGGCTCTGTGTCTGGTTCTTGTGATAGATCATTAGCCATAGCGGTGTCAACAGCAGGGTCTGTAGCATCGTTGGCTGACATTTCCCTCTCAGCCTTGCGCCTGGCCTTAGCTTTAATTCGGGCATCACGCTCGACTTCACATCTGCAACGTCAACACCGTGCTCAGTTTCGTTTTGACACGTTGCTACCAACGGTTGCAGCGTGCAATCGCAGTGAAGTTGCCCATACGCAAAAAGCCGCAGCAAGAGTATGGCGTGAGTCATAGGCCGTGTGCATTGCCATGCTGGAAGTTAGGGACCAGAGTCAAACCAAGGATTTTCACGTGAGGGGGCATGACCCCCAAGATTTTCATGAAGAGGCAAGGCCTGCAACTAATGACAAATTATGGTGAACAGGTACTGTTAGTCCAGGGGGAGGGGAGGGGTGAGGCGCTTGCTCTTCACCACCCGGGTCGTTGGTTTCAGTCCTGCAGCCGTCGATTCTTTATTGACTTTTCTGCAAGTGGCGGTGATAGCCGCAAAGGCTCTCATTTGCCTCTATATAAATGAAGCTTTTAAATTAGCTTACTCTTTAATCGTCTCGAGCTTAGCGGTTGCTCGTTGCAAAGAAGTAGGACATAGCATTTCCGCTGGTCACGGTCGGACGGCGTAGACAAAGGGGGCTGCCCAGTTCACCCCCCCACAATAGAGTGCCATGCCCCCTGCCCTCTTGGTTCTGTTGTGGTCGTGATGCAAGCATGCATAGCCCAGCCTATGGCTGTGCCGCGCCTAATTGTAAAGCGCCTAGAAAGAGACTGACTTCTCTGAAGGCGCTTTATCAAGTGTATTATTATTATTTTTATTATAAATGTTGTGGTCTGCCGGCACTAGGCTGAATGGCCCCTCCCGACTTTGGCTAGCCAATCGGAACGCAGCGTTCCTGCTACTAGGCTGGAACCATGAAGCTAGCCAATCAGAGCGCAGCGTTCCTGAGGCACAGACTGCCAGCTCTGGTTAGCATTAACGTCTGCAACAGAGTTGGTTTTTAAACGTTGCCGAGTTCCGTTGCGTCCGAGTGGTCCAAGTCGTCGCAGTTTAGCAAGACGCTCACACTCATGCTTCTAAACAGCTCAGCCACTGCTATCCGACAATGGCCATCTTTATTGCAAGTAGACTCCTTGGCAAGGGCAACCATATAAGTTATAGATAGAAATTAAATATAATTAAAATTAAATAGAAGTTATAGAAATAGAAGAGAGTAGAAGTTATAGAAGTTATCACGTGCTAAGTCAAATTCTAATCATCGAGAATAAGCAATAGACTCCATTTGAAATTGCTGCACAGCTTCCAAGGATCATATACACACATTAAAAGAGAGATTCGACTTGCACAAAGAAGATCCCCCCTCTGAAAGTTTGTGGAGCACTGAGCAGAGCACTCCGCAAGCAACACCCTTTCGACTCGCTGTGCTGCTGCTGCAGCAGCACAGCGAGTCTCCACGCCTATCGGACCGTGATTGCTGAGTGCGTGCTTGCAAGCGCTCTGTGCCTCTGGCACGCCACGCCCATGCACGTGCAATGGGCTGCCTGCGCCTACCTGTAGCACGGCACGCTGCCACTGATTCGCACGAAGCCAAAGTGGCCAGTCTTGCCTCCGAGCCGGAAGCCTTTGCGGTGCTTGTACTCGCAGCAAGCACTCAGGCGAACGTTCTGAATGCCGTCGATGTAGAACGTCAGGCTGAACGGATAGCCGCTGTGTCGACGAGAGGTGAACACGAAGTCGCCTGCAAGCAACGGCGAGTGAGCTGCTTGGCGATCTGAGCTGCTGCCACCGCTGCTGCTGCCAGACTGATGGTGCCTGCAGCCGAGTGATGGCGCTCATTTCAAATGGGCGGCACACGAGCGAGCTCGCGACCCTTGCCGCCACACACAGGCCAGGCTGCACATTTAGGGCGCCAGCGCAGCAGATGGTGCTATGACACATTACTCGAGCGTGTGCACAGGCCGTCTCCACTAGGCAGACGTGTGAGAAGGTCCAGGTCCATCGATTTGCTCATTATGCGCTATTTGACCAAACAGGGGGGAGAGGAGGCATCCTTAAACTCTGCGACAACGAGAGGAGAGGTCTCGGTAACTGCTCTGGCTGCAGTACAGTGCCCAGTCCGTCGCGATGTGGGTCAGTCATGCAAAGCATTTTTGTTCAAAAGCCAGAATACAGAGGCTGCACTGAGGGAGGACGAAGCATGCCCTGATTTGACAGCCTCTTTTATAAAGCGGCGGAAGAGCCTTAAAGGCTATGACCACCGCTTGCTGTGGCAATAAAGGATCACCCACAGCAGATTCCGAACCTACGACCACAGGACCGAGGTCGAGAAAAGCAACCGCCTTACCTAGTGTGCCATCACGGCTCACCAAGCCATGGCATATCAGCTGCCACCCAGCACATGCTTCATCTCAGCAGGGTAGGAGTGACAAAACGTAGTAACTTCACTGGTTATACCGACCAAGTAATGGCTAGCCAAGGCATCTTGTAGGGTATTCCCACTCTTAGAACTGTAGTGGCCATTGACAGATTCTTCGAAGATGCAAGAAAAAAAAGAACAATTTTCTAGAAGAAAGAAATGAGACCCTTATACAAATCCTTGCTCAAAAGACGGAACAAAAATATGCGCTTAGATTCCTGTCTTTGTCCGAGAGAGAGAGAGAGAGAGAGAGAGAGAGAGAGAGAGAGCAAAAAGCACCAGATGAAGTCGAGAAAAATCCAAGGTCAAGGTAAGGAGAGCTGCAAGTTCAAGCAGCAAAAAAGCCCAAGTATCTTAGGGAGCATTCATCCTTTATAAAGGAAATGAGTCATCGGCACACCGGGCTGCAGATTGATTGCAGATTCATAACTTTCCGATATGGCTCAGAACCGGCTCAGCGATGCTTCAGTGCGGGCAATTGCACAGACCCACGGCTTTGCCTCCACTTTCAATTTATTTACAGCCAAGCCCGAAGCTGAATGTACAGGGTACAGACGGTCCAACATTATGTCATCGCTCTAGGAAGAGTGAGATCATATCGAGTCGCCACTGGGAGATGATTCCTCCGAAACCAGAAGCAAGAGACATACAGAGAATCACCGACAATAAGGAGAAGCCTTGTGGTAACAATGTGGAGGTGGCTGGCATGCTAGTATGATGTTCCACATAATTGCACGGTGACTAGAACAAGGTTCAGGTATGGAGCACTTCAGTATTGCTTACAGGTGGCACAGAGCAAAATCGCTGACAAAGAAACAGGGCAAGAAAAGGAAGCTGTTGCAAGTGCAAGTTCAGCTGCCGACCATTTAGGAGTTGGAGGAACTCTAGGTTAGGCAAAAAGTCGTTTGCCCATACCCTCTTAATCCGACACTTAACTATGTGGTAATATTGAGCAAATCGCAATACCATTCAGCTGCAGTCTCATGCTGGGTGCATCACCAGCGGCCATTAGCAAGGATACTACGCGTTTGTCGAAGGCATACTTTTAGGCAGCAGTAGCTCTTTGAACACCGCCAGTGTGCTTCCCCCGCAGTGCTGCTGCTCGACTAGGATCTGGTGCCGCGGGTCAACTCCGTCGCGCTCAAGACTGATATGACTTCCAAAGTAGCGCATGACGACCTGGCAAAATGTCTGCACTTGATCCTGTATCTTGAATGCTGGTTCGGCACGGTGAAGCATAAGAGTGCCCTGTAAAATATGACTTAGAGCTCTTTGTTTGTAAAAGCACTAGACGGTAAGTGTGGCTCACATACCATGAAAGCAGAAAGATGACAAAGCAACAGAGAGCAGTCAATGCTGTCCCAAATAAGGCATCGGCGAGAGGCCTGCTGGGCATCTATCCTACAGCTGCAATGCTCTTTGTCCAATACCATGCCATACATAGATGGTCGCTGAAAAAAGTTTGTGCACGGTGAACAGACAACTGGTGAAGCATAGTGAAAGGCGGCAGATTAAACGGTCTATTTTGTATAGCAGCACAAGTGCCTTAACTGGGATCTCACTATCACGTGCATTGGGCAATAAAGAATTGCCTGCTGCTCGACTCGAATCTACGACCGGGGTAAACAAATAAAGTTCGAGCACCTTACCCTCCTAGTTAAGGCAACTAAATGTCAGCTGATACAAAAGCCTCGTTAATTTAGTGGCAGAAGAGCCATAGCGGCTATCACTCTTCCACTGACCTGTATAATAGACATACTAACCTTCCGACCAACATTTGAAACCAAAGGCTACTATTTAACGATCTCCTCCCACCTGTCTGTGGGTGCGCCCTGCCAGTGCGTAGAGTGCCGAGAAAGTGGTGTTAAATAGTGAGGTAAACAGAACTCACCCCTGTATGCATAGGTCGCTGACTGGTCTAACAGACAGGACCACCTAGCCGAGATAGGCTTTAAACCAGTAACTGCCGTTTAACGATCTTGGCCGGGTCTAATGCTGCTGCAGGCTTTCGGGTTTCTCCAGTTTATAGCCAAGGTACATGGGTGAACACAATCAAGAGTATAATCGCTTCCCAATAACATTCTATGTTAATGCAAGTGTTTTTTCACAGTAATGGTTAATTGTGTAATTAGAGTGGGATACAATATGACCACGTGTAGTTTCAAGCCTTTCGTGAAAGTCCTGATCTAGGGGTGCACTCCTCGAGAAAGGAAATAAAGGATCGCCTAATGCAGGACATAAAGCATGAAGTGCGAGCACCTTAACCTAGGCTAAGACGAAGGAAAAAATAAAGGTTGGCACATTCAACCTCCTCATTTGTGTAGCTGCATAAAAGCCTTAGTGGCTATTACTTAATAATAATAATATTAATAATAATACACTTGGTAAAGTGCCCTGAGAGAAATCAATCTTTTTCTAAGCACTTTCACTTGCAGCAGGCTATATGAGATTTCTTGCTGCAGGACTCTAACCCACCACGTGAGTCGTGATTCCAAGCACTTTCCCGATGGGCAAAGATGCAGAGTCAAACGACTCCCATGCTTTTTAGACGACTAACTGATAAGCAATCTCCAGGTAATTGACTGATTTACCAGAGTAAGTATGCAAGTCATAACTATATCATTTGCAGATGTTCAATAGCTCGCAGTCTCACAGTGGGAGGACGGATCTGGCCCTATCTCTACAACCCAACCCGGTGAAGTGTGCATACATAACGGATCTACAGTCGGCTCATTCTTATCGCCCGATGGTTTGGCCCAGTGGTAAAGGTGCTTGCCTCAATCAAGATCAAGGTGAATTTATTTGATGACCGAGGTCTTGGGCTCGAGCCCTGTGGCATACGTGAAGCCCCTGAATCTGAATCTGTATAATCTGAATAGAGAATGGACAGAAATTATCTTAGGGTGCTATAAACATGAATTATATCATATTATATTGCAGTATTATTGTCCTCAGATAGTTGATAGTCAATAGCCCATGAGTTTCAGTAGCATTGAATGCTCGTGGCCTAACCCTCTTATAGAGGACACCTGTAGAAGCAGTAGTAGACAGTAGACAATAAGTCAGGGCCAGAAGGGCATCCGAGTATAGAACAGAGCAGAAATCATTACGTTGTGGCAGCCACCAGACACATTATATAACACTTGAGGCAAACTATGAAAGGATGTCAGGATGCTAGCATCACTTGGGGTGAAGCTTCAGCCTCAGTGGCTTCCACTCTCTTCCTGCTTTGGTCTTTACCCACAGGGATATCAACATTCAGTGTGGACTCGTTGCGATTTCTTCTAGCAGTCTTCGTGTCTATTTATGGCCGATCATGCCGTGATAGTGACACAAATAAGCTCTGACGTTTGAAAAGAACTAGCTGGCCGCAAGCTACCCATCAGCACGTGTTTAAAAAAAATACACACTTCCATGCAAAGCAAATGTGGCAAGACAGACTATGCTACATTGAATGTTGAAAGGCTACTGTGGATGTCAACACACTGCATGATGGATGCAGCTGTTTGATAAGCTGCACGGTGTAGCAAATGTAACACACACAATAAGCATGCACACATATGCATGTACACATGCATGCAAATACACATGCACATGCACACATACACACTCATATAAATGCATGCGCAGACGTGCTTATGCACCGAGTCCCTTAATCATGTTCTCTGTGAATAGGCTGTGCAATGGAATACCCGAGCCTGTATTATAAACAGTCATCACTATCAGAAAAAATAAAACGATATCTAAAGCATCTGCAACTTAAGCAATGACGGCAATGAGGCCAAGCGATTGGCTTGCCGACATCATGATCAAAAGATGGAATAACATGTTTCAATGTAGGAATAAAAGCTCAATGGTCGATGTGAACGACGGAGATGCTGGCAAGCCCCATTGGAAAAGCTCACCTCAGCGTGCTTAAACGGAAAAGAAGAAAGTATGAAAGACCAAATCTAGATAGCCAGGCTGGACAAATCCATGAAAGTCTACCGTGAGGGCTATTGGCCAACCAGTCAGTCTTTGCTCCCTGATCCTGCACTATGACGGCCATCAAGGCTAGGTAAGGACCACACTTGTCCGACCGTTCAGGCTTATTCGAAGTGTGGATTGACATCGATCGTGTCATGCCAGCATTCCTCCTGGGCGTGGAAACTCTGGCGCCATGCCGATGGCCTGATCATTCAACGTGGGATCGAAATTGCGCAGTTTAACTGCTAACATTGCTTGGCTCCAATCCAACGGCATGTTTGAGATGAACCATCCCCTAGCAACCATGAACCCCTAACCCCAACGATGAACCCCTAGTCTCGAGCCCCGTCATTCCGACATGCACATCCTTTACGTGCACACGGGTACGCGGGCCAGATTCTGAGACATAACCACCTCTCGGATGAGCTGCCAGCAGAGGGCCTACCCTTGCTGTCTAAGTGCTGCCGGCCGACTAGCTGCTAGCCGAAACGTTAGATCGACGGCGGCGGCGGCAGCATATTCGAAAGGTATTACATGCCCAGACTGCCCGTGACGCACCTTGCTTCTCTTGGGACACCTTATTGGGTGGCCGTGCTCGTCCCTCGGTACGTTTGCACCACCATGACCGGAAGAAGGACCAGCCACCTTGCGCCGATGGCGTGATGACGTCGCTGAGTCGCGCCTCAGCGACGTCGGCGGACGGGGAGCTAGCAGCTCGGCATTCTCGATGTAGGGCGACTCGTGCCTGCCGACCTCGTCCTTGCTTAGAAGCAGGCCGTATTTTTCCGTTGCAGCCCGGTCCAACTGCAGCAGGCAAAATGGCAACGATCGGTTCAACCCACAAGAACCTCCTTCGGCTTATCGGTCGCCTTGCAGGACTGCTGCAGACTCCTCTGCACCAACTCTGCCGATGGGACGAACGGGGTAACAGCACATACAGAAGCACCTCTGCTTACCGTCGACAAATAGCGATAGTCCAAGTCGCGCGAGCTGATGCCTCCGTCACTGCTCTGCCGCCGGTCAATGTGGTGTGATCGGGGCCTGACCGCTGCTGCTGTGTTGCTGCTGCTGGTGCGATCGGGCTGCGGTCTGTTTGGAGGCGACTTCGGACCTAGCGATGAATCCGATCGCCACGTTTGCTCACCCGCATGCAGCTTCAGGGACGTCTGCGGTCTCTCCGACGATCTGACCCTGTCCTGTGTGCCGCGAATGCAAGAGAGAGATAAAGCCGGCGACGGGTCACGTGCAGGCACTACTCTCGCCTACTTGGCTTTCAGGGCTTGCTAAGCAGCACGGTGGCAGCAGCAGGATGAGATGACATAGGCTCGAGACGGTCGATTGACCACTGACCCCTGCCGACCATGCTGCGGCGCTTCGGCTCCACAAGTGCTCTGTCTCGGTGCCGTCGTCGTCTTCCTCGTCGGTGACGTTGCTGCCCTGCTGAAAGCGGCGCCCAGCGCTGGCCGTGGGCCCCGACTGCGGCCTGGGCATGCGAATGACGTCGCGACGGCCGGCGGCGGCGCCCGGCGTCAGATGAGTGGTAGAAGCCTGAGGCGGCCCCGACGACGGTCTGACGAGCTTCTTCTTCTGCGACCACTGGACGGAGTCAAGCAGCTCCGGCAAGGGATCGAGCAGCGGCAGCTGTGAAGAATCCGAGGGCACTTCCTGCCCGGCCAGGCTTACATCCTGATCGGATGCCTTCAACACAAAGCATGTGCAGCGACTGCTGTAGGTTGCTCGGGTGCACGTGTACCAACCCTCGCCTGCGTGTGTGTGTGTGTGTGTGTGTGTGTGTGTGTGTGTGTGTGTGTGTGTGTGTGTGTGTGTGCAGGTGCGAGCATGTAAGAGAGTGGCATCCTGCAAAGCTGATGCCGTCGTGGTGCTCCATCTTGCGGATCTCTCCGGCATGCGAAAAGAAATTTACAGACAATAGACAAGCTTGCCGTTTGCTGTAAGGCTCCAAATGTGCGCGAAATCATAGGGCGGAGCGCACACTCGACTACCTTACGACTGTCGCCGAGCAGGTTTAATTTCACCATGTCCTCTATGGCAGCCTCATAACCGAACTTTCGGTGAGCCTGCAAGCAAAAAGTTGCTCGAAACATGAGTAAGAAAAACAAACGGGCATTAGCAAAGTACCCTAAGAGAACTTAATCTCTATCCAGGCAATTTACATCCCACTGAAATGAGAATCAATAACCAGAGTTCAGTGACATGCATGGTATCAAGAATGCACCAGCCAAAAAAAAAAGTATCCTGCTTAGGCCAGCATGTTATAGCAACATAAAGACACAGGGTTATCAGTTAGTAGGATGTCTGGCAAGTCACATGCACCAAATCATCCATCCACAGGTAAGCAAGCAAAGGGCACATGAACAAAAAAAGGGCCAATTCACCCAGGTAAAGAGAAAGCCGGAACTAATTCCTCTTTTTAGCTGAGACTTAAATAGTGCAAGATCATTGCGGCTAGTGACCACTGCCAGAAGCTAGATCTAGACTTTCGATGAGTACGAGCAGAAGGCTCGATAACAAATAATTTCTATACAGTGTGAGGAATGGCAAGATGGCTAGATGCTGACGAGCAGTGGTGGGAGAGAGCACCGGAGGTGCAAGGTGTTCGGAGCTGTAAGTTGGTGCAACTTGCTGTGGCAACTGCTCCCACAGCCATTGCCGCCATTGCTGTTGCTATTGTCGCATCCAGGCTGCTGTTGCTACTGCCACTGCAGGTGGTGCCACTGCTAGGGGCCACTATCAATGCTGCCACTGTTGCGATTGCTCATGTCTCTTCCACTCCAGCAGTTGTATCTACCGGGCCACCACCACTGCTGCTACAGCTGCACAAAATGGGAACGCCGATACTGCGCCCGGCACATCTCTCGTTTTTAAGTGTGACACACTTATGCTGGCAATGCCATTTTGGGGCAAATGCAATGCCATTTTGGTTGCCATTTCACAAAGCTAGGGGAATCACAGCGCAAGTATAAATACAAACTCCCTACCCTCATGCATTGTCTCAGCGGCGCACGATATGTGGAAATGTGCTCAGTGATCAACAACTTGCTGTGACAGAACAGTGAAAGTGACAGCAGGCATTTTTTTTATAAATTTATTACCAAATGGCACAGTTGCTCATAGATAGTGGCCACAGCTAAAAACTGGCACTGACTGAGGTCTAACACTGCTCAAACTAGACTCAATAAGCAAGTTTTGACAGGGGCTACGACTGAAGGTTGATAATTGAGCACAGGCTGAAGTCGCTGCTGAAAAAGTATACAAAAGCAGTGAAGGCAGCTGGGATCGAACCAAAGTTGGCATTCCGAATGAAGTATCAGCGATCGGAATGCCAAGATCTTTGCTAGCACTCTGTCATTTTCTAAATCTGCAGTTGGGATGCAAAATGGGGTGCGATATCTTGGAACAGCCTACTGTGTGCAATCAGCAATACACAGACGGCTCGTAGATGCCATCGCCCTTTCCTCATTCAGTAGGGGGGGGGGCCGAAATGTCGAGTCTCATCCAGCATGTGCCGTCCAATCAGGACGGACTGCTTGCTTATCTCCCCCACCATGTTTGCAGTACTGCACCAACGAAACGTTGGCCCGAGCAGTCAGCCACGCACCTCGACAAAATGCACTAACTGGCCCTACAGCATCAGCAGCAGCTGTGGCAGCGAGCGACTCAGTAGCAGCGGCTGTGGGCAGCGTCTTCACCTTGACTCGCTTGACCAGCTCAATGCTAGCGATCTCCTCCAGTTTCCTCCTGATGAGAACCTGCCGTCGGCGCTCCATGTCCAGGGTCTTGTTCACGATTGCAGAGGCCAGCATGTCGCGCACTTGCCGCCGGTGCTCCTTGCGCGCCATCCCAACTCGGAATTCGTTCTCAGTAACCACTGCACCATCGCGAGTGACCTGCAGCATGCCCATGCGCCTGCGATATAGTGCTGTGCGCGCGAGTCCACTTATAGCCCGAGCAGCTCACTAAATGAAACACATTTATTTCGAAATGTTGCAATGCTCTCCAAATGTGCCCTTGATTAGTTACTTGAGTATTCTACAATCTCGCCTAGCATTGGCTGCATAAGTATGCTAGAGAGTTAGATAGAACTCAATGCACCTTTCTCGAGAGATGCCTATCTTTTGCCCACTCTGTAATATGACACGAGAGTAAGCAGGAAGCACAGCCCGAGTAAGCATCAGTATGTGTTCGTGAGTGCAAATTGGGGGGGGGGGGCTTGTGAGAGCTCGTGCGTTTGTGAGCTTGAGTGCATAAGTGAGTGCAAGTGTGTGCTTCCCGGGACGAGTTCACATGTGTGAGGCATTTGTGAGGGTGCCGGCACATGTTCATGGGGACAAGCGTGAGGGTGCATCGTCTGTGCACGCAGGTATCCATTAGTAACTCTGTCAAGCCATGAGGAGTAACTGGTTGATACACCGGAGAGATTTATATTGCACACCGAAAAGCCAAGAGCTTTAAGCATGCCAAGAGATTGGCCAGTTTCTTGTCCGAGAGAACCACCAGGTTCCTTAGCAAAGGGTACGAGATGCTAAGTTTCTTGAATTTTGAGCAGAGGGAGACGTTGCAATTTGGGAAGGCCCAAAAGAACCCATCAAAGAGAGAGATAGAGGAGAGAGAGAAGAGATAAAGAGAGAGAGAGAGAGAGAGGAAGAGAGAGAGAGAGAGAGAGAGAGAGAGAGAGAGAGAGAGAGAGAGAGAGAGAGAGAGAGAGAGAGAGAGAGAGAGAGAGAGAGAGAGAGAGAGAGAGAGAGAGAGAGAGAGAGAGTGAGAGTGAGAGCAAGACAGAGAGAGAGAGAGAGAGAGAGAGAGAGAGAGAGAGAGAGAGAGAGAGAGAGAGAGAGAGAGAGAGAGAGAGAGAGAGAGAGAGAGAGAGAGAGAGGGAGGGGGAGGGAGGGAGGGAGAGAGCAGAGAAGCACAGCTGTGCTGCAGCAGATGGAATGTTGCTAAAGCAATGACAGGGCATGCTCTCACGAGGCACCGCCGCCTCTTGCCAGCTGTGCAGAAGCAGCCAAAGACAGCAGAAAATGTACTAAATTCTGCAGCTGCTACAGGCAGGGGATTGTAGATGTGTAGGTTTTCGTGCACCGAGGGGTGTTTGTCCGAGAGTTTGCGTTGCATGCACGTTTGCAGCTTATACACGTGCATGAATGTGCCCGTATACGAGCTTGTCACAAGGGCCTCAGTGTTTCAGTGGTGAAAACCGTTTGCAGCAGTCGGGGCAATCCGAGAAAGTTTGCTCTTAAATAAGGACCGACCTATATAATAAGGATTGCAAAAATCCAGCAGCCGGTTTTTGCAACAATCGGGCCAAGTATGCACACTGCTCTTCCAGCAAATAATCTGCTGCAAGAGCAGCCGTGGCACACCGGCATCCCATGTAATGTAATGTAATGTAATGCAATGTATCTCCGTCAGTAACTCCACAAAGTCATAAAGACCATGTGGGCGTTACGCAGGAGAGTTTTGTATAGCGCACTCACAGCCTAAGCGGCTTTCGGTACGCATTCGGTAGCCAACAGACTTCGTCTCACGCAACAAAGAGAAAGTGGGAAGCATAGCAGAGTTAGGAGAGCAGTTGAGGTAGTGAGTAGCATAGAAGTAGCAGTTCAGGACCGCTGAAAAAGATGTGCCATAGTCGGCAGTTGGAGAGTAGATGTCGTTGCGTAAGAATTGTGGAGGCGAGTTCCACAGTCTAGGACCTGCAGAGCTAATGCTTCTGTTGCCAACTGTCTTTAAGCGTGCTAGACCAACCAGTAAATAGCCGGTGTCAAACGTTGAACAACAATATGACATGCAAAGTTGCTAGAGGTTTACATGGCTAATGCGAACAATACAGAAATATTAATAATAATAAGATATTTGTAAAACGCAGTCAGAGAACGATCTCTTTTCTAATCACTTACATATGCTGTAAAGGAAGCATGCCCATAGGGTTAATGATGATATGCTCAGTGCCAGAAAGCATAGGCACAGACAAATGCTGGCTGATTCAGCAGCCTCATTGGCACAGCGGCAGAAGGGCCTTACTGGCAATCACCACCGCTTTCAGTAGGCAATAAAGATCGCGCACTGCAGGACTCGAACCCGCGACCTCTGTCATGAGGAGTGAGCATCTTACCCCAGGGATAAGACCCAGAGGTACAAAGGACAGCTCACGTGGGCCCAGCAAAAACAAGAGGAACAGGTGCATTTTGAATTTTTTTTAAATGCCAAAAAGTCAGGGCATATCATGAGGTCAGTCGGGAGTGAGTTCCAATTTTTGGGAGCCCACGAGCTAAAGGTAGGGTCACTTCGAGGCACAGCTAAGAAATCTGAGTCATAAGGACTGGTAGCATAAAGCCTAGCATAATTGGAAAGTAGTTGGGATATGTAGGCTGGAGCAAGCAAACAAAACGACCTAAAAGGTTAGTGACAAAATCTTGAAGTCTACTACATGATGGGGAGCCGGTAGGGCCATGGCACAAGTCGGTGAGAAAACTGTAACGTGGCAACTGCAAAGCTCAAGACTGACAAACCTAGCTGCAGAGTCTTGCATAAACTGTAAGTGCCTTTTTTGCACAGGCCGGAATACTTTCCAGTAGTGAATGGCTGACGTCGAGAAGGGATGTCAAAAATGCACTGACAAACGTTGACGTGGTATTCCCCTGTGAGCAGAGCCAAATGTTTGCAATTCTGCATGTCTGAATGTAGAAAGACTTGACTATGGATCAGATGTGGTCGTCTAGCGAAAGGTCACTTTGAGGCAGGAAATCTAGGCTTCGGACAGATACAGGGCTGGCCTCTGTAATTATCAGCAAATTCTTGGGAGACATTTGTCAGTATCCTTCCCACACTAATGCCCGGCTGGCAAAGATGGGCAGAGACAGGCATACACACGAAATGATGGATTGGGGTATATGCAAGTTTGTGAACTTAAGCAAACTTTTACCACTGCGGGATCTCTTGTTGACAGCTTTATAAACTTCATAAGCCGGCTAGCGATTCGGCATTATTTCATGCAAAGACACGAGTGCACAACATGCATCCTCTCCATTGTAACCCTAAAAGGGCACTTTATCAAGTGCATTATTATTATTAAAAAAGATCGAGGGACAGAACACTAGGAAAGGATGGAGAGAGACAAGATATGAAAGAGGGGAGGAGGAGGGAGGGTAAGGGGGAAAGACGGAGGGAAGGAAATAGAGGTAGGAAGAGAGTGTCTGGGAGAGACCGTGCATGTGGATGTGACTGCGTGCGTGCGTATGTGAGCGGAAGTTTCAACATATTTACAGTCGGAGTCGTTAAGGAATATGCATTCAGCAAGATGTGTCACAACTCTTCCAAATTGTGCAGGAGGTTTCACCCATTCAATAAATAAACGAGGAATTACTGTGATGCACAAAAATAAGAATTATATTCATGGTGGTCAGCTGCATAAGTCTGCAGAGCCACGGTGCATTTTGGATGAACGGTCGGCACGGTAACGGGGATCACGCGTAATGGTCAGCACACATGGTCAAAGTGGAACCGTGTCCCTGCACTGGTTGACTACTAATGCCAGCTCTGCGCTTTGATAAGTTTTGTAGAACCACACCTAGAGTTTTTACATGTTAATCCGTTACAGCGAAAGCTAGTTTTTCGGTGTCCGCTGCCGAAAGCAAGCATCTAAGCAATAGTAAATTCTACTAGTTTCAAGCTTCGCTCGTTGATGTAAACCTGCTTCTGTGCAAATTTCTGCGAATGCATTGATAGAAAATTTTCGATAAAGGAAGTCTCACAGAGCTTGGTCTGGTATGGGCATCGATTAGATGACCGGGATAGGAAAGCTTGCTACACATCAGCTTTGCTCCTAACGGCTTTAGATGACACGCGATGACATCTCTGGGACAGAACCCCACGGAAGGCCCGGTCCCCAGCCTCAACCTGAATCTGTGATGAAAATATTGCCTGTTTAGCTCACCAGGCCAGCTTTGCGAAGATGCTTCTTAATCCGTGTAGTGCTGAAGTATCCCGACAAGTGAGGATCGAGAAGGCTGTTGTAGTTTGCCAAAGGTCTGGAACAAACGGTGAACGTGATCGGTACTGATGCAAGAATATCAGCGAATCTCAGAAAATATAATCCATCGCAAGCTAAATTCTTACCCGGCATCAACGTGACTCATCTTAATTTCTGCGATCGCGGTGCTAACGGCCACCAGCGCAGCAGCGGACGCTGTCTCAAATAACCTCGACCCGGCCCTTCGCCTAACAACGGGCGCGGTATCTAGGTCACGTGCTATTACGGCAGCATTTTCCGGTGGGGTATTGTATCCGGTGTGACGGGCCAGATTACCCCTCCCCCGCCCAGAGTATACCCAGGGTTTAACGGCCACTTTATACCTCGAGGTTAAAACGGCCTTGGCCACTTTATAACTTCGGCTAAAAAGACCTAGGCCACTTTGTATCCGGGTTGCAAAACAGGAAAGGCCAAACCCTGGCCCTTCCAGGCCAGAACATCCACCGGCTGAAAGATGATGCAGAGCACGAAATTTTGTAAGTATTACTAATTCGATTACTTATTGTTGATTTTTCCCTCGAAATTATTCAAAGAGAACATTCGCAAAGAATTTCCGCCGATATCCGACAGTGAGCTTTCGCCGATGTCTATAAGTGAAGGGAAGGCAAGCGTGAGGCTACCGAAATGAGTGGCTAAGAGAAAAAGAGCGAATCAGGGCAGAACCAGCGCCAAAAGTGGCATAACTACAGGCTAGAGCACCTGCATGAAGAGAAGCTTGAAGGAAATTCCACGCTATAGGTACTAATGAGCAAGAACAACAATCGTCCACAGTCTTCAGTTTAAAAACTGGGACTCCCAAGGGTAGGCGGCGAAGATGGTCTCAGCACAGGAGCAGGTACAAAGTCAATTAATAGCTCAGATGGGTAGGAGGGCACTAAGCCGTTGCGAGCCTTCAATGTAAGTGTCGGAAGTTTTGGTTTTCGCTTTTCAATAGGTAACCGGTCAAGCTAACTAAGAAGGGGTGTGCCACGGTAGATCGTCTAGCTTTGTAGACAAGTAATAATAATATAATAATAATGTACTTGATAAAGCGCCCTCAGAGAACTTAATCTCTTTCTAGGCGCTTTACATTTGCTGCAAAGGGAAATGCAATTAAATGTTAAGTAAAATCATGCTTGAAAAACAAACAAAATGAATAACATGGTTAAGGGTGACATGCACAGGGTCAGCATGCAAATGTGGTTAGTGGCAGCATGCACAGTGTCAGCACGCATAAGCACATCAAGGACGAATCACAGGGACCCACTAAATGCTGTCCTAAATAGCTGTGTTTCTAAGTTCCTTTTAAATGTGGTCAGGTCAGGGGATGTTCTGACGCAGGTCGGGAGGGAGTTCCAAGCTTTGGGAGCATATGAACTAAATGCACGGTCTCCAAAGGATTTGAGGTTTGTACGAGGTATTTCTAGACTGTTGGATTCCGAAAAGCGGGTGGTACGATGCTTGGCCTGATGGGGGAGTATGTCGGAGAGATAGGCTGGAGCCATAGAATGAAGAGACCTAAAAGTGAGCGACAAAACCTTGAAGTCAATCCGTTGCTTGACTGGTAGCCAGTGCAGGTCGGCGAGAAGTGGAGTAATGTGGCAACTGTGACGCTCACGACAAGCCTAGCTGCAGAGTTTTGCACCAACTGCAATCGCCTGATCGCACATGCTGGTAGGCCAGTGAGCAGTGAGTTGCAATGATCGAGACGCGATGTCACGAATGCATGGACCAAGTGGCGCTCCCTTGTTCATTGCAAGTTAAATTTGCGGCAATCGAGAATGAATCGGCGTGATGAGGTTCTGAAACACCGCAATTGTATCAATGATCGACGCTAAGGTCATAACAGCAGACAGCCAGAAGCCGTCTTCACTTAACTGCTCCTTAGACCACCCTATACTTCTCACACGTCCTCCTGCTAACGTACGTATACTCTATGCCAGCTGCTGTCAAAAAGCGCGAACTCACTGTTGTCATTAGCAATGCCAGGACGCTTGGCTAGGGCGTCTGCACGAAGAGAGAGTGGAAGCGAGTTCCAGAGCCTTGGTGTACTGAGCAGAAGAACCGATCGCCGACGGTCTTTAATTTGAAACACAAGACTCTTACACCTCGAATTGAGCCTGCAAATACGAGCTTAAGCGAGAAATTAATTTGAAAACAGCTTGCAGTTTTGCAGATTTAAAGCCGAGCAGCAAAATTCCCGCACCAGCAGGGTGGCACAGGCGGCCGCCTTTACAACCAAAAAGTGAATCCCGGTTTTCAAGATTCCTTATCAAATTTGGGTCCGCTCAGAACTAAGCAGCATATACATGTTTCGCCGTCTGTAATGGCGCAGAGTCACAATGACTTGGCTGGACTAGACTGCTACGCTGGAGAGTTTCCTTTAGCGGAGCACGGAGCACGAGAGCGCATACGGTAATTAGCCCACAGTAAGTGCTTATTACTTGCTACGTTACTGTTAAGGCAAAACGAACTGAAGACGAAACAAAAGTAAAGTTACGGATTGAATTTTTATGCTCTAGTTTTGTTTACCCCGGATTATATCGTACGAATGCCGGCTGGCATCTGGAACCGGCGTGTAATGCCAACATGCTGAGGCGCCGCGAACGACACAGTAACAGACTTGAATAAGGTCAGTGGCCGTCCATCTTTGGGGGCTCACCACCACGACGGGGAAATGATTGCAGCTTATGCACGGCGGGCGCTCCTTAAAACCATTTGCTGTAAGGTTTACCTTCAGTGTCCTAATCTAAAAGAATCGCAATGGGGCTGATGAGGCCAATGCCGAGAGCCATTTAACGTTGGAATGCTATAGCAGTCAGATTATGCCGTCGCTAGTGATTACTGGTGGTTCCTAACTTACAACAAGCTGGAGCCGAATATGCTATGCAGTAATTGGTCGGTTGTGTCCTATGCTTCGCATGCTAGCTCTCGTCCCATGTCCGTATGCTCATCCCTCTCTGCGCTTGGAAACGGACCGTACTTCCCCTTGAATATGTACTTGTTGTATCAAGGTATGGGCGCTTTTTATTGCGGCCGTGTTTCGTTACCAAGGACTCGTTTGTTGCGCTTTGTCGTACCGGCGTCAGCGAGATTTTTTGCTCACGTCGGCAAGAACTAGCCCCTTTACGAGCGCTGCATGTGCGGCACTAGATGACGACACTCGCTGCAGAAGCTGCTGATGCTGCAGCGAGTGTCGTCAAATTGTGAAGGCTGAGTTTGGCCAGTGACTTTGAGATGTGAAAGTTCGCGATAGAAAAAATTTTGCTCCCAAGCGGTGCAATATTGACTTATGCAAGTTTTTTTTTTTATAAAGGAGCTACCGTCGGGATTAAGTGACAGAGCAGAAAATCGAACCGAATTATTGACTACAGCGGTCGACAGGGCTCCGGGTCCCAGTCGCTTGAGACGCGATAGATTTCCGTTTTCCTCACGGTGGGCTCGGTTGGCCGAGTCTCACGCGGACAGATGCTTACAAGTGAGTCATGCTGGGTAGCCAGGTGGTACCAGCAGCGAAATATATTGCGACCTCTGTGTCGCCTCCTCGTGCTATAGCGACCTTGCTTGCTGGTATGGCGCTGCTCGCGGCTGTCCGCGCTCAAACGCCACCGTCTGGCTACGTGCTACGGGCATCAGGTCTGCACTCATTGCGTGCGCTTTTCCGTCGTTCAAACTACAGAGGTTGACGCGGGCACAGCTCGAAGGGCACTTGACGTAGACCAACGCAAAGGATCTGCAGAAGACGAAGAACTCGCGAAATAATAGACGAGTGATCAACGGCTGGATAAAGAAAGACAGTTTCGCAGAGCTCGCGGGAAGGGGTCAGCGGGCGCCTCCGCGATACAGCCGCTGCTCACCAAGGAGGACAACACCGGTCACCGGCCGCACCCGGAGGTGGAAATGCTGGGAGTTTGTCAGATGACACTCAGTTGTACCTTCGCTTTGATCCCTCCCAGCCCTCGAGCACATCGAATTCTCTCAGCTCCCTTGCTGCATGTATTGATGACATCCGAATATGGATGGCTGCAAATTTTCTTAAAATGAATGATGATAACACCTAACTTACTAGTTGTGGGCAAATCAAGTGAGATTCATAAATTGGAAAGGCTAATGTAATGTAATGTATCTCCGTCTGTAACTCCACAAAGTCATAAAGACCAGGTGGGTGTTACGCAGGAGAGTTTTGTGTAGCGCACTCACAGCCTAAGCGGCTTTCGGTACGCATTCGGTAGCCAACAGACTTCGTCTCACGCAACAAAGAGAAAGTGGGAAGCATAGCAGAGTCAGGAGAACAGTTGAGGTAGAGAGTAGCATGGAAGTAGCAGCTCAGGACCGCTGAAAAAGATAAGCTATAGTCGGGAGCAGGAGAGTACTTGTCGTTTCGTAAGAATTGTGGAAGCGAGTTCCACAGCCTAGGACCTGCAGAGCTAAAGCTTCTGTCGCCAACGGTCTTTAAGCGGAGGAATGGAACAGCTAATTTATTGTCCACACAGGACCTTAGGGCGCAAACAGGCTGAAACATGTGCAACAGTTCAGCTAGGTACGAAGGAGCCAAGCCGTGGCGGGCCTTGTGGGTCAGCGTAAGAACTTTGCTCTGGATCCGTTGCTCAATCGGCATTCATCCTAGCTCTTTTAGCAAAGGAGATACGTGCTCAAACCGCTGGGACTTGAAGACTAGCCTTGCAGCCATATTCATAGTCTGCTTCAGTAGTCTAATTGCTTTCTTTGGCAGCCCAGCCAATAAGAAATTGCAATAATCTAACGCTCAAAATCGGCTCTGCTAGCACATCTCCTGTTGAGTCTGCACGAAATCTAAGTGTCACTTCCAATGTGACCCCTCATTAGACAACCACATTAGCTCCACAATCAAGTCTGCCTACTTTCAGCTACATAACTTTGCTAAAATGTGGGCTTGTTTTCGACAAGGATACCCATTTCGACAAGGATACCCAATCTAAGTTTGATTGTGCATTTGTGACATCCCGTCTTGAATTGTGTAACTCAGTGCTTGTTGGTATACCGGCCTGTGCAATCACGAGCTTACAGCTGGTGCATAACTCTGCAGCTAGGCTCGTCTGACGTGAGCCTCGCAGTTGCCACATCACACCTCTTCTCGCCGACCTGCACTGGCTACCAGCCAAGCAACGGATAGACTTCCAGGTTTTGTCGCTCACTTTTAAGTCTTTTCATTCTCTGGCTCCAGCCTTCCTATCAGATCTACTCCCTCACCAGGTCAAGCATCGTACCACCCGCTTTTCGGAATCCAACAGTCTAGAAATACCTCTTACAAACCTCAAATCCTTTGTAGACCGTGCCTTTAGTTCGTATGCTCCCAAAGCCTAGAACTAACTTTTAAGTTGCGTCACGACATTCCCTGACTTGACCACGGTTAAAAAGAAATTTAAAACGCACCTATTTATGACAGCATTTAGTGGATCTCTGCGATTTGTCCTTTATGTGCTTATGCGGGCTGGAACTGTTGGATGCTGCCATATACTTGCATGCTGACCCTGTGCCTGTCACCCCTAACCATGTTATTGTTGTTGTTTATCAAGCATGATACCACCCGTGATTCGATCGTGTTTCCTTTGCAGCAAACTGTAAAGTGCCTAGAAGGTGATTGAGTTCTCTGAGGGCGCTTTATCAAGTGTATTATTATTATTTCCTTGCAAGGGTTGTTGGCTTTTTCTCGTGCATCTCTAATTATCTCACCCGAACCGTTGGCCGCCTTTGTGGGCCCTTTTTCCGAGCTATAAAAACGACATTCGTCATATACAGAGGAATTCGACCAGCACGGATGGCTGTTTGCCTGCCGATTGCTAGAAAGTTTGTTCACCCACTGCTCATTGGAAGAACCGACTGAAGTATTCTTTTCTAGCATTGAAAATGCTAGCAACGTATGCTGTGCAAGATTGAGCGTTGCATTCGCGTCACCCAGCGACGCTGCTATGTATTGTATCTCCGTCTGTAGCTCCACAAAGTCATAAAGACCATGTGGGTGTTATGCGGGAGAGTTTTGTATAGCACACTCACAGCCTAAGCGGCTTTCGGTACGCATTCGGTAGGCAACAGACTTCGTCTCATACAACAAAGAGAAAGTGGGAAGCATAGCAGAGTCAGGAGAGCAGTTGAGGTAGTGAGTAGCATGGAAGTAGCAGCTCAGGACCGCTGAAAAATATGAGCCATAGTCGGCAGTAGTAGAGTAGTTGTTGTTGCGTAAGAATTGTGGAAGCGAGTGCCACAGTCTAGGACCTGCTGAGCTAAAGCTTCTGTCGCCAACGGTCTTTAAGCGGTGGATTGGGAAAGCTAATGCAATGTCCACACATGACCTGAGGGCGCGAGCAGGCTGAAACTGAGCCCAGCGTAAGCCTTGCTCTGAATCCGTTGGTCAATCGGCATCCATCTTAGCTCTTTTAGCAAAGGAGGCACGTGCTCAAACTTCTGGGAATTGAAGACTAGCCTTGCAGCCATATTCATAGTCAGCTGCGGTGGCCTAATTGTTTTCTTTGGGAGCCCAGCCAAAAGGGAATTACAATAATCGAGCCGAGACAGAACTAAGGAGCTAGATACATTTTGGGCGAGCCACTGTCGAAGACACCTCCTAGTTTTGGATAGGGATCTGACGTGATGGCTAGCTGTAGAAGCACTGTTCTGAATGAATTTTTAAAATTAAAATTTTTTTTATTTTAAAATTGAGGCAGTTGTCGAAAACGACACCAAAATTTCGAGTGTGTGGTGATGGTCGCACAACAGCGTCACCTATTAGGAGAGCAAAACCTTTTAATCCATCCACACGCTTAGGGTGTCCTATGAGCAGCAGTTCGGTGTTATCGTCATTTAATTTCATGAAGTTTTCCGATATCCAGGATCAAATGTCGGCAAGGCAAGCATTCAATTATTCAGTTGCTGCAGCATATTCCGACGGTTTTAATGACAAATATAACTGAATATCGTCAGCATACAAGTGATACCCTATTCCATGGGCCCTAATCACTTTTCCCAGAAATTGTGCATAAATGGAGAACAGCAAGGGACCGAGTACAGACCCTTGAAGGACTCCACAGGTGACTCTTCTCGTGTGTGAGACCTGACCCCCACACACCACGGATTGAACACGATCAGACAAGTACGATTTAAACCACGCCAGTGTTTCGTCTGCCAGACCGATCCCTGTTCTCAATCGCTCAAGCAGAGCATCGTGATCAATAAAAAAAAAATACTAGCTGATTTAACAGCCTCTTTCTGTATAGCGACAGAAGAGCCTTGACGGCTATCACCACCACTTGCAGTGGCGATAAAGGATCGACCACCATAGGATACGAACCCTCGACCTGGGGGCCGAGGTCGTAAAAAGCAACCGCCTTACCTAGTGAGCCATTACGGCTAACCAATGGTGTCGAAGGCAGCAGACAGATCTAGCAGAGCTAGGGCAGTGACATTCCCGTCATCATTGCCACGTAGAATGTCATTGTTAACACGGAGGAGAGCAGTTTCAGTGGAGTGCTGCCTCGTGAACCCTGGTGGAAATGCTTCTGACTCTTCATTCTTTTCAATATGTTCAACCAGCTGCTATATATTCTCTGGCTCAAAAAACGCGTTTCGCAAGTGCTCACTTGGTTTTTGGAAAATCGAATCATAAAATCAAAGAAAGTAATTTCAATTTTTGATTGAACAAGGACACGCACGAGTACTTGACCGGTAGGCAACACCTAACTGAGAACAGAGGAGGCGATTCGCATTAGAAAAAAACGTGTCTTCATTTAACTCGTAGGCCTAAACCCTGTCATGGCAAGTCTATATATTACCTATAATACTGCCAGCAAGCGTCTCTATGCAGCATGCATTTCAGCAGCGTTGCTCCTTTTTAATAGGTGAATGCGAGTGCTACTCTTCCGGCTTTAGGAGGTCGTGGGTTCTACTACAGATGCTCACGCGACATTCCCTTCTTTTTCTTTAGTGCGAGAGTATTTAGTGGTACAAGGTCTGGCTGACTGTAGAGCTACACATTTACATTATTAATTTAATTATAATTAAATACATCTTTGTATCGGTCGAACCCATGAAAATTACGGAAAGCTCTTTCGTTTTGGAGGGCGGGCCTGAGTATCCGCCGACCGGCTGGTGAACCCGCCATACTCACGGGCAGTCTCTTGCAGTACTTGCGTATCACTTTGCAGCAAATGTAAAGCGCCTAGAAAGAGATTAAGTTCTCTGAGGGCGCTTTATCAAGTGCAATATTATTATTATTATTATTACTTTCTTCACGTAGAAAAAGTTTCGGGTATTAAACGTGTATAATTGGTTTCTCTCGTCGATTTTTAAAATATCCAGCTTTCGCGTCTGCTTTGCGACCAAAAAAACTTAATTTTCAGCTATCCGAGTGCATTTTGATTTTTTCATTTATCCTAATGTGGACTTTCTTCTTTACGGTAAGTCAGCTAATGAATCAACAGCGGCTTCCTCCCTCGGGAACTACGGGCGTATTTTAAAATGATATCATTTTACTTTAATTTCAACACTTGAGGCGGCATTTTTTGTTTCCCACTATCTATGCAAATTTCGCTGGCCTTTCTTCCCACTGGTAAGATCCGGCTAGCGACCGGCAGCGGCATCCGTTTACCGTTTGCACGTGCACGTATACACCTACAGCGTTTTCTGAAAATGAGACCTACACTGTAAGATAGACCCTATCTTGTCAATCATGAAAGGTAAGCCCTACCGTGAGAGTAAAAGCCCTATCGGCAGCTTTTTTTGTGCAACGAAGCAGCCGTTGCAGCAGACTTCGGGGAGTGCAGCAGTCACGTGGTACGCGACCGCTGAGGGATACCAAGGGAAGAGGACGGAAGCAGCCTGGACGCACACCTCGGGATCGGAGTGGTGCACTGTGGCGGAGCCAGGGGAAATGGAGGTAATTGCCCACTGGCTCCGTGGACAGAGGCAACTACCTATTTCCTGGGGCAAATTTCCCCAGGCCCAAGGGGCAGGAGCAGTGCAAAGTCGCGAAACGAACGAGTCAAATAGATTTGTAAATTTTTTCATAGACTGTTTCAATGCGGTACCTATGTCATCATGTCTGAAGGAGGCAGGAGCTCTCTTGCCTCCTCTAACCCTGAAATCCTTATTACTTACCCCAACCTGAAAATACTGGCTCCGTCCCTAGGAGTACAGTATCAGTAGTGGTGAGAATTTGTTTGTTTAGCAAAATGCTGACCCCACTGGAACAACTGATTTTTGGAGAAATATTGTAAATGTTAGGAGGCAAATGTTTCTTTGTATTGTCTGGGTGCAATCCTCGAGAGAATTCATTACTCACATAATATAGTGCCCTCACATTACGATATGTTTGTTCACATATGTGGGCATGTTCTGTTTTGTGTGGGCGGCACTGTATACTGTAGGTGAGTCGTCGTTTTTGTTGTCACCTTATCTCGCAAGTCTTCAACTATGATACAGTAGCACTTTATTTTTTAATTGAGATAAAAGGGAATACTAGTTTGACCCCCAGACATGATGAGTGCAAAAGAAAGAGCTATTCCATCCAGTATAAGAAAGGATCTGTGAAGGGCTCACAGGGCAAGAATCTGGCGGGTTTTAGTAAAGAAAAGAAGTTGGATCTCCGAATGGTCAGAAAATGGCAAGCAGAGTAGGAAAACCTTAGTCAACAGGTGAACGAGGGTAATGCTAAGCAGCGCGAGTGTGGATAAAATTGGCAACCATCTTTTCCTGAGATGGAAGGCATCGTCAGTGAATGGATTGCTGACATGAGAACAAAGACTCTGGCTGTGCGAAAGGCCGACATTTCAGTATTTGCCGTTGCAATTGCACCACAGTTAACAATTTTCCCAGAAAAAAAACAGAAGAATTCAAAGCATTACAACACTGGATGAATGGCTTCTTTAAACTTTTTAGAGTGTCTCTCTAAGAAGATCGATATCACTGTTCAAGCTGGAAGTGATAGTGAAGTTGTTAAACATGCACTTGCAGTCAAGTCCTTTGTTGATGGCATCGAATTTTTCAAATACCGACTTTCCAACATGATTGCAATAGATGTACTGCAGTGTTTATCGACCAAGGTTCTAAAATGATAATTGATCAGATTGGTACCTCATCAATCTACGTTCCCCGCACCAGTTACAGAGAAAGTGCACGTGTTACCTGTATTTTGGCAAATTGTCTTAATGGAAAGAAAGCCCCTCCTCTAATCATCAGTAAGGGCGAGAAAAATATGATTGAAAGTGTTTCAGGCGCGCTTATGTTCTTGAAACGGAAAAATCCTGGTGCACACAGTCAGTTAAAAGGAAGTGGGTCCCTTTAATGCTGCCACTTGTTTTGCGAGGTGGCCAGAGAGGTTTTCTTGTCTGGAATTCAGCCAGCACTCGCCGCGATAAAGACAAAAAACTTCCCTGCAGAGACGGTAATATATCTAATAAAAAATGACTGCCTATCTCCAGACTCTTTATACTGCCATAAAAAGCTCATTTAAGGATAGTTATATTGATATAAATGAGAGATTGGGGCCGATGTTTCTATAAGAAATGATGTCGCAAGAAATTCAGGCAGAAATTAATGTTTTGAATATTTATGAGGATGTTCTAGAAGATGACATAACAATATTTGAATAAAAATAGATTTTTGTACTGAATAAAAAATTTTTACATGAGAAAAGAGATCCCCTGACAATAAGCCTTTTTGAGATTTTCGGAGGCAAAATTAATATAAGGCACTGTCTCATTTTCTGGTAAACACGGTAGAAGAAGCAAATGGGGTCATTTTCTTAGCAATGACTTTACCAACCACAAAACGGCTTACCAGAGGCGCAGCTACCAGTCAAACTATGTGTAAAAAAAAAGTAGAAAATGAATAAAAATGTGTTATTGTTTATATAATCAATGTATTATTGTTTTTCGATAATCAAGTGTTTGTTGAGCCCTAGCACAGCCCAGGCTTGAGTCGCGTGACCACCGATCTCAGACGCTTCCATGGAAATTGAGATTTTATTAAATTAACTCAAAATTGCAGATTTTTTCATAGCAGATGCTGCTTTTAAATCTGGTTTACTGAAAAGATGCAACGTATGTATTACAGCCATCCAAATAAAATATGTCCCAACATCCCCCCACTCGCTGCACCGGAAGCCAGCGTTTCCAAAAAATTATACAGTACCTAGATCTGGAGGAATTGGGTGACAAGGTAGACTTCAACATATCAAGTGAGTCGGACGAAAACTTGGTTCTGGATGACCACAACAAAAGCAGCGCGACGTTCGCGAGAGCGATGACTTGGGCTCATAAAAGCACCGAGGAAGATGGAAGCCCAACGTCGGCGTGGCCCGTATCGTGCTATCTATCAGGGGCTGAGTCAAGCGCGAGCGACGTATGCCGCGACGGCGTTACAGTGCGGCTACGTGGTAAAATTGTCAAGGATAGAATGAGCAGAATAGCAAAGCAAAATATTTTCAGAGAAAACCAGAGCCTACGCTCTCCGTCATATGAAAGACGATAATGTGCATTGAGCATTTCATTTCATAATCGACTATTCCTTGTTGCACTACGTGCCGCGCTGAACCGAAACAGAGCTCGACAACAGCTTAGAAATTATTCTTTGATTTAATCTGTGTAGGAGCTCGTAGCCTTTGAAGCAGCGCCCTTCTGCCAGCAAACTATGCCCGCAACCAGGTAACAGAGATCCTGAAATGCCTGAGGTTCGATATTAGATCCCAAAAATGAAAGTCAAATCAACTCACACAAGTAGATTTGGCTGGCTTCAGAAATGTGAGCGAGATTTTTACCAGGCAGCATGTTGAGCTGGATGCGCGCCGAAAATCTTTCCGTCGACGAACAGTAGCAACCAAGTAGTACCAATGCTTGATGTCACTGGACCCAATTTATGGCGAATAAACCAGCTAAAATTGGACTAGAAATCTGGATGGCTTACGACTTCCCAGTATTTCGTCGAAGACAAATCAGGGCTAGAAAAAAGCAGCTTGAGCTGGAGAGAAAAAAATGGTTCGGCGGCTCAACACACCTCTACTTTGGGACTGGCCGGCATCTTAGTGTTAACAACTTTCTTACCCCTCACCACACCAGGCAAAAAGGATTGCTAAAGGAGAAGTGGAGCTTGTTAGGTACGCGTACCTGATGCGCCGTGAGCTACCATCCAGGTTAAAGGGCGCAGTGGCCGAGTTATATGCAGCACCCCTATTCAAGCATGGCAGCATTACTGTTACGGTCTACCATTGCAAAGCCTAAAGCCGCATGGAGCTAGCTCTTTGCTTCGCAGCAGCAGGATGCGACCGCAGACATTTGCTCGTGTAGATTGCATTGTATGACTCCTCAAAATTAAGCGTGCAAGCCCAGAATTGGTTTTCGGAGGGGGAGATCATTATTTTGTAATGAAGGAATAATATTTTTAGAGTTGAGTGATTACTTTAAAGACAGTTATAAATAGGCATGCTGAGAGACTCGCATTTGGCGAGCATCTTCAGGCTCTTAAAATAAAGACGCACGTCTTGTTTAAAACAGGTGTATCTAATACGGCTAAAGGGAACGTTCAGAGCTCATCCCATTTGGGAACTAAAGATTTGTTGGACGGTCTGAAGTACCTTTTTCGGCCGCATACCACAGGCGCGAAGCTTCAAGCCGCCTCTCCAGAGGGACGCTGACAATGCTCATTTGGATGGCGTCACGTAAGTCTGCCGGCCTAGGTGGGTAGGGGCTCAGCGTAGAAATCTTTAAATGGACTCGGAAGCCACTTTTTGATGTTTTTTAAAAGAATTTTTCTTGGCGGCACTCAGGCTGAGCAGAGGTTCTGACTTTTTCCAAGGGGAGTAATTTATTTTAGTGAAGCTGCAGAGCTGTCGAAATTTCGATGGTCTTTCTCCCCTCCCCCCCGAGAGGAAGCTCATTTCTTCGTCATCGATTATTCAAGGCTAATGCATGGCCGTCTCAAAATAAAAGTAAAGCTAGACAATATTTAATGAGCACTTTTTTCAAAGCACTACTGTTTGTTCAATAGCGGCTCCGGTTATGCATTGCCACCTTATGAACCGGGATACAAATACTAGTCCACAATATGGTAGCCAATAGCCTATACAAAAAACACGCCACTACGAAAAAGTTCATAGGCTTTCGAATGTACTGAAATTTTTGGATGCTCCTCAGTATTGAAAAGCGGGTTGGCTCTGAGAGAAAACTGATTTTTGACCTAGCAGGGCGCTTCGTCAAATGTCCATCACGCCATCTGACACTGCATTAACGGATTCAGTTTGAATATTGCTTATGTAGCCTAGGCACTACTGAAGGAGGCACAGCTGGCGTCAGCGCCGACTTCCTGGTGCGCGAGGCGCCCTAAAATTATGGTGATGGGTAATGGATTTAGCGAGCAGAATTGTTCTTAAATTACTGAGATTAGCTAAATAAATATCGCGCATGTCGGAACAGGTACGCTATAACTTAATGGTGAAAACAGCTGAAACTTAGGCAGACTATGCCTTTCTCCTAATGCAAGTGGCAGAGATTATTAGAGAATTTATGAATCATATAATATTTGTATATTATTGTAAATTAAATAAGTATTACTAAATTATCATAATAAAAAAATGTTTACGTCATATTCACTAGGTTGAGGCCTCAGAAACCGCGATCTGGGCTGCTCTTTGATTACTTATCCGTTAGGTATGTCTGACGCTGCGCACGCGTAGCCGTCTGACGCAGTGCGATATACAGCACTACGCTAACGACACGGACTTGTTATTAAGATGCGAGTGTCTTTTTGACTGCAGTCACGCTGTGCCTGTGCTATCGTCGGCACATTTGCATGCAGCATGACGCTGCACCTATTAGCTTGTTAGCTGTGTGCATCGAGGTGCGAGCTTCGCCAGCGCGTCGGTCGCGCGTCTGCCTGCATGGACTCGTGCACTCGTGCGCTGGGTTTCCTGCGATGGACTTTAGTTCAGGAGCCGCCTCAGCACGCTTCGTAGCGCAGCTGAGCTCTTGCCGACTGAGCGACGGTACTCAAATGGTAGCAGACCCAACCACCCACCCACCCACCCCCACACAGTAGTGCTTTCTTGCACGACAGCGTCAAGCAACTTCTCTGGCTTCAATCCGAGCGATGTTCGCGTCTTGCTGTCCCCAAACAGTCAACGTGGCACTCTTTTTAACTTCGAGCTGCTCTTTATCCGCGCGGAAAGAAGGCAAATGGATTCCGTTGATTCGACACACTGAGCTGGAGGCGGTGTAGCTGCTCGTCGGTGAGCAAATCGCCTGCACGAGTACCACGCGGACCTTTCGGATCGTCACTTGCCGGCTATTAAGCTTCAAGTAGTGACTCCATTTCGTTTGATGGACTGCGATGGCGAGCGTGAACATTACTTAATTGATTTTGAGGAGACAAAGGATGTAACGCAGCTATTGAACACATTACCACCTTAAGAATACGTTTAACTCAAAGGTTTTTCTCTAGCTTGTTTGTCCTGCAGGCGGCTATTCGCATGCTGCCGTCGTAGGCAGGGCACCTCTTGCAAGTACTCTGAATGAGCTTTTCAATTTGATTCGTGCACCTTGAGCCTGGTAAGAGTAGCTTCTGAGCCCATTTCCGGCGCCGGTCTCGCTGACGATCGTTGCAACGTTGAATTTTATCAAGACGTGTTCCATGCGCCCTTCAAGACAACCAAGAGTGGCAAAAGAGGTCCTTGGCTTAGAAGATCTTTCCGCCCTCTCCTGCCGAACATACTGGGCCCATCCCAGCCTCCGACTCTGTCTCTGCCCTCCAACTGTCTCCTCTAGGTTAATTTATCTATCGTGTATTCTAATATTTAACCCCCAACCTACTGGCTTCTCAGCTACACCACCAGCCGCAGGCACGAATGGATAATCTCTTGCAAGACTTAAAAGAGGTCATAACCTCAATCATAGTTCTCCATATACTCCGGATTATTATCTAATGTTGAAGTCATTAGATACTGTAAAGTTCTCTCGGCACGATGCACAAACTAAAGGAAGATGGCCGCTATGGTAGGAACGAAAACAAAGAAAAGCATCTTTGACGAATGGCTCTTTATTAATAAGGAGCAATTAAAAGAGAAAAGCGTAAACACAGCTTAATACTGTTAGCTTTGTATAGCCGCTACCTAACTGAGATAAGTTGTTCACTGCTTAGCGTTTATTCAGGAGGAGCACTTCATCGCAGTAATATTCTCTATAAGGCCTGCGTTTACAAGTGAAAAGTCGTTTTTAATAACGAGACTTGAGATTTAAGGAGACTTCAGCATCAAAAATGCAGCTGCAAGACAAAATTTGCGAACGAATTGTTTCCGCGTTAAGCTTCTAATGAAGACCTGTACTGGATGAGGCGGCGTGGAGGTAAACAGGCCAGTACAATGCTGTAACATTTATTTTGTTGCTTGAGCCAGATGTGACCACTTTTTAATTGAATGACAATAAAAATATTTGAAACACAAATGGTGTCGTTTAGTGTTATTTAGTGTCGTTTACTCTCACTCGATGAAAACTTCTAAAAGTTGCCGAAGTCTTTGTAAACTTTAAAGTCCGAGGGGCGGAATACTGGAAAGCACAAGGCAAACGCAGGAGCAATTGGGAAATTTGCGCAGGAATCCTTAAGAAGGAGTTCTACGCGAATTTTATTTCGGGGGAGCGACTTAGCTGACGCTCGCTAGCTTTGCTTCGAGACGCTAGCTTCCCATGCACGCGTCACGCAGGTTTCACGGGCTAACATCCGGCGAACGACTTCAGCTCGGCAGCCACTACAGCACGTTGCGTAACACAGAATCTCAACTCACTTGCTGCATGTATTGATGACATCCGCACATGGATGGCAGCAATTTTTCTTAAACTAAACGATGATAGAACTAACTTACTAGTTATGGACAAACCCAGTCTGATTCAGAAATTGGAAAGGCTGACGCTCAAAATTGGTTTTGCTAGCATATCTCCAGTTGAATCAGCTCAAAATCTAGGTGTCATGTTCCAAAGTGAGCTCTCGTTAGACGACCACATCAGCTCCACAGTCAAATCTGCCTACTTTCAGTTACATAACATTGCTAAAATTCGGGCTTGTTTAGATAAGGATACCACATCTAAATTGGTCCATGCATCTGTAACATCCCGACTTGATTTCTATAACTCGCTGCTTACTGGCCGACCGGCATGTGCAACCAGGCGATTACAGCTTGTACAAAACTCTGCAGCTAGGCTTGTCTGTCGTGAGCGTCGCAGTTGCCACGTTACATCACTTCTCGCCGACCTGCACTGGCTACCAGTCAAGCAACGGATTGACTTCAAGGTCTTGTCGCTCACTTTTAGGTCACTTCATTCTTTGGCTCCAGCCTATCTCTCAGATCTACTCCCCCACCAGGCCAAGCATCGTACCACCCGCTTTTCGGAATCCAACAGTTCACCACTACCTCGTACAAACCTCAATTCCTTTTTAGACCGTGCATTTAGTTCGTATGTTCCCAAAGCCTGGAACTCACTCCTGACTTGCGTCAGAACATCCCCTGACTTGACCACATTTAAAAAAGAGCCCAAAAACACACCTGTTTAGGACAGCATTTAGTGGGCCCCTGTGATTCGTCCTTCACGTGCTTATGCGTGCTGACATTGTGCATGCTGCCACTAACCACATTTGCATGATGACCCTGTGCATGTCACCCCTAACCACGTTGTTCATGTTGCTTATCAAGCACGATATTACTCACGATTCAATCGCGTTTCCCTTTGCAGCAAATGTAGAGTGCCTAGGAAGAGATTGAGTTCTCTGAGGGCGCTTTATCAAGTGCATTATTATTACTATTATTACCTTCTGAGTCTTTATCAGTTATGAACTTAAACGAATTGTTAATATTTTTTAACTTTACTATGTATATGTATATATTTATTTATCTATTTCAATGCATACATACGCTAAAATTTTAATATATATCTATATCAATATTTATTAAAATATTGAATGTGCATATATACATTAGCCGGGGTGCCCTTCCCTGCTGGGTTTGTGGGTTCTAAGCGGCTTCCGAGCCGGTAATGGCGTCGATGACGCACAGCCACCTCTGTGCCGTTCGCTCGTGCGTAGAATACCGATATATATATATATATATATATATATATATATATATATATATATACATATATATATATATATATATGTATATATGTATATATATATATAGTTAGATATTTAGATAGATAGATATAGATATTTTCATACAGTAAAAGTATGTACTTACCAGTCTCTGACTAGCCACACAGTAGCTAAGTGAACATGAACGGACGCGCCTATTTGTCATGATTTTGAAGTGAAGCGAAGAGAAGTAATATAAATATATTCTCATGCGTCGCCGTTTTATTACTTATCGGCGTGCATGTGTAAAAGGAACTGCGATGAAGAACATACGCTAAGGGGTTTAAAAATCAATTTCACTGTAAGAAAGACAGGTGACTGGGATATTCGAAATTCGGCAGCAGCAAGATTAGCAGGCCGCTGAGGTTCTTCGACCAGCTGATTCATCAACTCAGAAAGTGCTCGTGTGTCCCAACCAACCCAGCTTGAGGCTGGGATACTGCGCAGGCGCGGGCGACGGAGTAAGCTGGAGCTAGTGAAGCAGCAGAGCGACATGACTGTTCGAACCAGGTTCGCTGTCAGAACCGATATAAATAAGAATGTTAGCTGTAAAACAGTATCATTTGTATAGCGGTAAAAGAGTCTTAACGACTGCCACCGCCGCTTGCATTTGGAAATAAAGGATCGCCCACTGCAAGATTCTATCACGGTTGTGAAGAGCGAGCACCTTCCCTACTGGACTGGTGCAGCCCCGTAGCAGAGCAGCCGCGCTGGCCCCCCTCCCCGCCGCCACCCGTGCAGCAGGCGGCTAGGCAGAAGAAACTAATGACATGCCCAGCCTAGCGCGACATTAAGATCGATTGTCCTAGTCAATTATAGAGCGAAGACACGTGCTCGCTTGTCCCTAAGGGATGGGCTCTGTGCCTCATCAGCGTGGGTGCTGGGAAATCTCGCTCGTCATTTGCTTGTAGCAAACAGAAAGTCACGCCGGGCGTTGGCTTTCAGCACGCTCGCTAAGTACTGTAGTTCGATTGGCACGGGGGACTGGTACCGCTCCTTTCCTCAACAGCTGGTAGTGAACAGATGGTGGATTCACCATCGGGGTCGGCCAAGGGACAGCCAGGGTCGAGGAGGAGTGGACTGGGAGCAGGGGCCGCCGAAGGGAGCCGTTCGCTCTTCGGCTCCGTGCGTTGGTAATAAACTGTCGGTGTTGGGCATCGGCTGGCTCTCTGCTGTGCGAACAAACTACAAGTATTTTCTTCAAAAGCCTGATCGGTCATCATATGTGTCTCTCTGCGGTGGCGACTGTCGGCGCTTGCTGGATCACTAACCTCCTTTGCCTTCACAGGTGCAACAACTCCGGCTCTTAATGCTTCATTGTATACAAGAATCTTCCAAATCCATTCATATGCCATCGTCCGGCCCATGCTTTACAATTCCGAATTGAATTCTGAGGTCCTGAAGATCACCGTTCTGTTTCCGTTCTTTTTTGACGTCCAAGATTGACAAACAAATTGTCGCTGAACAGCTTCTCGAGCACATCGGCGAGAATGACTTATCAGGAAAATCAGCACGTACCCTTTTGACCGTTATTTGGCCCTGTTTCAGCTTCCTCTTGCTCTCGGGTCTCTTTGTGACTACAAATTAGCTGCTGTACTATTATTTCTCTTATAGAAAGTTGGCAACAGAAAGAAGCATATACTCTGCGGACTGTGGAACTCCCTAAAAAAAGTTCCTGCACGACATCTCCGCTGCTACCGACTATTTCGCATCTTCCTAGCCGTCCTCCCCTGCTCTGTCTATGCTACTCACTTCCATGACTATCATGACTCAGCAATCCCTCTCACTTGCTTGTCGTTGCGTGAGCTGAAATAAGTTTGCTGCCGTATAAAAATGCTGGCATGCCATATCAGCCAGATTACAACTACCGAGCTATTATCGGCGGTTCCGGAATTATAGTTGTAAGGAACCACTGGTGAAACAATCTGCGGTTATGTGGCATACAATCTTAAGTCGTGCAACGCCCAGGCAGTTGAGCTTTATTCTAGGCTTTGAGCCAGGCAGATCAGGTGTGCTCTGGGCGTTGAACGCGTGCTACTATACTCTTCAGCTGGTGCTGGACACCGGCGGATGTCGAACGGACTCTTCCAAGCTGCTACGGACACGGACTTGACCTATTCAGGTATGGGCACTCTCCAGTGCTGCCATATTGGCCGTGCATTGCATTACAGGCGCTCCCACAAGCTGCCGTCCGAAATTAATGGTCGATTATTGTCCACCGCTACGATCAACGAACCGCTAGTACCGTTACGATTGCTGCGTTTGTAGCCCAAGGACGTGAGTGAGGAGCCGCTGCAATGCGTTTGTAACAATATGCTTACCGATAGCCATGTAGGGCTGGAGTTTGCTTAGAAAACTCTACCGAGTAGCAGCACGCAGTCTTCGTAGCTTTACGGCGGTTGCGATTAAGGTACATGAAACGACGCAGTACCCTGCTATTACGAACACTGTGCTTGGCCACAGATTCAGAAACATAAATTCCACTTACATTCGATTTAGAAATAGTGATCGATTCAGATATAGTTCATATTAAACTGGGTAATGAACAGCACGATATTTAATCACGTACACTGTGGAGACTGCTGCTCAGTTGACCGGATTTTCGACTTCTTACCTTACTAACACATTAGGCACAAATGACCGGAGCTCCGCATAATCACGCGATGAAATATCTGATTGCTCATAAGTTTTTTTAGCATGAATTATTTAGTCCGAAGTCCGCGGCCAAGCTCGATCGTCATAACAGCCGGGAATTGCAAGATCATGGCTATGGGGGTGTGCTTAAGACAACTGTACCTCGTGTGAAAGGATCCAGATTACGGCGACTAATAAATCGAGAAGCGATCGCAGCAGAAAGCATTTTTGAGCTTGAGTGGCATGCTTGCAAATAGTTTTCCAGCGGCTGTAGTTGGAAGGACTTAGCTGTTGCTTTAATTTTCTTTTGCTAACACAGCTGCACCCGTGTCCGTGCCAATTGGCCGGTTATGCAAGTGGCCCTACAGCACGGCTGCAGCTGCCCAGGCTGGCTTTGTGGAGGCTGTGTCATAGAGGAAGCCAGTTGTATGGAACCGCAGCATGTAATGACCCCTTAAATTAAAAGTAAACACAACCGCGACTTTGTTGCCGGCAGGTGAGGGGAGCAGGTACTCTACCTGCATGCCGGGTGAGCGTGCTACACTCTGCAGTCTGGCTGACCAGGGGAGCAGTGAACTGCAACCCGACGGAAAAGCAGCGCCGAGCTTCCATCGGCTGAGAGATCAGCTTGAAGGTAAGGCCGCTGCAGTGAGCTCAGCTGCCGCCTGCTAGCCGTCTGCGCCCTACTAGTGGACCAGACAGGCCATCGGCAGCAAGCAATCGATCTGCTTGCCTGCTGGTCAGTCAAGCAGACAGCCACTGCTGCCAGGCAGGTGGCTGGAGCTGCGGCCACCACAGCAGCAGCCATCTGCGAAGTCTATGTGTCCTGCTCGCAGTCAAACTGAGAAGGAGAGGAAGGGAGGGTAGGAGGGATAGAGGAAGGGAGAGGTATGAAGAGAAGAATGAACAGAGGAAGGGAGAGAGAGACGGAGACAGAGAGAGACAGAGAGAGAGAGAGAGAGAGAGAGAGAGAGAGAGAGAGAGAGAGAAGGAGAGAGAGAGAGAGAGAGAGAGAGAGAGAGAGAGAGAGAGAGAGAGAGAGAGAGAGAGAGAGAGAAGGATAGAAGGAGAGACAGTGAGAGAGAGGAGGGATGAGGGGAGGAATAGAGAAGGAGGGAGCCTAGAGATAGAAAGCGCGAGAGAGAGACCGTGGAAGAGAGGGAGGTGAGTGTTCGTGCGCGCTCTCGCGCGCGCGAGTGTGTGTGTGTGTGTGTGTGTGTGTGTGAGGGTAACAGAGAGGGGAAGCGAGAGGAGAGCGAGGGGGAATTACGATGGGCAAGTATGGGAGGTGGTGAGAGGAAGAGAGTCAGAGACAGGGACTGAGACAGAGACAAAGAGAGAAAGAGGGTGAGATGTTTTCTATCAGATGCAAGATAGAGACGTTTCCATCATTGCAGAATATTAAGTTTCTATGGCATTTGATGACAATTGTATTAAACTTATCCAACTGAAGTTAGAATTTCAAGTTAATCTGTGTATTATTGGCCGAGCTATGAAACTTAAGAGGCACAAAGCTATACCGTACATTTTGCTGATTATAGTCACAAATATGTACCTGAGCCGGCTACAAACAGGCACGTTAATATACCAAGGTCCAACTAGTAGGGACACAAGTTGCATTTGATGCAGAACTTGGTAAATTTGTTATTTGCAGATAAGTTGCTTTCGGTTTACTTCCGGATTAGCTATAGCTGCTTGCATAGTAATTTCTTAATGTTTTCTTTTGCGTGGAAAACTCGTCAAAACTTTGGCTTCCAATTTCAACATTTTCGCCTTCTGAAAGGTAACCTAAAAAAAATACCCGATCGTTGAGCCAGCGTTCTCAGTATTTTCTCGACATTTAGCCCCAAACTGAGTGCAGCTCTAGCAAGCAGTCATCGCTCGCAGACTTTTTGTATTTCCACAAGGTAGCTGGCCTTCATCAGGAGTACGAGCCCGGTCAGGCAGCCACGCTTGTAGCCGGGCTCAGTGGCCGGGCTTCTCGAGTCGTGGAAGCAGTCAGCAGCCGCTGGAAGCACTGCAGCTGCTGCTGCTCTCATAGCTGTCTCTCGAGCACTTTCCTCTGCTCCTCGCTCGGAGGCATTCTCTCTCTCTCTCTCTCTCTCTCTCTCTCTCTCTCTCTCTCTCTCTCTCTCTCTCTCTCTCTCTCTCTCTCTCTCTCTCTCTCAGCTGTTCGGACCCATTCCATTGCAAGACGATGGTAATGCCGCTGGTTGCTTTTTTATACGGCGCATAGCTCCTCCTAGTCGATGGCATCAGCCTCAGTCTCAGCTGTTGCTTTATGGATCTGCTGCTGCTGACAGTTGTGGTCGCCGACGCATGGATAACATATCTCATGCATTGCTTACCTTGGATTGTCATAGAGGTGTGTTCGGTGTATTACAAAAGGCCTGTCCAATTTCGGAGGTGCAGAGGAGCAAGGTGGCAGAAACATAGAAACTTCGCAGCCTCATTTCGGTCCACTTTAATCTCAGATCCATCACAGCTTCTTATGCGAGCTTTTGGGCTTGAGTCATTGATGTTGTCATTTGACTACCTAGCCGTTGGCAATGTTTTCTTTCAGCTGACTGGACGGATATCGTCAAAATATGCATTCAAGCATGTTAATAGCATAACTGCATGTCGGCTTTAGATCCATCAAATTAAGATAGATATATAAAATTTAAAAAATACCCTAAGAAAGCCACTAACTTGCTCTATATTTGTTAGGATACCAGTGGTGCTCCTCCGAGTCAGGTGGGTGTGGAGATCAAGAGGCAATTTAAGGCTTTAGCGAAATTGCATGCTCCTTGGGGAGACCTTTCGTATCGAAGAGCATTATGAATTCATGTGGAAATAAGTAAAGTACGAGCAAAAACAAGAAATCGAGGCCTATAGAGTACAAGCCGTAGCCGTGAAGTCGAGACGTGGCATGAATCCAGTGAGAGTGCTGCTCACCATAGCTGTTGTCCTATCTATATTTATAGCACGCAGAGAGACGCATGCATATGTGTGTCTGCAAACTAGTTCCAAAGCTGGAGAATCCTAGCGGAGGAACCTTAACCGTGGTTCGAACCGTCATTCCGCGTCGAGCATCGTCGTGCGGCCATTGGTAGATGGGAAGTAGTGTGATCGCCGTGTTCAGGCAGCTCGCTGCAAGCTGCCTGTCGCTCCGCCGCCGCGTTGACATTAGTTGCTCATCCTAGCGAGTGAGCAGCTGGAGCCATCGCCCGGTCGCATGATTACTCAATCAATTTGAATCGAGCTACCGACTCTTTCTGACAGCCACCCACTAACTCTCATTTGCTCCTGAGATGCAGCAAGGCCGTTAGCTTACTCACTAGCTTGGTATTCCACAGCCTCGCCGGGAGGGGGGCAACGGCAGACGGGAGCCCAGGTAACGGAGACTGTTTTCACGTTGCTGTGGCAACTATTAGCCGCTGCACTTGCTGCATGTACTAGGTTGCGGTTACATTCGAGACCTGGCTAGCTCCACTGGTTCTACGTCGACGGCTAATGGCAGCAGATGCTCGCTGGTGCTGTGCTAGAACCAGAGAGAGAGAGAGAGAGAGAGAGAGAGAGAGAGAGAGAGAGAGAGAGAGAGAGAGAGAGAGAGAGAGAGAGAGAGAGAGAGAGAGAGAGAGAGAGAGAGAGAGAGAGAGAGAGAGAGAGAGAGAGAGAGAGAGAGAGACACGAGGTGGAACAAACAGGCATTCGCCGACACTCCTGCCGGCATCAAGGCGGTGACAGTCTATTAAGCATCGCCTTCTCGAGTCGGGTGAGCAGCAGCAGGCAGCACCAGCATACCAGCCCTGGTAGCTGTAAGTAACCCTCGCAGCATCAGGCAAAGCCGGAGAAATGCTAGGTGTCAATATGGTCAATATGTCGTGTTCAGTCTGCCTTTCGGATTTAAAGCAGCTGTTTCGGCTTACTGCTACAGGTGCATGCTAAAAGCTAGTGCTATATGCCGATCGCTATCTTGCTCCAGAGGATGTCAGCAATTAACAGTCTCGCATGCAAACTGAGAAAACTTCTGATAAGAATCCCTTAGAAGGCATGAAATGGATATAATAAGCAGGCAGGGACTGACCCAGAAATTATACCTGCATGATGAAGTCAGAAGCACACTAGTCTCCCATGCTGCTTGAAGGCGTCAATATTCATTTCATTTGAAAGCTGTCGAAGAGTATTCTCTTATTTGTG